>JASPKZ010000034.1:0-542500 GCA_030220185.1 Diploptera punctata | reverse complement strand
TTTTACTAATTCCAAAGACCGTCGCTTTCTGCAGTTGAATGACTTGTGAATGTTATAATCACATATAATGAGGATGCTGTCAGTAAAAACCATTCACTTAATTAATTTTATTTAATGTCCTTGTAATTTTACTAATTCCAAAGACCGTCGCTTTCTGCAGTTGAATGACTTGTGAATGTTATAATCAACAATGATTTTTCAAAACATTAAATAAGTATCAACGCTTTTTAATTATGATCAGTCATAAATATTTTCAGATTAATCTGTGCCTGTCTGCATAAATTAATAAAGTAAATAAACTTAAAAATAGACTAAAAGCTAAGGTGAACTCTGGATTCCACTTTATCCGAATATGGAAGTTAAAGTGGACCTTTCTTGAAATGTAAAAAAGTTTATAAATTATGAAGATGTTTCCATATTTGAATAAAATAACAATGCTATTTCATAGTTACAACACTAATGATAACTACTGTAATTAAACAAAATTCAAACCCCTTAATTAAAAAAAAACAGCAAATTCAAATCAGGGGTTCAAATTACCCGAAGTTCTTTAACTCTGCCAGGTAAAATAAAGTTATTATTATTATTATTATTATTATTATTATTATTATTATTATTATTATTATTATTATTATTATTATTATTATATTAGCTACGTCTAGGAATTCGTGCATGGGGAACACCCATGTCTCCATGAGGGACGTATACGACATATACATTCGTACCAAATGATAAGATTTAATCTATAGGTTATTATTATACATTCGGTGGCGACTCCTGCCTTAACTAACCGGGGTTACTAAATTACTTTTAAAATTAACTTAAATGATTTAATAGGATTGAAAATCTTTAGAATCAAATACAATCTTAGAATTTATTTTGACTATAACTCCACTCGAAAGACGGGGCTTTTGGATTCACACTCCTTAATTTTTGCCAGAATCCGTGATTTTGTGCTAGATGTTTCATCAGCAAGATGAGATATGAAATAAAAAATCTTTCTCTTCACCAGTTGCGTGTCTTCCAAACCTACAAATTTATTTCAGGGGTTTATAAAGAGAAAATACACCTCAGAATTTCTAAAGCATGCCTTTGTGAGATTTCTGTGGCAGAAATACGTAGGGAATCAACCTATGCGGGTATTCAAGGATCTTGTTAAAAATGCAAGTACACTATTTTGTTACTGTAAGCGTTCACTATTTTTTTTTGGTTGTTCAGTGAACCATTGAAAATATAAGTTGTAGGCCTATCGCACATGTAGATATTAAATATAAAAAATGTCCGTCACCCAGGGACTGCGTAAACTAAGCTAGTGGAATGTATGGTCCCATTTTGCTCGTTTACAGAAAATATATTAATTTTGTTAAATAAGAGAGATTCAGTTACTATTGCCAGCTTATTTAAAAGTTCGGACTGCAGAGAAAAAAAATACATGACCGTAATGTCCACCGCTGTGGTCTCGATGTAGCGTGCTGCCCTGTCACGCAGCGGGTCCAGATTCGATCCCGATTGGGACAAGTTTCCTGGGTGACGTTTTTTTCTTCGGGGTTTTTCCTGACCTGTGAGACAAATGTCAGGAAGCTTTAAGGCCCAATGGTCACCGAACATCACCTGGCATCATTAACATGTTCATAAAGTTTAAGAATAAGGCCTTTTCTTGCACATCGGTACCAAAATCACCTATCATATACCATTGGGGCAGCGTAACCCAGCCTTCCAGGCACCCCAACCTCAGAAGTGGGTTACAATAACGCCATGTCAGGAGAGAACTAGAATGTCGAAATGACAATGTGGTGGCATTGAAAAAATAATTATGACCTATTTACATATTGTTGAAATTTACACCAATTTAAATACATGCAATATCTACCAATTTATTTTTTGGCTAAACTTTACATCTTGTGACGTGACTTTTTAAATTCCTTCATAAACTCCTGTCAAATTTTATTCTTAAGGTTTCGCTTTTTAGATTATTTCCCACCCTTTGCAATGCTCTTTACATTTTTTCTAACGATTATTTCAATATATTTTTCTATGGTATTTAACTATATAAAGACGTGGCAGACATATTGATTTTAACGAATATTCTATGTAATAACAAATGCGTGTTCGCGTGCAGCCAACATAGAGAATGTATTAATTAACTGTACAGAACACATATAATTAAGAATTTCGGAACTTATTTATTTTTGGGCGTTGCATTCTTTCACAGGCTAGCGCGCGTAATTTGCGTTAGGTTAGCTTTTAGGTTGGTCTTTAATAGGTCAGAATACTTAAATTGCGTTAAGTTAGCTTTTAGATTGGATTAAATATAGTGTATATGTTGGCTGCATCCTGTGATTCCATAGTGTAAACCGCTTCGCGTTTGTTGGCGCATGCGCAATCACAATAATAGTAATAATAATAATAATAATAATAATAATACTATTAATAATAATAATACTATTAATAATAATAGCAAAGATTTGTTACGGGGATAAAATTTAAAGTGATTTGTTTGGTAGTATAACAGATAGCCAATGAAAAATTGTATTTTGTATTTAGTTTTTATCTTAATGGTGTGAACTCCGCTTCATCCTTAAGCGTTATATGTAGTATCATCAATAATAATAATTATGAGAAACTACAGGTATTTTTTGTTCAGTGTTTTGCTAACTTTAGAATTTTATGGAGATGATCATGAACACGTGACCTGTTTAGTTTCTCACACGCACGGAGGCTAAGGTCATGTCCGGATATCTTGACATTTCTACACAGCCTTTATCAAATTCCATTACTTTTATTTTTACTTTCATTCTAAGCGGCTCTTGGCTGACTACGTTTTCACAATTAACCACGAGATACATTATGATTCCATCCAACACATTTAAATCTTTTAAAAATGTTGTAGCCAATCAGGAGTAACCATCACTCCATTCTTTTTTTAAATTACGTGAAGAAAAAAGTCGTTGACAAGACAGAATACTGTTATTACTGATTATACAATTTATGTATCGTTTTACACTAAAATAGTTAGATGTCGTCCTTGAAGGCATCCGCATCCCAACCCGACGCGACGTAGCTTCATCCCAGCAGGACCAATGCTGATCCCATGGATTAGTATTTACTACACTCGTTTATTGTTGTTATATAAAACTCATCAGCTTCAAGCTATTTGTGGTACAATAAATATAACATTGAATAATAAAGCCCATAAACAAACAAAATTAAAATTTTATAAAAAAATGTCGGTCCCTGCCCTTTTGTATGGGAGCGAATCTTGGATTATCACTACCAAACAAGAAAGTAAAATCAAAGCAGCCGAGATTAAATGTTTAAGAAGAGTAAAATGCTGCACTAGAATTGACCAGATAAGGAATGAGGATATCCGTGAAGATCTGCAGATCTACTCCATTAAACAAAGAATATCTAACAACAAGATTCAGTGGAAAGAACATGTAGAAAGAATGGAGGAAAGTAGATTACAAAATAAAATCTTACATTATTTTCCGAGAGGAAGAAGAGATGTCGGACGTCCTCGGAAGAGATGGTCTTAGATCTATTAGTGAAGACGGAACAGGCAACTAATGCCTAAACCAGGAAGTGAATAAAAAGAAGAAGCAGAAGATGTTTATTGTTGCTCCCCTTGTCTCTGGTCCCGACGGTCATGGGTTCAAACCTGGTCGGGAACGATGGATTTTTTTGGATGGAAAAATCCAAGGAGCAAGTCCTCGGGGAGGGACTTCAAGCCGTGGGTTCCGAGCTTGAAGATTGTCAGGCTCGTAAAAAATACTTAATCCTGAATAAAAATGCCTCTAAGCAAAATTTACCGATCCCATCGTCCTAGTAATACCTTAGTTGCCTGCTAGATGTCTCATTGAGTCGGTATGTTGACCGCATGCCACTCATGACATCTAAGAGTAACTAAATCAACTTAGTCTACTAACTCCTAAATAAGGAGAGACAGTGGCTCAACATTCTGCTACGCTGTTGTGTGTATATATATATAGCCTATAGACACTCGTTTCTTGTGCGAAGTTTGCAGATTCAAACCCAGTCGATCCGATATATTTTTTTTTGCCCAGGGTATGGCTCCCTTCGGAAGGAGAGTGAACTACCTGAAATAAGAGGCCTCTGAAGAAAATTTATCTGTCCTTTCCCATCGGGCTTTGAATTGTTACGCTAATTATTAGTATTGTTTAAATTCTTGAATTCACAATGTATTCTGCGAGGTAATTCTTTTAACACATTTAACATTTTTAATAAAACATTAAACAAAAAAAACGAATTAAATTGCTTAAATTTGTCTCGAATTAAGCAATAGTAATATACATTAACAAATTACAGTTTCACATTATTTTGTTTTCACTGCGGTCGAATACATGTAAATAACTTACACTAGAGATTAGTGTTTCGTCAATTTAAGGGATATTTACATTACATTGATTGAAATTGAGGTTTTAACGGATGAGACGAGATGTTTGAAGCTGAAGCGTAGCTGAGTCCGGATTTCGAAACAAACTCTTAAAATAAATATTTTACACGTTTTTCTTCATATTATCAAATTTTAATATTTCAAATAAATAGACCTATTAACATTAGCTTACGATAAATATAAATAATAATATTAACAAAACACTACAGCATTTAACTACAAGCAAAGAGGTTCAAGGAATGTAGAAAAGACCAGTGAAAAGATGGACAGAACAACTGTGAGGCGAAACACGCATTTTGTCTAGCCCGTGAAGTGAATAAGGAGAAGAAGAAGAAGAAGTAATCCAAAATACATTGAAACATAATAATTATTAGCCACTGCATGAATTCTATATCAGTTCGAATCAATAACACACAAACAGAATGGAGCGAAATTAATAGGGGCGTAAGACATGGATGTGGCCTCTCGCCCTTTGCTATTTATCATATACATGGATAGAATACTTCAAGATTGGCTACAGACGAGACACGGTTCTATTCAAATTAATACAAACCTGAAAAAAAAAATACTCTCTGCCTTTTGCAGATGATTTGGTATTAATAGCTCCAACATAAACCGATTACAGTATTCTATACACAATTTTAATATAATTGCAAAAAAGGTACAATATGAAAATAAATACAAAGAAAACTAAAGTGATGGCCTTTTGTGGGAAATACCCTATACTTAGCAAAATTATTTTGGGCGATGAAATTTTAGAGCGAGTAAATGGATTTAATTGTTTGGGTTATAATTTAACGATTCAAGATGAAGCTGATATATCAAAGAAAATCAGAAATTTTACAAAAAAGGGGATAATTAACAACATAATGAAACTATATTCAGTACAAAAGAACACAAGATTACGGCTTTATAAGGTTCTCGCAATACCAGTATTAAGATATGCTAGTGAAGCATGGACAATACGAAGAAGAGATGAAAGCCGAATAACAAAATGAGATGTGATTTATGCGCCGTACAACAGGCTATACAAAATGGGACCATAAAAAAATGAAGGAATTATGGAAGAGTTGGATATACTCCGTAGAACCCATTCTCCACAATACACAAAACTACCAGAACAACTGGAAAGCTCATCTTCAACGAATGCCATCTCATAGAATTCCAAAAGCCATGCTTCGTTTCTGCCCCAAGGCAAAAGATTGCTGGGACGTCCAAAAATGCGCTGGATGGCCTAATACTTGCATTGATGGTGATTGTGATGAATTCTATAAACTTATAGTCAGCAATTTGCAGTATTAGGCCTATTTGTAACAATGGAATAAATTAATGTTCATTAAATCACTACTGCCAAAATGGAATTCAAGGAGTATTAAAATTAGGTTAACAATGGCCCGGTTGTCATGGGACGTAAAAGTACCAAAAAATGGTAAGGTAAAAATAACAAGAAACTGTCAAACACTGCATGCCGAAACCTACCTTGAAATTTCTTCCAGAGAAGTGTTGTGATGTATAAACGCCGTATCAAAAAAATATATATATCAACCGTTTTTTACTGCAAGGCACTAAAGTCCAGCGCCAAATTTCCCAATCAAACTGTGGAGAAGTAATACAACTCCTATATTGGCAGACTGGATAACCGTTACTACCCACCGTCCGCGTCGCGTCACGCTTCACTTCACTCCGCGCTTAATTCATACAGGGATGCGTATCTGCTCCGTACAGTGTGTTGCCATTGCTGCATTCTAGTTTCGATTTCTGTGCCTTGTAATTAAAAACGGCATATAATTTTTTGGACACGTCCTTGGTACATCACAACGCTTCTCTGAGAGAAATTTCTAGGTGGGTTTCGGAATGCAGTGGTTGATAGTTTTCTTATAAGAATAAGAAAGAAAGGAGTAAAATACTTCATTTTATATAGCATGGTAATGAAATACGCCTGTGTACTACATAAACTTCTTATTTATGTCCGTATCATTTTTATACAGTTCTTTCGCTTGTCTATATATATATATATATATATATATATATATATATATATATATATATAAATGAATGTTATATGTATGTCTGTCTGTCTGTCTGTCCTTTGTAGACTTCTAAACCGTTCAATCGATCTTCGTGAAAATTTGTTACAGGTTTTGAGATGCGGCGAGTATTTAGCCGTTATCTAGTATGTTCTTAAATCGTTGTGTGTAGGCCTAGGAGTTCACCTGAAACGAAAATTTAGAAATCGTTCTAGCGATCGCAATTTTCGATGTTTCACAACAAAACTCGGAATATCGTATTAAAATAAACCGAGGTATGTATTACCCAAAAGTCAGCGAAATCCAACCGTTAGAAGTGGGGGTTTACTTGAAATTTGAAATTTAAAAAATTGCTCTAGCAATCACCATATTTTGTTCGTCGCAGTGTTTTCCACATGATTAATTAATCCTTAATATTTAATTTATTTAGGCGCAGCAGCGCACGCCGGGCATTAGCTAGTTTACTTATAAAATTAAACAACTAATTAACTTTGTCATGTTTGTTCATATGTTAGAGAAGTCGTGTCCGTGTTTGTGAATATTACAGTACATGGTACTATATTTTTCCATTTTCAGGACATTTTATAAGTACTGAAATCATGGGTGTTTGAAATATAATGCTTCTAGGATAATACCAATATACATAATAATAATAATAATATAATAATAATAATAATAATAATAATAATAATAATAATAATAATAATAATAATAATAATAATAATAATAATAATAATAAATAATATAATTATTATTATTAATAATTAATAATATAATTATTATTATTAATAATTAATAATAATATAATAATAATAATAATAATAATATTATTATTATTATTATTATTATTATTACGGGGTCACGTCGTAGTATAATTAGTTATGGTAGCAGGTTGTAATCCGTAAGGTTGGAGGTTAGAAATCTCGTAGTGGTCAGGACTTTTAAACTGGCCCAAACCGTTTCGCAGTACCATGATCATAGGTTCGATTCAGGCTCCAACGGAATATCAGATGGTTCTTCTGGGAGTGAAGGTGGTCGTCATACAAGGTATCAATCCTAGTGACATTTTTCGCCGATTTTTTTAGAATGGCGAGAGCCTTAACCTCCCACTACTCCAAAGGGAATCCTGAGGCCTGTAATGGGAACACTTTTTACCCCTGCTTTAATAGCAATATCTTCAAGTCGGGTCCAGTGATGAGATGATACCCCTATAATTATAGAGGCCTGTGAACTGCAAGGTGCCTACCGACCACGTCTCACACACTGCCACAGGGGCGGATGAGCGAAATACAACGAAATGAGTGAGATGAGTGTGGAGAAATAGTGGAATGAAATTTGTGGCAGGGGAAAACTGGAGAAACTCCAAGAAAAAAACCCACCCAAGTTCCGTTTTGTCCACTATGAAATCTAAATGAATGATCTAGACTCGATCTCGAGAATCAAGCGGTGAGAGGCGAGCGTCTAACCGCCCGCGCCATGGAACCGCCTGTACTACTACTACTACTACTATCATCACTATCGTATTTGCTAGTGTAATTTGCGCACTTTTTAATCTAATTTGGCGATAGAAAAATTGGGGAGCGTAAAATACGCGGATTAAAAATAGAGGTCCTGTTCTGAGTTATCTCAATTATGGTAGGTATGTATAGTAATTAAGAACACGGCAATTTTGTCATCTAATATAATTTTATAGCGTAATAATGTAGGCAATCTTGAATTATATAAATAACAATCATGTAATAATACATCAATAAACAATTATAATATTATTATATAGATGAAACAATTCAAATGCCGTAATAGTTATTTAGCGCGTCTTTTTATTTCCTCCAATAATGCACATTCGATTCCAGAACTCCGAATTCTCTTTCTGCTGCACGATTCCCAAAATGTTTGGCGAAACTTATCACTTCCAATGTATACGATGCTGTATAATTGTTATTTTTCTTTCCCATCTTGAAATACCGTATAACAGCAAGTGCACGTTAGAAGTGTAGAAAACTAACTGAATACCGTTAATTACTTTTCTAAAACTTGTCTCTACCAAGAGCAAGCATTGTTAAAGTAGCGGGGATTTGGATTACTTTGTGAAGTAGGAAGTTCAGTTGCTGGTACTTTGGAATATAAGAATTGACAATGAAATTCAGGGAAGGAAAATCCCCACTGTACTGAAAAGAAAAGGTGTCTAAAATGTCTGTGCAAGATTCTCGGGGTAAAAATAAAGTTCAAAATAATAGCTTAAAATAAGAGTGCGCAAAATACACGGGTGCGGAAAATTACGCGAGCAAATACGGTATTAGACCTATTATTCCTACTGATACTACTACTACTACTACTACTACTACTACTACTACTACTACTACTACTACTACTACTACTACTACTACTACTACTACTGCTACTGCTACTGCTACTGCTACTGCTACTGCTACTGCTACTGCTACTGCTACTGCTACTGCTACTGCTACTGCTACTGCTACTGCTACTGCTACTGCTGCTGCTACTGCTACTGCTACTGCTACTGCTACTGCTGCTGCTGCTGCTGCTGCTGCTGCTGCTGCTGCTGCTGCTGCTGCTGCTGCCGCTGCTGCTGCTGCTGCCGCTGCTGCTGCTGCTGCTGCCGCTGCCGCCGCTGCTGCCGCCGCCGCCGCTGCTAGTGCTGCTAGTATTCGATCCAGCAGAATAAAACTTGAGTATTTGGGGTTTCGATAAGTTAATCTTTAATACAGTAATTGCTTCTGATAAATGAGATCGATGGAATATTTAAGGTGAATAAAATTAAAGACTGCGGTTTCCTCCTCGAAGTTAAAAGCACTCGTTTCCACGTTACAGAGATATGCAAAACTTTAAATATTTCTTTACTACACGCAAACAGTTGTGGTATTAATATTATATATTATACATACGTATGTATTTTTAAGTATTGCTGCAGAATCAATAACAAAAATAGTCTCCATGCTTACGGCATATGCGTCCTGAACAAACGGTAGCGTATCACAGGGCTTGGATTTATATGCACTAAAACACCCAAAATATGCTTGCAAATATGCATTAAAAATATCGAATATATCTACTAGAAGTCACCGCTGTGGTCTCGAGGTAGTGTGCTGCCTTGTCACGCAGCGGGTCCGGGTTCGATTCCCGGTCGGGACAGGCTCCTGGGTCAGGTTTTTTCGGGGTTTTTCCTCACCTGTAAGAGAAATGTCAGGAAGCTTAGTGCCCAACGGTCCCCGAAAATCATCCGGCCAGCATCATCATCATCATCATCATCATCATCATCATCATCATCATCATCATCATCCTTCACTGGTGTGGAAAGCAACGGGAAGCTACCACACCTATAATTCCCAAGTAAAGCTGCAAAGCATAGCATGGAAATTACTATGGATGGATCTAGAAGAATTAAAACAGTATTCACTTATCAAAGAAACTATTTTATTTTAACTCACTGATATACATTTGATTTCTTTCAAAATTATGTTACCATGAGTTTCAAAATCTTTTCGGGGATTAATGATTTTTTATTGTCGGATGAAATTAGTTTATATGCTTAAAATAATTATATACTGACTAGCTAATACCCGACGTTCTACGCGTAAATAAATTACATGCGTTTTTATGTTTAGTTCACTAATTATAATTGTAATTACCGTAATTTGGAACATAGATCACAATTTTACCGTATTAAGGACGTGGAGCTGGCGCCCTAAATAAAATAAAATATGAATTATAAATATGTATTTTAGAAAGGAAACCTAAAGGTAGTAATAAGATTGTAAGAAAGAAATTAGGATAGTCGTATAGGGTTGAAGATGTCAGAGCGTTATGAATGGAGATGATTGGGCAGTTTTTATAAAAGAAGCCAAGGATTTTAGAGAACATTTGATCAAAAGGAAGGAGGACATAGACTGTCTTCCTGGATTAGTAAATAACATTAATAAAATTCATGATAAAATTCCAGGTATTACTCACAAAACTAAAATTATAAAATAGTTACCTAATAGGTCCGTCTCATTAACTAGGTAAACTATTAATTCTCTGTAGGCTTTTCGGGACTAGTCCCATCAGCAGAAGGAGCAGAATATAGGTCTATATCTACTATTAATGCAGTATTGGTACAACTATTGATGATTTGGTATAGAGAATTGAATGTACTGGGTGGGTTCTCATTTAAAAGAAAAACCATCAATAACCTGTTTTTAACCTGTTTAAACAAAAACCATCAACAACCTGTTTTTAAATGAGAACACACCCAGTACTTTCAATCCTCTGTACCAAATCATCACTAGTGTACCAGTATTGTATTTAGAATCAGTAGGTACAGACCCTTTTCCGCTCCTTCTGTTAATGATGGGACTAGTCCCGAAAGGCCTACAGAGAATAGTTTACAAAGTTGAGGAGTCGGACCTATTAGGTAACTACTTTATAATTTTATATACTTAATACTTTCCACTTTACAGCAGTTTGCCCTTGATTCCTGCTTTCCAGAGACTCCTATCTTCCCATTGACCATCTTCCATACCCTCTTCATCATGGCATCATATATTCCCTCATACCATGCTCTTCTACTTCTACTTCTTCCTTCTGCCTGGTACCATCCAATCCAACACATGTTTAGGCCACTGGTCTTCCGACAACCGTTGTACATGTCCATTCCACTGTAGAGCTCTCTTTGTTATCCTATCGATAACTGTTTCTTGTGTATCCATTTCTTGTCTGATATATGTATTTCGAATATGTTGTAGCCTGGATATTCTCATACTTCTTCGTAATCCATCCATTTCTGTCGCCAAGATTTTTTATGCATCCTTTCATTTATTGTCCAGCTTTCTGATCCATATGTAAGTATACTTTTTATTATTGTTTGTATAATCTATTTTTTTGTTTTTCTGGTCAAATTTCTATTCCATAAAAGACAATTCAGGCATCTAATCACCTTCCTTGCACAATTTACTCTGTTAATATTATCTTTTTCACAAGTATCAGATTTATCTATTATAGATCCAAGATAATTGTATATTACAATTTTAATTTTGAAACAACTCATTGCTGTACAACAAATTCGAAGATAAAGGAAATAATTCTAAAATTTTATTGAACATAATATAAATAAGATACAAATTCTCAAGGAATAGCTTTCAAAGGGATGAAATGATGAGGTCTCAATATTGGCACACGGTTAATATTCCTTTGTGAGAATTTGTTCGGACCACAAAATAAACTTACATTAATCATACGATTTCTACTTTATCATTGTCCAGCTATTATGCAGACTGAAAGTAAATATTGAAAACAAAAGAAGGAACGTCATGGTTACCTATACAAATACTTAAACAATGCTCATTACCATTACCTAGGCTACAGTATTGGTAGTCGTGATCTTGTGGTTGCATTATTGCGTTATTTAGTATGTGTCATGACATTGATGGATGTGGGAAAATGAGTTTTACTTTTCCTTTCTTTTATTAAAAACAAAGTTTTGCAGCTAATGGTTCACCTCACAGAGATCAAAATAATATCACTTATTACTTTAAAACCTAAAGCCATATTAAATATATATATATATATATATATATATATATATGTACATATATATATATATATATATATATATATATATAATTAATTTTAATAACATTAAGTCATATTGAATCGCACAATAAGATCTTCGAAAAATGCACTCATCAATATCCATCCATCCATAGTAATTCTGCCGGAGGGCAGGTCTTTCATTGCAATCGTAGCATTTTCATGCTATGCTTTGCAGCTTTACCAGTGAATTATAAGGTGTGGTAGCTTCCCGTTGCTTTCCAAACCAGTGAAGGATGATGATGATAAGGATGATGATTATGGTCGGATGATTCTCAGGGACCGTTGGGCCCTAAGCTTCCTGACATTTATCTTACAGGTGAGAAAAACCCCGAAAAAAAACCTCACCCAGGAGCCTGTCCCGACCGGGAATCGAACCAGGGCCCGCTGCGTGACAAGGCAGCACGCTACCTCGAAACCACTCATCAATATAATTATTAAAATATTAATCTTATGAATAGAGAAGTTGATTTTAGCAGTTAATAATTAGATATTTATAATTCTAAAATTGAATCTGGCATTTTATACGTAGAAATAACTAATTAACTCACTGGCACTATCGAACCCGTAACATATCCGCGCTGAAACAAGTTCTCTACACATCCCTATCCTGAGCTAATGTTTTTCAGTATTGCCTGTACAATCTACTTCCCTCAAATCATGGTTAATGTTATTCTCCCACCTCATTCTTTGTCTTTTCCTCTCTGCGTTCGCTCTGGGCGTTTTCCCTCTGGTTTTCCTACAAGTAGTTTCCATGCCTGTGTATCATTCCCCAGTCGTGCCACCTGTCCTGCCTATCGCAGTTTACGAGACTTTACTGATTTTTTTTTGCAGTAATAAGAAAGTTAATGCAGTAAAACTTGTTTAATCCGGAACGTGAATAATGCGGAAATCTATCCAATGTGAACAAATTTATTGGTCCCGGCGAAATAATAGTAATTTTACGTGTATTTATTTTGAATAAAACGGAATCTGTCCAACGCGGAAACGGAAGGATATTTCTACACAATTCATGATTTTTTTACAAAGCGGAAAGACATAGAAATAAATTAGTTTCCACTTAATTAAATTCCCGCTAGACAAAAAAAAACAATAAAGAATAATTCCTGCCGCCGAGTGAAGTATAGATTCTACCTGTACCGCTATCTGAAATTTTATTTCGGCCCTCACTGCTCACCTGTTATGCGAAATACAGATACCTGTCTTACAAATAACCATTTGACTGTAAAATCTTAAATTAGTTTAAGTTCTGAGACCGATCTTTCACAGGTAGCGTTCTGAATTTACGGAATAAAGATGGCTAAAACGTATGTATCATTGCCATTAAACGAAAAAGTGAAAGTGATTGAAGATAAATCTCCAAATTTCCGGACCGATGCTGTTGTCAAATCACTAGGGAATAACGATTTCAATGCATCTTCAGGTTGGCTGGACAGTTTTAGAAGATGGCACACATGTAGTGTGGAATTAAATTTGCAGGAAATCAAAGGATGTATGGACAAAAGTGTAGTTAGTGAGCGGAAACCGAAACTGCATACTTTGGGAAACTTGAGGATACGCGCCTAAGAGACATTTTTAAAGGTGACGAACCGGGACTGTTTTCGGTACTCTATAATCTAAGATCACTAGTAAGTTTTAGTTTTTTTATAATGCGGAATGTTGTCTGTTGTGTGGAAAAAAATGTTCCCATGCGATTCCACTTTGAGAAAGTTTTACTGTATTTAGTGTTTTGTAGCATTTTGTATTTTTTCTCCGGTGAATTATTGGTAGGGAATAAAACCTAAAGAAGCAACTTAACCCATGTTTATTAAATTACTTGAAAGTAAAATAACAGAGAAATTGAGAATATTAAGTAACATGGACCTGATTCATGTAGGTTTATGTACAGTGTGAGTCAGAAATATGGCTATATGTTTGATCGCATTTTGTGACAAAAATATTATTATTAAAGGAAATATGATGTTATCGTTGGAAAGGGATTCCTTCAAATTACAACAATAGAACAAAATAAATCACTTACAACAACACTAAGGAAGTCACTTTATTGCTTCAAACCGCTCGCTGTTTACATCCAAGTATAACTGGCAACGCTTTGGGGAAAGTCATTCATTGCGTTATGATACATGTTTAGAGTAAGAGCTCTAATTTCTTCCTCAATCACTAGTTTCAGCATGTCGTCGTCTTGAGGTTTCCTCCTTCAAATAACCCCACAACCAATAGTCACATGCTGTGAGGTCAGGGGAACGGGCTAGCCATTCAATAGGGCCTCTTCTTCCCACCCACCTGTTTTGCAAATGATCATCCAAAATTTCCCTCACCGCAATTGCATAGTGAGGAGGCGCACCATCCTGCTGGAATAAAGATTGTTCATGTTCAGCACTTTGCATTACCGGTAGGACAATTTGTCTAAGGATGTCACTATATCGATCACCATTAAGTCTCGTCCAAAATTCGCATTCCTAACAGTCCTTCCCATCCGATCATAGCCCAAACAGTGACTTTGCCGTATCTTAAACTCGTATCTTTAATAACATTAGGATTATCTTTACCATAATAGTGACAACTGTGTCGATTAACACGTGCAGCTTGGCGGGTTGATTTTTTGTGGGCTAGCGTCGAACGCCTCCACAATTCTCTTCTTTGTTTCTTGCATCCGTGCTAATGCGAGGCCTTCTAGGAGGTTTGATTTTCTGCATCCTTCCCGTTTCCAGCAGACGTTTTCTCCACTTCCCCACAACCGACGGCTGCAATGCTACGTTAAACTCGCGTCTTTCCCGTCTTGCGGTTTCACGATCATTAGCATACGTTATTTTCCATGCAGCAATTGTAATTTGCTTTTGCATATTCAATGCCATTTTGACTAATGACGTAAGTTCTACAATGTTTTGTTTTATTCCATTGTTGTCATCATCATCTGCATTCATGGATTAGGTCTGTTGACCCGTTCCGACTTCAGCCCATCTCTTTCTAGGTCTCGGGTGCCTTTAGGTTTGTATTTTGTTATTTGTTTTGGATATCTATCTTCATTCATTATGTCTATGTGTTGCTTCCATTTTTGTCTATATGTATCTATTTTATCAGTTATTGCAAATATTTCAAGTTCTTGTCTTATTTCTGTGTTCTTGATTCTGTCTTCCTTAGTGCACCCTTTAACAGATCTCAAAAATTTCATTTCTGCCGCCGTTATCCTATTTAGATCTTGTTTTTTTTATGTATCCAGGCTTCTGAACCATAGAGCAGTACCATTGTTGTAATTTGAATAATTGCCTTTACAATGGTAATTTCATATTTCCTGTAATGGTAATATTTTCTTCACAAAACGCGATCAAACATATAGCCATATTTATGATTCACCCCGTATAAAGATCGCTTCAGGGATACAGACACACTGTAAAATCAAAGTAACTAAACTGTAATTTTTGCTCGTTTAATTGTATTTTTCTCTCTATCCGTCTTGGTACTCAACTGTCTGTAACGAACACACTTTATTATCTGCTAGAGATGACTTATTCTGTGCGAGTGACCACTTAACATTAGAAATCACATCTTCTCATCTATGCCATTCAAAACTGAAGTATGTTGTGGGTACAGGAAAACCATTAAAACAATGCCACACTTATTTCGCTTATAAAATTTCACCATTATTAATATTTTTAAAGTAATAATTTAATTGATTCATTAACTCCAATAAATTCGAGATTATCTAATATATCTTCTTCTTCTTCCTTCCAAGTATTAGGCCAAGGCCTGTTACGATCCTATAGAAAATTTTCCCTCCAGCGTTTCATAGGACGGCCCAGTGATCTTCGTCCTCTTGGTATATAATTATAAACAGTTTTGGGGATCCGATTTGAACTCATTCTTTCAAGATGGTGTTTACAATTTAGTTGGTACTGTTTAATATATTCCAAAATTGGCGTAGTCTTCAATTCTTTTAAGAAATCGGTGTTCCTTTTCCGATCCCATCTGTTCTGCTGTTCTGCGCATGAATCTCATTTCACAAGCCGTTATTCTGCTTTCATGTTGTCTTTTTAGTGTCCATGCTTCACTACCATAGGTCAACACTGGTCTAGCCAAAGTGTTATATAAACGTAATCTGGTGTTTTTTTGTACAAGGGATGGTTTCATAACTTGATTAATAATTCCTAAACTTTTATTATAACTAGTAATTTTTTCAGGGATATCCTTTTCATCCCAGATAGAGAGATAACATCAAAGATATGTAAATTTATTAGATCTCTCTAAAATTTTATTCTGGAGACAGATTTTACTTTGTATGGGGTCCTTCCCATGAAGTGCCATATTTTTAGTTTTGTTAATTGATATTTCCATATTAAATTTGCCACCTATTTTTTTAAATTATAAATTGATCGTTGCAAATCATTTTCGGAAAGTGACAGAAGAGCTAAATCGTCTGCAAAAAGAATAGCATCGAGTTTGAGGTTCCTATTGAGGGGTATATATCCTCGTTGTTTTCCTCCATTCGTTCATTAATTTATTCATATATATATATATATATATATATAAATAATGAAAAGCACCGGTGAAAGTCCACATCCCTGTCTTACTCCAGTGTTGATCTTTTCCCAACAAGATAATTTGCCATCTTGTTATCTAATATATAAAAATTGTAATTCACCTTGATACACAACGTACAACATTGAAACAAATAATAATTATATTTTATCCTGAATTAAAAAAAGGCAATAATACACTTAATGAGATTGAGACATAACATTACGAGTTTTGGACAATTTTTACATTTATCGCGTTTGCGAATAACTGCTGTCTACTTATAATTCATTTTACTATGAGTATGTTATTGGTACTCAAAGAAACGAAGTTTGCGGCTCGATTGGAAGAAACGAAGTTGGGGCATATATGTAATTTTGTACAATAATATTTTTTTTTAAAAGAAAAATAAGTTTTTTTATGTTTAGACGTATATTTTATAAAATATGTTTTGCTTTAGTCTCTGTTGATCTTAAACAATGAATACACCATGCGTCTATTTTTGATAGTTAAAACTATTTGGGAAATCCCTCACTTTACGCTCCTAACCATAATTTCGTAATATAGCAACGGATGCCAACGTAAGGACCAAAACTAATTTAAGGCAACAGTTGGTAATTAACTTTCAGTCTCACCACATTGTTAATAAGACTGGTGATTCTTCGTTCTGGATTCTTTAATCTAGCTTTTATCAGCTAGGATTGGTAAATCCTCAGATTTACAAACATCTCTTGGTAAAAGTACAACTTGTATACATATAATAGTACATTACGATGCGAGGTTGGGAAGTGGTTTTTACACAATCGAGGAAAATGTTTAAAAACCGAACGACAGCGAGATTTTTAATTTCCGAGATTTTGTAAAGCACTTCACAAACGTGCGTTGTACATTATTTTTTGCGCGTTGGTGTTTTCAGAATAATAAATAATAGTAAAAAATATATGTTTTGGAAATATTTGCGTTCATTATAAATAATTGACTAACGTTAACAGTGTGGGCGATGTTCATTAGTTGAAACAACAGGAGGTCGTGAGACCAATTAGTGACAAAATGGCAGCAAGTACGTATTTATTGTTTTATATTGTTTCAAATAAAGTTCAGTTAATTTAAAATGTAGTGATTTGTTTCGTATAATGTATATTAACACTACCTTTTGCATATTTTTTGCATATACATTGTACCCAGTATACATAGAAGACAGTGATTTTACTTCCCACACGCAGTTTGTAATATGTAATATTACAGTATAGTTATGTTATTACAGTATAGTTATTTATTTTGACAACCCCGAAATGTAGGAAGATGAACTTTCAATCATGGTTGCCATTGCTGTAAGCACAAAAAAACGCACTATCGCGCAAAAAATGTATTAGGGCATTATTAAAATACTTAGAGTAAGAAACTAGAGTTTGATAGTCATTTATTTGTCTTGGTCTGAGAATAAGGAAGTTCTTATATTAAGAAACAAATGATAAATCATTTTTTAAAGTTTATTTCGCGAATAAAAAAACAATAAAACAGTACATTTGCTTGTAATAGATCTTAATGAAGTAATTTGCGGAAATAGAAGGTCTTTTTTGTAAATGTTCATCAGGCTTATAATATAATTATCATAAATTTATTTACTTGGCCATTCCAAGGTCTAGTAGTAATGTAGCGCCATTAGTGATATTAAAATTCATAATTACAATTAAACTTAAACAAATGTAGGTGATTTATCTTGAGTTAAGTTTGTAGTAATCGTGGTTACGTGTAAAATAAATACTTGAATACTTTTGCCTTGAGAAAACTGTAATGTAATGTAATATGGAAAATTACCTCAACAAGAAAGCCTGAAGAGAATATTAATTTCCTTATTTTATTTATTTTCAAATATGAATAACTTACATAAAAGATAATGTATATTGCTTTGATGAAAATAAAACACGTTATTATTTTATAAAATTTCAGCTATCCTCAAGCTATGTAGCTTATGCTTTTAAAATGTACTGTAGATTATTCAGTACAGTATACTGGTCAGTTCATTCTGGGGGCTAGATTTCTGACCGCGGACTGGATGTCCCGAGTTCGATTCGAGCCACCGCAGCGGTGGGTTAGATTTTGTCATTAATTCGTGTCCAGATTGACCTGCGGCCTGCTAATCCTCCTACGATATTGAGTACTGGGAACCTTCAGAGGGATAAAGTTGACTGGAGCGAGGAGGTGAGAGATGAAGTTCTTTCTTCATTTATTCGTGCCTGGACCGACTCGTGTCCCCCTCTGCCTTTTGGAAAATGAGTATTATGAACTTTTCTGAGGTGAAATTGTACCAAAATTAAAGCTTGGGACTCACAGTGGGACAGTCAACCGTTGCATGCCGAACCTCCTTGTAATTTGTCTCAGAGAAGCGTTATAATGTACCAAGACCGAGTCCAAAGAAAAAAATATATGTCACATAATTGCAAGGATTAGAAATCGAAACCAGAATTCCGCAATTGCAACCCACTCTCCTGGCTTGTGCGGGTTATCCAATCCACCGAAGTCATGAATTATATTACTTCCCTGGTGTTTAAATGAGAGATTAGGGGCTGGTTTTAGTGCCTTACAATTAAAAGCTTTGAGATGAATCAGTAATAATAAATGTCCCCTGACCGCGTTATGAGCGCTGTGTAGGGTAAGGGTAATGACAGGGCTGCTGTCTCAGAACATCTATCCATGCTCCTCTAAGTATTAACCCCTTTAGAGAGGGTTGCTCCTTCCGCCCCTTGAGCCGTTGTGATGATCGCCTGGTATCACGTCGCCATTTGATAGTGTAAGTAGAAATAAACTATGGAACATACTAGAAATGAAAGGAACTCCTCAACACCTTATAAGAGCAATTCAGAGTTTATATACAGAAACGAAATTTAAAATAGACTGCGGAGATAAAATTAGTAAACAAAACATAGAAATAAACCAGGGAGTATTACAAGGGTGTCCATTGTCACCAGTATTACTTAATTTATACTAGGATCATGCCATAAATGAATGGCAAGAACAAATTAATGTAAATAGTGTATTGACAACTCTGCTTTTGCAGACGATCAAGTAATAATGACAGCATCAGAAAATGCTTTACAATTCCTTTATGTTTTAAATAATATCTTTCTAAAATACAATTTAAGAATATCTACATCTAATACACTCATTCATGAATAAATATATGTTATCCAAATGCAATACCATTAATTATTAACAATTATATATAAATTAATTAGTGTATAATGCTATTGTGTTATTATTTAATTGTAATATTAATGTGTTTTCTTTATGTAATTGTAATGTTAATGTTTTTTTTAGTGTATAATGCTATTGTGTTATTACTTAATTGTAATATTATTGTGTTTTCTTTATGTAATTGTAATGTTAATGTTTTTAGTGTATAATTCTATTGTGTTATTATTTAATTGTAATATTATTATTGTGTTTTCTTTATGTAATTGTAATGTTATTGCTGTTTTTGTTGTTTATTTTTCTTTACACTAGTACCAATTATTACTTTATTGTAACGGACTGTCAAGAGCACGTACGGCTTACTGCCCGTGCGACCCATATTTGTAAATAATATTGTAAATATCTAACTTTTTGCCTAATAAAGTCCTACTACTACTACAAAAATATTAGCTCTGAAAGGAAAATGTGCAATAAGAACAAAAATAATGATATACAATGTACTTATAGACCAAGTTCAGAATTTTAATTCTTTGGGATGTCATTTAGGCAATGACAGAAATTTAGATAAACACATTAAAATACAACGACTCAATTATCTATGTGGCACAATTAAACGTACTTTATTGAATAAGACTAGAAAATAAACTATTTTGAAGTTTTACAAAGTATTGGCAGTTCCATCTCTTATCTATGGATGTGAAACCTGGACATTAACAAAGGCAGATAGTAAACAAATAGAGGCTGCTGAAATGAATATGTTGAGAGAAATAGCAGGATACCAAAGGACCGATAAGAAGAAAAACGAAGATATAAGAACAGACCTTAATATATTTAATATATGTGAAAGAATATAATACTATCAAAATGCTTACCTTTAGCACGTATTACGAATGAATGAACAGCGCATACCAAGAAGAATGTATAATTATAAACCAAAAAGGGACAATAATGTTGGGAAGACCATTGAAGAGATGGAAGGACCAATTCGACCTATAATGAGATCGGAACAGGTCATTGGGCTTAATCCTTGTTGTTGTTGATGATGATGATGATGATGAGGATGACGATGATGATGACAATGATGATGATGACAATTAAAAGCGGCAGATTTTTTTGGACAGCGTCTTGGTACATCTAAACTCTTCTCTAGGAGAAATTTCAAAGTGGGTTTCGGCATGAAATGGTTGACAATTCCCTTGCCAGTCTCCTACTCGCTCTATTTGGTTAGAAGTTTGGAATCCAGCAATTAAGCCCCCAAGGTATTTATGCTCTATTTAACAATAAGTTTTCTTTTCACAGAATCTAACGAATTTGTGTACAGAATATGTAATATACAATCAGTGCTATTAATAAAACTAACTAATTAACCAACTAATTCACTAACGCTGTCGAACCGAAGATCAATGGTCAGTTGGACATAAGCTCCCCATACATCCCTATCCTGAGCTATTGTTTTTCAATTATTTCCTGTATAATTCACCTCCTTTAAGGGAGGAAATGAGATTACGAGTTTTTGAGAATAAAGTTCTTAGGAAAATTTTTGGACCAAAGAGAGATGAACAGACAGGTGAATAGAGAAGACTACTTAACAATGAACTACATGGTCTTTATAGGAAGCCAGATATAATGAGAACAATTAAGTCTCGTAGACTCCGTTGGGCAGGACATGTTGCGCGTATGGGGAATGGAAGACGTGCATGGAAGCTTCTTGTACGAAAGCCAGAGGGAAAACACCCAATTGGTAGACCAAGAATGAGGTGGGAGAACAATATTAACTATGATTTGAGGGAAGAGATTATACAGGGAGTGATTGGAAAGCATTAGCTCAGGATAGGGATGTATGGAGAGCTTATATCCGCGCGTCCATGAACCTATAGGTTCGATAGTGCCAGTGAGTAAGTAAGTATAATTCACCTCCCTGAAATCATAATCTTCAGCAGCAGCACAACAACCCTGAATGGGTCAAGGCTTCCTTCAGATTTTTTTTTTCTGGTTTCTCTATCTCTGGCAACTGTCCACCAATTCTTGAGTTTTAAAGATTTGACATCCTGTTATACATTCCTGATGCATAATCTTAAATCATTAACCTTTGTTCTTGCCTTATGTTGCCATTGTATGATAAGTCCGTTTAAATTCTGTATAAACTCTCAACAGTAGGATATTTCCAGGTTAGGATTGTCAATCCTAAGCCCAACTCAAACCTGGAGAACCAGGTCATTTAATTTTGGGGCTTCCGCCCCCTAGATCAGTTGGTTTCCCCGCAGGTCCAGAAACTGATCTACCCCTTGTTTTTGTGTCTGAGTGATCTCCCTTACTCTTTGAAAATCCCTCTTCACCGCAAGGCACCGGTTCTCGCCTAAACTCTAGAGAGAAGAATTGCCTCTTCCGCCTTCAATGCCTTACTCCGCCATATTCACCGTTCAGGTCTTCACCGTAACCCTGGCTAGAGCCCTCACAGATACTATCAGTCAGTGCCAATTAAACTCTTTTATTTTAAGACGTGTTACCCCTCTTGGTTCAGAGTGTAACAGACAGAGCCTGTCTTCCAATTGGGCCCAGGATGGAGGGGTTTTCCTGGTAGTTAATGTTATTATCCCATTTCATTGCCGGCCTACCTACGGGCGCTTTCCCTCTGGTTTTCCTACAATAAGTTTTCTTGGCCCCTTCCATTGCCTATTCGTATTATATGTTCTCCCATCGCAATCACGAGACTTACTGCTCTTATTACATCTGTGTTTTTATTGAGATTATAATTCTATTTGCTCTTTATAATAAACTAAAACGTTGTTTTATTCTTTTCAGTTAAGAAATATTTACTTCTTTTTGCACAAAAGAAAAAAGTTGAGATAGGCCTATACATTTTACTGGAATAATTCCCAAAGCCATAGCAACTAATTCCCATGTACAGTTTATTCTCTTCTTAAATTATTTGTTTCGTTGTTCCTATCTTACATTTCTTCTAAATATTTAATTCTGAGAAACAGAGTGAGGTTAGTACAAGCACGAAGAGCCATAAAAATGTTGAATGGAGTACTGTGGAGTAGGACCATGTCAAACCACACGAAGAAGAGGATTTTGAAGTCTGTTGTGGAAAGCATAATGACTTATGGTGCTGAGGGATGGAGTTTGGTAGAGGGACAAAAAACTAAGATCTTGGCAGAGGAGATGGATGGAATAAGACGCAGTGGCAGGGTGTCCAGGTTGGAAAGAAGAAGAAATGAAGAAGTGAGGCAGATGATGGATATGGAGGAGACAGTGGTGGAAAGGATCGAAAGACGAGCTCTTCAGTGGTATGGCCATGTCAGGAGAATGGAGGATGATAGGTGGCCCAAAACTCTTTTGGAATGGTCACCTTCTGGTAGAAGGAAACGGGGCAGGCCAAGAACAACTTGGAGAGGGAGATCCATAGATCTATGAACGACCGAGGTCTGGAGGAGGAAGAATGGCGAATGGGAATACAGGGTAACCGCTGAAAAGTGGAGAGGCCCTCAAAAGTAAAAAGTAAAGTAAGGAACAGAGTGAGGATTATTAAAGTGAAATTGCACGATTCCTCTTAGGTGGGGGGAGTGACCGCAAGAGGCGAGGACATTAAATAATTATGTCCTTAATGCAATGACTGAAAATAGGGCACGTATTATGACATTTTTTAAAGCAATAAAACCATTTAGATTGGAGTTGCTACCGAAGATATTTCTCAGGCCGGATGGTGGAAGACTGGCGTGTTGGGATCTATTTGGGGGCCGAGAAGGGAAAATTAAATTATTTGAGTAGAGTAAAAATATTGAGAGAAACAATAATGGGACCCAATTCATAAGTTTATATTGTTCATAAAGAGAACTTCAATATGGTAATTGTTTCTGGTATTCGATGTTATATTAAGTTGGTCGGGCGCAGTGGACTAGTGGTAATACTTCTTGTATCTGGACCCGAGGGCCGCGGTTGAAACCCGGCCGGTCGCAGTTTAAACGAAATGTAGCTGAAAAAAAGTATTTCACTCACCCTCACCAATTCATCTTTCTTCACTCTAATGTGATTGCCAGATGACTGTTCTTCACATATCTGCAAAAGAGGGTAGAATTCTAAAATTAATGAAGACAATCTATACATCGGATATTGCCGATAGTTAACAACTCATCTGGTCTGCATCCCAGTTGTGTTCCGAGCCGTGGAAATTAATAGGCCTACGTTTTGTGTTAAAGTTCAGTGAGCTATTTTTCTTAATCTACTTCAAGTTTTGTACATTTCATTGATATATTTAACGTGTTTCTATACAACCAGATGGTTAGATACTCGTGGTATCATACTTTCGAAACACTTTAAAATGTACAAAATCAGCTTATTTTAAATTGAACTACGAAAAAAAAAACAGTTTGAACAGTAGTACAAATTTTAGTTATAATAAACAGTAGTGATTTATGGTATTTAATTCCCGCACTATAACTCGTGTGCATTATTACGTTTTTTTTTTGTAATTAGCTTTCTTATTACAGTAGGTGGCCAGCAGCTGAGGCCTACCGTCACGCACAGAGAATTGTTTGATTTAATGTATGAAGAAAAGTGTTTGATATAGGAAATAAGTGTGATCAATGATCATTTAGTGCACGAGAAAAAAAAAATAGATTTCTACTAAAGTATTCAGATTGGCTAGAAGTGAGTGCTAACTTTCCTGTTATTGAGAATTTAGAACAATGACGGTCGTTGGGATATCCTGTTCCATCTGCTTCTGGAATTGGAAGACCCAAAATATCTTGAGGTGAAGTCTCCGTACAGAATAAGAAGAAAAGCTCACTGAACTTGAACACACAACGCTAACAACACAAGTGAAATGCAACTTCCGATGTTTATATTGTCTTCATAAACTTTAGAATTCTACCCTCCTCTGAATATAACTGAAGATCACTCATATATATATATATATATATATATATATATGTTATGAAAAGAAAAAAGAATGGTTTATAATATCTATATATATATATATACTTAATACAGGCTTTCCACTTTACAGCAGTTTGCCCTTGATTCCTGCTTTCCAGAGATTCCTATCTTCCCATTGTCCATCTTCCATACCCCTCTTCATCATGGCATCATATATTCCCTCATACCATGTTCTTCTACTTCTTCCCTTTCTCCTTCTGCCTGGTACCATCCAATCCAACACCTGTTTAGGCCACTGGTCTTCCGGCATCCGTTGTACATGTCCATACCATTGTAGAGCTCTCTTTGTTATCCTATCGATAACAGTTTCCTATGCATCCATTTCTTGTCTGATATATGTATTTCGAATATGTTGTAGCCTGGATATTCTCATACTTCTCCGTAATCCATCCATTTCTGTCGCCAAGATTCTTTTCTGCATCCTTTCATTTATTATCCACCTTTCTGATCCATATGTAAGTATACTTTCTATTATTGTCTGTATAATCCCTTTTTTTTGTTTCCTGGTCAAATTTCTATTCCATAAAAGACCATTCAGGGATCTAATCGCCTTCCTTGCACAATTTACTCTGTTAATAATATCATTTTCACAAGTACCAGATTTATCTATTATAGATCCAAGATATTTAAATTCTTCAACACGTTTAATTATCATATTAATTATTTGTAGGTCTTCTGAATTTCCTCCGATTACCATATATTCTGTTTTAATATAATTTATCTTCAGTCCACCTACCTCAAATTCATCGACTAACTTTCTGATCATATATTCTATATCTTCTTTATCTTGTCCTATTATAATCTGGTCATCAGCGAATAATAAATTGTGCAGTAAATGGCCATTAATGTCGATTCCCATTCCCTACATGACTTATTCCATTTCATTAATACATCTTCTAAATATATCTTGAACAATGTTGGTGACATCCCGCTTCCTTGTCTTAATCCTTTTGTTATATCGAATTCTGAGCATGCTCTATTTCCAACCTTAATACTTGCTTTACAATCATACATTCTTTTTATAAAATGTATGAGAGATTTAGATATTCCAAACTTCTCCATTGCCAACCAAAGCTTGTTGATGGGTACAGAGTCATATGCCTTTTCCAGGTCTATAAATGCCATATGAACTTCTTTTCCTTTAGACAACATCATTTCCGTAATCTGCCTGATCACAAATATATTATCAAGGCACGATTTACCTGCTGTGAAACCTGTTTGTTCTTCTGATATTCTATTTTGTATTAGTTCCTCCAATCTGATTTTAATAATTGTACTTAACGTTCTACTAATTACTGGCATAACATTGATGCCTCTATAGTTTGATGGATCTCTTTTATTCCCTTTATTTTTGTATATTGCACTAATATACGATAACTTCCACTCATCTGGAATAGGATCTCCTTCTATCACTTGGTTAAAAAGTCTAGTTAAAATTCTTATAATTCCTGAACCACCATATTTAATTAGTTCCATGGTTATTCCTCCTGGACCTGCCGCTTTTCCATTTTTTGCTGTTCTCAACACGTTTCTTACCTCCTTTTCTGTTATGGGTTCTATTAAGTCACCCTTTCCATTATCCAGTGTAGCATAGTCTATAAATTCTCTCCTAGTTTCTGTTAAAAGCATTTTAAAATATTCCTGAAAAGTTTTCATTGGTACTAAATTAAAACTCTTTGCCATATTATCATTTCGCATGTTTGTAATTGTCCTCCATGCTTGGGCTGACTTTGAATAGCCTACTGTATGCTCGATTTCTCCACTTACCCTATTCCACATTTGTTTTTTATGTTTCCTGACTTCTGCTTTAACCTTTCTTTTAATTATGTTATAACTTTGATAATCTTCATCTTTCTTGGAACTTAAATATTTTTGATATGCATTTTTCTTTTCTGTTATGATATCAAGTATTTCCTTATTCACCCAATGATTTTTATGGTGTTTATCATTTTCCAGACCAAGTGCTTCTCTTGCTGCTTCATGTATATATTTTTTCAAATGTTCATAAATAACGACAGAGTTCCAATCGTCATCAAATTTTAATTTTTCGGTGAGGCGTTGGGCATACAGATTTTTAATACTCTCATCTTGTAGTAAATGTAGATTATATCTACATTTTTCTAATTCATTTTCTATTTCTATATTTTGATCTTTATTTACCTTTTGCCTGTTTATAGGGCATACTATCCTAGTTGACAGCATATAATGATCCATTCCACATTCGGGACCTCGATTCACTCTAACGTCTTGAACTATAATATTTCTCCGTTTCCTCACTATTACATAATAATTATCGATCTTAGACCTTTAGTGCGTTGTTCCCACGTATATCTATGGATGTCCCGATGTTTAAACATCGAATTCATAATAATTAGGTCATTCACTTTGCATTCTTCTTTTAAACGTTGTCCATTTTCATTCTCAATATCTTCTCCATATGGACCAACTATGTCACCTGTCCCCTTTCCAACTCTGCTATTCAAATCTCCCATAATTATTAATTCCTTCTTTTGAGAAATCTTTTCTACCAATCCAGTAATTTTTTCAAAGTATTTATATATATATATATATATATATATATATATATATATATATATATCCCACACTTCTATGTAATGACACAAAATTGGTAAATTGGGACAGGAAATATATATCAATAAAACTAACATATTATATGGTTACATTTAGAAATAATGGAGAATGGGTATTTAACAAACGAGGAAATTGTAAAGAAATGACAGAATTCAAATAGCTAGGTACGATGACACAGTATTGAGGCGCAGAAAGAAATTTTATTCAGATTATATTGTTATACATTACAAGGACATTTTTCCTAAATTCTCTAAGAAAAGTAAACGTAAAAATAAAAAACGTCGATTTAAGCCATGCGAATGCGAATTGTGGTATATTTTTTAAAGAGAGGATAAAATGTTACATGTGTTTCAGTATAAAGCGCTTAGGGAAATATTAGGACTAAAGAGAGACGGGCAGTTAGGTGAATGGAGGAAACCAGATGTAATAGGAATAGGTAAGTCTCGCAGACTATGTGACACGAATGGGGAATAAAAGAGCTACGGAAAATCCTTGTATGAAAACCAGAAGAGCGCCCAGTAGGAACCAAAAATGAGTATATGGAACAATATCTTCGTAAACACCATATCAGCGTATTTTCGATGCGACGTTTGTACATGGAATAAGACTAGAAAAGAAACTATTTTGAAGTTTTACAAAGTATTGGCAGTTCCATCTCTTATCTATGGATGTGAAACCTGGACATTAACAAAGGCAGAAAGTAAACAAATAGAGGCTGCTGAAATGAAGATGTTGAGAGCAATAGCAGGATACAAAAGGACCGATAAAAAGAAAGACGAAGATATAAGAACAGAACTTAATATATTTAATCTCTGTGAAAGAATAAAATATTATCAAAATGCTTATCTTCAGCACGTATTACGAATGAATGAAGAGCGCATACCAAGAAGAATGTATAATTATAAACCAAAAGGGAGAAGAATGTTGGGAAGACCATTGAAGAGATGGAAGGACCAATTTGACCTGTAATGAGATCGAAACAGACCATTGGGCTTAATCCTTGTTATTGATGATGATGATGACGTTTGTACATGACGTGAGTGGGAAGGGGGTAGAATAATGTTCTGTACCGTCTGGTTACAGCAACATTTTAGGATAACCACTTTACATTAGTTATATTTCACTCCAAATGTTCAAACAAACATTGCGCAACTTTTATAATCAACCGAAATATACTTTGTAGACCTGAATCCTACTATTGTTTACACCTGACCACTGAGCACTGTTTAGAGCCATTTCTACTTTATGATTGAAATTTAGTCAACATCGCGCCATTGGAAGGAGATGTTTCATCTAAAATAATGAGGTAGGAACGTTACATTTAAACATGGTTTGAGGGAAGTAAATGTGAAAGGAAATATTTGGAAACTATTTGGGATGTATGTAGAGCTTATATCAGCGTGACCACGAACCTCCGGTTTCCCGATTTATGTAGTTACATATGGAAGTTCTTTGGCATTAAAATAATAGTCTTGACTTGGACTTTAGAGCAGGGGTCACCAATTTGCGGACCACGGTCCTGATCTGGGGCTTTGGTTTCCGGACCGATTAAACAACGAATGAATACAAACTTTTAAACCAGGTTCAACTCAAATAAAACCAGTCGTACTAAATTTCATGTTATGACAGTATTATTGCTGGCTCGGTTGGCAATACTGCATATGGTCGAGCTCGCATATCTATGACGCATAACCGACTTCGTTTTATTTTAAATTGATTTGTGTTATTCATTATTGGAATTGTTTGTATTTTGTGTTTAGTGACAGAGGGTGTTTGGTGACGTTAAATATGGAAACTAAAAGAAAAAAATTAGATTCTGAAAATATAGAGTTTTTATCAGAATGGATTGATACAAAATAACATTGAAGTAGTTATGTTTATAACTAATTTATTATCTGAGTTCCAGGACAGATTCAAATATTTTATAAAAATCAGTAATGTAGTACAAGTTTAAATAAATGTGTACTCTTTGGAAACCAACGATGAATGGATCAGTGAGGCTGAAGCAGTTTTCTACATCAAGAAAGGCCCCCTGGACGTCATTGAGTTCCAAGAAGATGCAGCTTTGAAAGACATATTCAAGAAAGCACCATAAGTTATTACCCATGAAGAAAGTTGGTGTACATATGTGTCTGCAAATAAATATCCACAGCTGCAAAATATGGCAATACAATTATGTACACTTTTCAGTTCAACATATAATTGGCGAATCAGCATTTTCGAAAATGAACTTTATATAGAACAAATTTAGGTCAAGATTAACAAACGAACACTTAAGTGACTTGCTGAAAATAGCTCGCACAAATTTACATCCAGACTTCAGACAAATTGTTACATCTTAAAAATGTCAGTATACGTACTGAATGGTGTATGATTAAACAGTTTATCATAAACGTATTAATAGTTATTAGAATTAATAACTGTGTACTACTGTGCTGTATCCTTTTAGTATAATAGGCCTATGATAGTTTTGTTTAATTTGTGCAATTCATACCCATAACATAATTTTAAAAAATCCATAATATTACGCCATAAAATCTTGATATGTTTAATCAATAGTGGTTCCGGACCTTGATTTAATTTACTACTTTGAAAATTGACCTCTATGAAATCTAATTGGTGACCCCTGTTCTAGGGTATCCGTCAGCAGGCAGTTTCGTCTTAGCAGTGGCCAATCCAATTTCTTTTCCACTTCTAAATGAGTTCCAGCATTGCTCTTTCTTCACCCACTCTGTCTAGCACACGCACGCACACACACACATACGTATATATAAACAAAATTCCAATAAATTCCACTGTCTACCAAACGATGAGATTTTACACATTTTCACAAAATAAATAATTTGAAAATTTGAATGTACCCAGGTCCACCGTAGTGATCATGGAGTAAAGGTGTTATCGTAGACTAGGGCACCCGTGTTCGATCCAGAGTCAGTACAAATTTCCTGGATGAGGACTTTTCAAAGTTTTCTTAATCTGGAAAACACATTTAGTGAACGTAAGACCAAAATAGTCTCCAAATACCATCTGCTCATCATCATCAACAAGGATTAATCCCAATACTACTCGCTCTATTTGGTTAGAAGTTTGCAATCTAGCAATTAAGCCCCCAAGGTATTTATGCTCTATTTAACAATAAGTTTTATTTTCACAGAATCTAATGAATTTCATTATCATCATCATAATCATCAACAACAACAACAAGGATTAAGCCCAATGGCCTGTTCCGATCTCATTATAGGTCGAATTGGTCCTTCCATCTCTTCAATGGTCTTCCCAACAATCTTCTCCCTTTTGGTTTATAATTATACATTCTTCTTGGTATGCGCTCTTCATTCATTCGTAATACGTGCTGAAAGTAAGCATTTTGATAGTATTTTCTTCTTTCACAGAGATTAAATATATTAAGTTCTGTTCTTACATCTTCGTTTTTCTTTCTATCGGTCCTTTGGTATCCTGCTATTGTTCTCAACATCTTCATTTCAGCAGCCTCTGTTTGTTTACTATCTGCCTTTGTTAATGTCTAGGTTTCACATCCACAGATGAGAGATGGAACTGCCAATACTTTGTAAAATTTTAAAATAATTTCTTTTCTAGTTTTATTCAGTAAAGTACGTTTAATTGTGCCACATAGATAATTGAATCGTATTTTCGCATGTTTATCTAAATTTCTGTTATTACCTAAAATCCTAAATGATTAAAATTCTGAACTTGGTCTATAATTACATTGTTTATCACTATCTTTATTCTTATTACACATCTTCCTTTCAGAGCTAATATTATTGTTTTAGATGTAGGTATTCTTAAATTGTATTTTAGAGATATATTATTTAAAGTATAAAGGAATTGTTGTAAAGCATTTTCTGATGCTGTCATTATTACTTGATCGTCTGCAAAAAGCAGAATTGTCTATACACTATTTTTGTTCTTGCCATTAATTTATGACATGGTCGAAGTATAAATTAAATAATATGGGTGACAACGGACGCCCTTGTCTTACTCCCTGGTTTATTTCTATGTTTTGTTTACTAATTTTATCTCCGCAGTCTATTTTGAAATTTGTTCCTATATATAAACTTTGAATGGCTTTTATAAGGTGTTGAGGAATTCCTTTCATTTCTAATATATTTCATAATTTATTTCTACTTACACTATCAAATGCTTTAGTATAATCAACAAAAGCTATATATGTGGATAAATAAAATTCCTTTCTTTTTTCTATCAATTGGGTAATTGTAAAAACGCAATATATTGTGGACCTACCCTTTCTAAATCCATTTTTTTCCTCACGTGATATTGTTTCAGCTATTTTATTTATTCTATATGATACAATTTTTGCATATATCTTATAAGCTGAATTTAATAAACTTATTCCTCTATAATTTATACATTCTCTTCATAATCATCTAATATGTTCGCCTTGAACAGTATGAATATTATATATGGATGGAGCGCTTTGTCTTAAATGTTTTCTTGAAGGTGCCTTTGACATTCAGCTGATCGCTCATCCGGGGAGACTATCCATGCCCTTGTATGCTAAAGGTGAGAATATAATTCAGAGTTTAAAATTCTCTTCTGATAAACTGTGTTCCCATAAGGGAAGAGAAGTGTGAAGAACGTAAAATACCTAGAAGACAAAGAGATAAATAGAGATAGAAATAAATTTCCCCAGAGATGAAATTATAAAATTAGCTACAAAATTGATAATGCGGATTTTTATTACTGCTAGACTGTCTATTATTTTTGAGGTTATGTCGTGAGATCATTAGCACATGTGTGATGTTATGTTTACTGGTGTTACATATTAAGGTCAAAGGTTGGGACCTTTGACATACGTGATGCTTTCTTTTAGACTTCAGAGAATTACACAAAAAATAGCTCTGAATTTCCGAGTTTAAAACAATGTTTATTGTGGAAACATTCAAACAAGCGAACATTGAGTTACCAAATGATATGTAATTGACATTTACAGGTACTTGTTTTCATTGGAAAGGTCACCTCCAGATCCTAAACAGCAGATATATGTTATATTCTGGGGTCCTGAAGGTCCCTGGATTTGTATTTTTTTTTCGTCAGCCGAGGTGAGTGATATTAAAAGTTGGTTACGCAAATAAGATTTACATCAACTTAAAATATGGTAAAATAAACCCTCTACTGGTGTCCAACGTAATGCTTGCCGAGGGATGAGGTGAGATGAAGTCCCTATTATTGATAGTCTATAATGTACAATGATGTAAGTTGATTAGGCCTGTCGCACCATCCCAGGGGCAGATGAAATGAAATTGAACGAAATTATTGGCATGAGTATAGAGTAGTGGTGGAATGAAGTTTTTGTCAGGGTAGGTGAAATAAACCCAAGAAAAACTGACCTGAGTCCGATTCGTCAACCACAAACCTCATATGGTGTGATCTGGACACGAACTCTGAATCCAGGGTTGGAGAGCGAATGTCTAACCATTTGCGTCAAGGAGTCTATTAAAATGAAACGTATTATTTTGTATTAATTTTTTTTATTTATATACAGATTTTCGATGTTCACACATTTTTTTGTGCTTAAGGTTTCATTTTCTTCTCCATTCATCCGGTTGTGTATTCCTTGTTCTGTGATAAAATCGGATTAGGCCTATGATTTATAATTGTGATGTTTTGGCTCCATACTAGCCGCAGATATAGACAACGTACTGTTTTCCCAGAGAAAGAAATTCCCAAGAAGGAATGCAGGCAAGCGACTCAAGGTTATTGTACACTTCGAACACACAATTTAGCAATGCGCTGTAAGCATAATTGGAACAAATGTAACATATAAAACTAATATAATATTTACCACTAATTGATCATTATTATCAGATTAATACAATTAATTAAACTATTTTGTTTTTTTAGATCACGATACCAGGAATCTGTACTAACTGACCTAATTTTAAATATTAAAATCGAATATATAAACATAGTCACACGTAGATATGCATTATATAATGGAAATGGACAGCTAATGACAAATGGCGGAAATTTTGAAGAAGTTGCGAATTCAAATAACTAGGAACAATAATCACAAATAGGAATGAGATGCACAAAGAAATTAAACATAGGCTCAATTCTGGAAATGCGTGCTATTATGCATTGCAGAGACTTTTGATGTCCCAACTCCTTTCAAAAAACATTAAACTGAAAATATATAAAACTATTATTCTACCAGTTATATTATGTGGGTGCGAAATATGGACTCTTACTTTAAGGGAGGAAATGAGATTACGAGTTTTTGAGAATAAAGTTCTTAGGAAAATTTTTGGACCAAAGAGAGATGAACAGACAGGTGAATGGAGAAGACTACATAACAATGAACTACATGGTATTTATATGAAGCCAGATATAATAAGAACAGTTAAATCTTGTAGACTGCGATGGGCAAGACCTGCACGTATGGGGAATGAAAACCGTGCATGGAAACTTCTTGTAGGAAATCCAGAGGGAAAACGCCCAGTTGGTAGACCAAGAATGAGGTGGGAGAACATCACTAACTATGATTTGAGGGATGTAGATTATACAGGGAATGATTGGAAAGCATTAGCTCAGGATAAGGATGTATGGAGAGCTTATGTCCGCGCGGCGATGAACCTACGGTTTCGATAGTGCCAGTGAGTAAGTAAATATATAAACATGAAAGTTTGTTTGTTCGTATTTTATGCGCTACCATACCGTTCATCAGAATAATGAATTTTGCTTTCAGTTCATTTATGCTAAGAAGATCATTGCAATACCGGGTAATCAGCACGGGATTTCTAAAATAATTACGATACCAATTTTTCCCTTTACCTAAACATTAAACATATTAGTTTTTGTCTTTCAGCTCATTTATGCGAAACATATCGGGATATGTAGATTCCCGGGAAACGTCGGTTATCAGCACGGGGTATCTAAAAATATTTACTATATAAATTTATAATTATTTTTTTCCGTTCACTTATTCAACTAAACCTAAAAACACATTAATTTTAATTTATTTAGGCGTAGCAGCACACTCCGGATATTAGCTAGTTATAATATAAAATTATAAAATTATTAGCTCAACTTTGAAATTTATTGATACACTGTAGGCCTTTCGGGATAGTCCTATCATCTGCAGAAGAAGCAGGAGATGGGTCTTTATCTGCTGACCCTAAATACAATACTCATTCAGTATTCAGCATTGCATTCAGGTTCAGCAGATAAAAACCTATCTGCTGCTCCTTCTGCTGATGACGGGACTAGTCCCGAAAGACCTACAGTGTATCGATAGTTTTCATGGACATATTAGCTAACAATTTTATAATTATAAATTATAATTTAAATTTTATGACTAATGCCTCAAAGAAATTTTATCATGAATTTTATTAACGTTGATCCAATTTGTTACGGATAGATACAACGGAACAGAATTCGCAATTTCATCACTAGCCATTAGTATTCGAGTAATACTCCTGCGCATAAACTCAACACCCCCTTACCGCATTAGACCGTCATACCCGCGCGAAATTTTATTTCTGTGGGACATCAATAAATGTCTAGTGCGTGGGTCTATATTACTACTCCTGCCTGCAAGCAACCGGTCGAGGGATTTGAGTTGTAAATACCTTGGGGTGTAAATCCTAAAAAGGAAGATAGGGCAAAAACAAGGAATACATGATAAAATAACTTCATTTCTAATCAATATTATTAGCATGTTATATTGTCCTGTATATTCAGCGCTGTAGTCTCGAGGTAGCGTGTTGCCTTGACACGCAACGTGCCCGGGTTCAATCCCCGGTTGAGATAAGTTTCCTGGGTGAAGTTTTTTTTTCGGGGTTTTGCCTCACCTGTAAGCAAATGTCAGGAAACTTTAAGGCCCAAACGGTCCCCGAATATCATCTGGCCATCATTATTATCATTAACATATTCATTAAGTTTAGGATTACATTTCTCCTGGCGCATCATTACCATTAGCATCTATCATATATCATCGGGATAGCGTAACTCCGCCTTCCAGGCACCCCAACCTCAGAAGTCGTTTACAAAAACGCCATGTCAGGAGAGAATACCAGAATGTCGAAATGACAACATGGTGGCATTGAATAAAAAATATTGTCCTGTGTATTAGTTTTATTGTTTGCTAATTTCGTATTTTTTCTATATACTATAAGTAATAATTACTATTATTGGAGGAGGAATATTAATGATGCATTAAACACAGATTTAATGAGTTTTCCCAGTAAAGGAGTTCACCCTTTAAAGTCACGATGCGGTTTTAATTACTTTGGCAGCAAGTAGTTATGCCTGAACACCTGTCCAACTCACTATGCATTACCTTGAATCCATGGTAATTAGGCAATTTGTCTGTGGTCAGTGACCCCTGACCTCGGGTTGCGATTTATAGTTGTCGTGATGACGCTCAGCCTGCAAGACGAGACTAAGTTCCTCTTGACTCTGAGCTCATTAATAATTTTGTTTAAAATAAGAATATGTGACGTGAGAAAGAGTATTTACGTAAAGTCAGTCACGTTTAAGGCTGGTTTGATTTCCTCGTTTCATTTGTTTGGTATTCAGATATAATTGTGAAGGTTTGGGAGTCGCGTGCCACGGTCGACATGCGTGACCTCACAACAATAGAAAGGTCGTGTTTGTTAAATTCAACACATGTACACCCTGAATAATTACACGATAAATGCCAGCAAATTAGATATTTACAACTGACACTGTGATACCTTCAAATAGGTGTAACCTAAAAAAAATAATAAAATAAGCTTAAAATATTTTTAAAAAGTAAGGAGAATTTTTGGCCTTTACAGTATATGTGTCCACCTCTATGGTCTCGAGGTAGCGTGCTGCCTTGTCACGCAGCGAGCCCGGGTTCGATCCCCGGTCGGGACAGTTTTTCTGGGTGAAGTTTTTATCGAGGATTTTCCTCACCTGTAAGACAAATGTCAGGAAAACTTTAAGGCCCAAACAGTCCCCGAAATCATATGGCCATCATCATCATCATCATCCTTCACCGGTGTGGAAAGCAATGGGAAGGTACCACACCTACAATTCCCTAGTAAAGCTCCAAAGCATAGCATGAAAATGCTATGATTGCAGTGAAAGACCTGCCCTCGGGCAGAATTACTATGGATGGACGGACAATATATGTATTATATTAGCTAATTCACTAGCATTATCTAATTGGACGGAGGTTCGATACATACATCCCTATCCTGAGAAAATACCTTCCAAACTCAATTTGTATAGTTCACCTCCCTCAAATCATGTTAAAATTATTCTACCTCATTCTCGGTTATATACTAGGGGCCTTACCTCTGATTTTCTTACAAGAAGTACGTTTTCCTCTTTTTTTCTTAAAGCTAATTTCCATGCCCCTCTTTCATTCACCATCATTTGACATATGTTCTGACTATCCCAGTATACGAGAATTAACTATTCTTATTAATTCTTATTTCCTTTAAAGTTAATGTAGTCTTCTTAATTCATATTTCTGTTCGTCTCTGTTTGGTCCACAAATTTTCCTCAGAACTTTATTATCAAATACTCGTAATCTTTTGTCCTATATTAAAGTAAGAAACCATGTTTCACATCCATGTAATATAACCGGACGAGTAACCGCTTTATATTTTTACACACTTTATATTAGCTTGACCTGTATCTGTCCATCTATGTAACGGAATCTTTCAACACGATTTTCACTTAAAAATATTGGATCGTCTTGAAACTTTGTATACTTGTAAAGGCCCAATGACGATACAATAATTTCATATATTTATTTCTAAGGTCGTGGCTAGGATTATCAGGACATCAAAAAAATAAAGACCGGTATAATAGGTTGCGGACTTACCGACTTTTTAGTCCATCGTTGTAAGAAATTAGTATTATATCCTCTGGTAGCTCAGTTGGTAGAGCGATGGACTGTATTGGTATATAATTTCAGTAATCCATAGGTCGCTGGTTCAAATCCGGCCCGGAGGATATTTTTTAGAAGAGTATTTCTTTTAGCTCATACTACAATAGCATCGAATTTAAAGATATTTACATTTTTACCTCATTCTGTAAAATATTAATGACAATTTTATAAACTTACCACATTGTAATTTATCCAAAAAATATGAGAAGGATACGATTAACTGTAACTATTTATTTATATTAAAATATTCAAAAATATTATAATAATGTTAGATAATAATAATTTTAAAAAATATAATGTTTGTGCCTAGACACTAAAATATCGAAAAGAATTAAATTTTCATGGGATTCCGGTTTATGGCAATCAATTAAACTAAAAATTAAAAAATAAATAATAGTTTAAAAACTAAAACAACACGCTTTATTAGAAAACCAAACTAAAAAATAAATAATAGTTTTAAAAAACTAAAACAACACGCTTTATTAGAAAACCGAACTAAAAAATGAAAAATAATTTTAATTTCCAACACGCTTGGGATAAAATTAAAGTGGTCAACAAAAAAATCATCTCCAACATATCTAGAATAAAACTAGAGTTATCAACAACAAAAAATTACCATCAAAAAGTGAGGTGCTCTGTATCAATAATATATTTGATAATAAACAGATATTGGTAAAAGTAAAGTCTCTAAGAAGAAAATGTAAAAACCATAAAAAGCACCCCACGCTTTTGATTGTAAGATTTTTTTTGTAGATAACTCTTGTTTTATTCTAGATGTGTTGGAGACGATTTTTTGTTGACCACTTTAATTTTATCCCAAGCGTGTTGGAAATTAGAATTATTTTTCATATTTTAGTTCGGTTTTCTAATAAAGCGTGTTGTTTTAGTTTTTTAAACTATTATTTATTTATGGAATGCAGGCTTTCACGGCCGGTAATCATAGTATTAAAAGATTCCGGGCTATGTGGCCGTGGTCTATAACTGGCGTTTCTTCCAGACGTTTCTCCCTCAACTGCGGAGGGCATCTTCAGTGGCGAGCGCTTCCAACTGTTGTTCCCTGTCGTAGACTCGACTACGAATGGAAGCGCTCGCCACTGAAGATGTCCTCCGCAGTTGAAGGAGAAACGTCTGGAAGAAACGCCAGTTATAGACCACGGCCACATAGCCCGGAATCTTTTAATACTATATTATTTATTTAGTTTGTTTTTTTAAAGCAACAACGATTAATTAAGTACAGACTATGGTGACACTGACATAGTTAAAGTAATCAAAACGTCAATGATCAGATTATTGGGTCATCTTTACAGAGATAAGGAGTTTGATCCACTTTGAAAAGTCACGTTACAAAAATAGATATAAAAAAATAACTTGACTCTTAATACCAGATGACTGGATTAAGTTGAACGGGATTTAAAGATGTTGGGCGTACAAGGGTACAAGAAAGACAAAGATAGAAATGAATACAGGCATAGTGTAGGGACGGTCAAGGCCTGCAATAGGCTATAATACCATAGAAGAATATGTAGAAAATCTGTGTGAAGTTAAAAGTTGAAATGCAATTTCAGATATAACAAATTATAGAAGCAGTTGGAGAGAACATTCTTGGAAATAATGAATCCCCTTTCATAACCGAGGATCCGTCAATAAAGGTGAAACCACAGGGACAGTTTAAAAACAATCCTAAACTCGGAAGATTTTAATGGAAGCAAAATTGGAACCAGTCAAGAGAATTCTTCACAAAGTAATAATCCATTATTTACGTTCACCGCTTTAGGAGCCAGTCCCCGTGATACAGCAGTGTATTTATCGTAAGTAATGCCACGAGTGATTTCCAATTATCGATAAATTCACGACTCAAGAAGTGAGGAGTGAATTTATGTAGATAATTTGGAAATCAAGAGTGACATTTGTTAGGACTATTTAACGAATAAAATTAAGCTGGTTACTCACAAATCATTATTTAAATATAGTTATTTTAAAATATTTATATATTTAATGTAAACGGCGATGTTTGAAAACAAATGAGAAAATATTGGTACGCTTCATTTGCTTCTTTTGTTCATCGCTTCGTTCTCTATGCTTCATCACTGCAACCAGATCTTATTATTTATTGCCAAAGGAACGCGATATTGTAAGAATGCACTCTAGTGGAGAGAAAAAAATGAAACATATCAAACTGTATATTAATTCATTTCTGGTCCTATGATGTAAATATGACAATTCTATTTTTCTGGAATGTTATTACCTGGGAAAAAATACATTTAAGAAAGTGCAAACAGTGGTTTATTGTTTTTAGTGGTATAATCAATTGCTCCAAATGTTTTTATATTAACTCCACCATACGCTATGTGTTGACATTCATGCACTATGTATACAATCTGGTAGCCGTATTTGTTATAGAGTCAGTCACTACAAAATAATGCTATGACCTATTCAGAATGTTAAAAAGGAGGTGCTTTCTTTATTATGATAAACTTTATTTGGTAAATTCTAGGCGAAACACGATTGTGATTGGTTGTAAATGAAAAATCATTGAAATGTGATTGGTCATTGTCTCCCATTTGGGGCATAAGTTAAATAGTCAATGATTCTATATAATGCATTGGTATTTTCTTATTCCCTAGCCCAAGATTTGACTTTAAGTAACGTAATATTTTATAATCTTGGCCAAGCGGAACGTAGGTCTGGAGTCTGGGATCATTGTGTCGCGCAGTAGGTAGATTCGCCGATGTGTATGATTGCTGTTCTTTCTAAATGCTTAAAGCAAGAAAGATGAGAACTATTTTGCCAGGGTTTTCTTTTTTGAACAGTGTAAAATACTACCTGCACATGCTGCAGCTATAGTTGTGGCAAAACTGTTTGTTATACTTACCACATGTAGGGCACTCCTATTCCCGGGTCTCTTTAAGAAAGAACTTACGTACTTTCACACCATTTATTGTTCTTGCTTATCTTCTCCCTTGGGTTTGGTATTTCTACTTTACGTGAAATTGCGCCGGAAAAAGTTTTGAAAAGAAAAGAAAATACTAAATGAAACGATACAGTCAGACATCTCATTGCACAAGCCTTAAACAAAATCTGATTCTCATTAGCAAGGGAAGTTGACGTCACTTTACGCGCAAACTATCCGCATTCATACCTGACATTTCGGCGATTCTCATTAATTTTCGAACATATCAATTTCATTGACAGTGTTTACATTCTCTGCGGCAGATTTACCTTTTCATTAACCAGGTTAGGAAGACAATTATATTTTAAACACATGGTAATCAGAATTCCTATTACTCACTTCTGGGGGTTGTAGAGGAAAGTGTTGATGAAGAACTCACGTCCGGAATTTGACTTTTTAGTGTTAGAATGGTCCCACGCCTTAGCCGACTGGTTAAGGCAAAAGTCTTAGCTCAGAGCTATGGGACTTGCGCTGGTTCGAGTCTCCATGGGTGAAGAATTTTCTCATTGATTCTGCCAGTATGGGACCGAAGTTCACCCAGCATCGTGAGGCATTTGGGTAGCTACAATAAGTAGCAGCTCCAGGTTGACAAAACAAGTTATAGCGGCTAGGGGACCCAACATGCTGACTACATGTCGTCCCTAAACTGGATGATCGCCTGTCTGATTAACATATCTGGATGTGAGGCCAGCAGCCAGGCCAGTGTCCTTCTAGGCCTGTCGCACCATGCAGTTAGTGTTAGAATGATGACAATTAACATTTAGTTCTCTTATTTATTCATAGAGAACGGTAAACTGAAAATAAATAAAAGTGTTAGTTATATACATGCTAAACACTGACTCTTATTTTAAGGGAGGAGAAAACATTACCAGTATTTGAGAATAAAGTTTTTAGGAACATTTTTTTAGCAAAGAGAGATGAACAGACAGGTGAATGGAGAAGATTTCATAACAGTGAACTACATGTTCTGTATAAAAAACCAGATATAATAAAAATGGTTAAGTCTCACGGACTGCGATGGGCAGGACATATGACATGAATGGGGAGTGAATGAGGGACATGGAAGCTTCTAGGAAAACCACAGGGAGAACGCCCAGTTGGCAGACCGAAAATGAGGTGGAAAAATAACACTAACCATCATTTGAGGGAAGTAGGGTATACAGGGAATTACTCGAAAACATTTGTCTCAGGATAGGGATGTGTGGAGAGCTTACGTACGTGCAGCCATGCTATGAGTTCGATAGTACCATTGAGTTAGTTAGTTATTACTTGGAAGTTGTGAACACATTTAAACAAAGGGCGACTTCTGAAGTTATCTCATAGCACATACCTTCTCTTTAGAATCTGCCATAGCTCCAGGTATTTGACTTCCTAGTGCTACAGAGTTTTAATGATTTGTCATTTAAAAGTCTAAAGCAATTCTCATACCTTTTATTTTAAATGTGTCTCGGTTTGATTTTCTTATTATGAAGATGTTGATTTTTCTCTAAAGGGAATTTTCCTCATTCCATCGGGATCATGGCGTGTGACAGATTATCTTTTATTGTGCGCTTTTTACGTGATAGAGAAAATTAAGAAAAACCTACACGGTAAAAATTAATAAAGACGAATCCAAGTAAACTAAAGGGTATTAGGCTACGTAAAAAATCTCAAATTATTACTCGACCACATTAATATTTTAGCCGGTGAGGGGAAGCAATGGCTGTAGTGGTGAAGTTGAGGAAAGTATCTCCTACCACTGCTGGTACAAACGAATGGCTGGGCAAGTGGTGTAATCAGTGGCAAAATATAGTGGTAGGCCTACTTGAAGTAGGAGATAAAGTTAATGAAAGATCATCGGAGTTTGTATGCCTACGGATTTCTAGATAATGTGACGTACAGATAAATTAATTCAGCACCGACTTCCAACTATTGTCTGCCAGTCTTAAATATTTATATACTGTGAATATAGGGTCTAACTTTCATACTTGACATTGTCACTAACAACTTACTATACACGACTGACGGATATAAACACTGACACTGCAACCTGAGACAAGGTTCTACTACCTCCAACCCTTGCTCACCCTTACCACATTATTTTAATTCGCAGTTTTTCCGCATTGGAAGTTAACGTTATCGACTAACAACTACAACGATAAAACCATAGCATCCAGAATCATATATTTAAAAAGCAAGATTTTCCTCAATTTTTCATATTTTACTATTACAAATGTCAATATAGCTGGAAATAGAACCCTAGCGGGTGTGGACATGCTATCCTATGAGGAAGTAAGGCGGACTTTGTATGTTAGTAAGATATGCTAATTACTACACTAGAGAGAGAGATGGATTTTTTCATAAATTATGCAAATACTTTAGCGGTTTTATTAATTGTCAACCTTGCGGTTTAATTCTTAGCAATTTGTAATATGAGGAAGACCAAAACACCTGATGTGTTACGTAAGCACGTTTTAGCGAGATTCCCTTTCACTGTGGATTGTTTGTGTTTGTGTGATGTGTGTCATAAAAACGTTACAGACACAAACAAAGACAATAAATCACAAAACACTTGTTTATTGTGTTAAAATGTCTCTCGCTTTATATAACGTTTCTCAGAAGAACTTAACATTGAAACATTTTTATTGACTTTACACAAGGATATGTGATCACCCGCACAAAATTTCCTAACAGATGTAAGAGACACAAAATATTCCGGACTTCTTTGATAAATTTGTTTCATTTTTCATCATTCTTTGTATGTGCCTATGTGTTCAATGATCTTGATTAATCTTTTTTAATACAGTAAAAAATAATGTATCCGCACGCATAGAGAGTAAAGCTGAAATTGAAAAAAAATACCCTCTCAGTAAAATTTATCGGTCTTTTCACACCCAACAGTGGGTCCTATGTCGTAGATTTATTGTATGTAAAATAATCCCAAGCCTCAAATAAGAGGAATTTGACCAAAATTGATATTCCTTTCACGCCCAACCTTTAATTACGAGAAATTATTAGGGGAGTCGGCTGTAAAGACGGGTAAAAAGTAATTCATAATAAAAAAATTGTAATTCTGATTCTTATTTCTTGACATTAATGAACTACTTTGCTTTGAAATATATATGCATTTTAGATATTCTGACGTATTGCAATTGCAGTGTTTGAATTTCGTGGGCGAAGACGAGTATAGTGATCTCCCATTTGTAGAAACAGATTCATGAGTCACTGACCCGCGAGACGAAAGACCCGCGCAGATCACCAATGAGTCTAGACTTCCATTCCGGGGATTTTTCTAAGCTTTGACTCTCCCTGTCGGGAAAGGTCGATGCTAGAAACTTCCATACTGGAAAGGTCTCGATTAGAGGCTGAGAAATTTCCATCCCCGGCACTATATAAACTATTTCCAGGGACGGGACTCAATAAATTGAATTGTGAAGTGACAGCGTCAGTGACTGAAGATAATAGTGTGCTAGATAAACTTTAAAACAATATCAATTATTACGGCAATTTGTGAGCGAAGTATCACTGATACTTTATCGAATTACATAAAGTTATTGTGGATTATTACACGTCAATCTGTGTCGTTTATTACGCCAAAACAATGTGGAAACTACCCCGACTGCATTCTACGACATTATAGGTGCATATACTGTTGCGCGCGCTGCTCGTCTTGTGTTCGTCGGAATTATTAATTTAAAGGAACCTCCTGCGATTCATAGGAAACACACAAACCTTCAGTAGACATTTTGCAGAGCAGGTGTAACCAACCATGTCCCTATCGCGTTTGTTGCAAAACACGGAATCTCTGATAGGACTGATGGCATTTACATTTTCATTTAATAATAATAATAATAATATATTTAAGATTTGGCGCTAAAAGTGTGTACTTCAGAACCAGTGCAATAGATGATATCAAAAACTCTTTTTTTAATGGTGCTTAGTCGGTTGATGCAAAACGCCTTCCAATTGTGTTTACGAATTATAATAATAAAATATTAAACAAATATTATACATTACAACTTACCTTTTCTTGTACCTTGGCTACTTTTTATTCTACTTTTCTCACGCCGCGTCAGTAGAAATTAAGTAAAGTAATCACCTTCTTCCTGCATATATCCATCGCCTAATTGCCCTCCAGGCATCTCCTTTCAATGTTTTTTTAAATGATCCTTATATTGAGGATCCCACAATAACGGCTTGTTTCTATAAATATCTATAAGTTTTAACATGTTTTCTTCTGACCACTCCATACTCAAATAATAAAACCTATAAGTGCGCGCGGAAAACAACGACCTCTCACGCTCCCATCCAAATCTGAAGGGTGAACACTCGAAGTGTTCGTGGAAAAAACCACGATGAGTGGGTCGTGGTGCGCCGCATGTGCGCGGTGCTTGAAACCCCATACAAACTGTTACAGTCCGTCTCCTGTCAAGTGGTAGCATGATATAAAATATAGGCCGAGTACAATAAATGAGACGGCTTAACATTAAAACAAGGTCAGGATTTACCTAACGTTGCAAGGGATAGCAAAAACTAAGGAATCAGAGGCATTCACATAAATAAATTGAATATTTTAACAATAATATTATATTTAAAGAAACAGATTAAAACAATAATTAAAACAAGATAAACAAGAACCACCATAGAAATTAGTTAAAGAGTTAAACATTATTCTATCTTTAAATTTACTACATTAAACCAATTGCCTCAATTGAATACTTAATGAACCTGAGCAAATAATAAACTATATTTAATAAGTTAAATGTCTTTGACCGACTAAGTTAGAAAACTGAGTTTATTCCAGCAAACCAAATGTATAAGACATATATTATTTATGTTAAGTCAAAATAAAGAAGCAGACTTACAAATGATTATGATAGGTGACATCCAAGTAGAGCTGGTTACAACTGCGTTGAGATCTCGTACGGGCTAGAGATCGCTAGCCACCGACGAGATGATTTAGGGGTTGAAACCCCTAGCTTTTATATACTTAAAGTGGGTCGCTTTCACCTGACGTGGAAGCGGTGGCAAGAAATCCTTTCGTGCCAATACGTGATTGGTACACGTACATCGGATATGCATTTATAATTAAATAATTGTCTAAAAAGCCCTAATAATTATAATATCATCTATTTATAGGGGAATAATCAATTTTTAATACCCTTTTGATAAATATAATTTCCGGCTATCACAATATCAATTTTGAGTCTAATAAACCAAGAAAAACCTCTAAATTTTTGGGCATAACAGATCCTTCCCTCGCAAGAATTCGCAATAAGGTTTTTGAAGAAAACCTTTTGTGAACTTCGAAAAACCGTGGCTTAGCTAGTTTATCATTTGCTTTGGCTCTTACAATTTTATCATAGTGCTTCTATGGATACAAGAATACAATTGGTCTGAGTATGAAAACGTCGGTATTCTACTTCATATATAAATAAGTATTTGTTTTTCAGTGGATATTAGGGACAAGGGCAAACAAAACAATATTACATATATAGAATCATCATGGACTTCTCTTTGACGTGATGTAGCCTCTCGTATACGTGCCTCTATGCCATTAGGGCAAAGGTTAGTTGACGACGAGATCTGGATACAACCCAGGTTGTTGAATTGCGTCCGGTTCCGGCGCAGGTACTGCATTCCCGGGTAGTTCTGGATAAGGTCCAGAAGAGGTGCGTTGGCCTGGTGATGTTGCTGCGTACGTCGGGCGTACAAACATTGATACCCGAACCTTCGGAGTCTCCTGGTGCAAGGCTGAAAAACTACCGTTGTGATTAATATCGTTACAAGTATTGCTGACAACACAGTTAGCCAAATTTTAGTATTATGTCTTCCTTATTCGATTGTAGGTGTTGAATAAGATAATTTAGACTTGTCTTCTGCGGAGGGGAAAGCGTAGGAACAGAGTGGAGGCGGACGGCAATGCGTTGTAGAGCCTCTTGGATCTCTGAAGATGGAGTTTGGATTAGGATTTCGGTTTGTTTTTGGGTCAATAGGTTGGGCAATTCTGGGATAATATAATGCTGAGAGGAAAGAGGGACCTCCATTTTTCGTTGCATAATAGGCAACAATGTAAATCCGGGTGCATAATTTGGCATCTCGGAGCTTGACGTAATATACCTGTTCCATTTAGGTATAGATGGCGCGAAATTTCTCCTTGTGGGCCGTGGCAGGTGTCAGTCAGTTTCATGGGTCTGGGAAGAGAATATACCCACTTCTCCGTCTTCTTATGCCGAATCCAGATGGGGGTGAAGTCCTGTGCTAAAATATATTTTTGGCATAGCCGATGGGCTTCCTCTTCTCGATTGAAGAATAGGGCGCTCAAACATGATGGGGTCTGGGTATGATAGAGTGGTTGATCCGCGGGACAAATTACCCAGTATCCACGTCTGCACTTATCCACTGCTTTTTGGCTTAACATAGAATAATATTGTCGGTTTATTGAAACGGCCATAAACTCAGTTTCCCCCTCTACTTGGATGTACCTATCATTGGGTTCAGACTTTTATCTTTATTTCATCCTTTTCCCTGTGCACTACATTTATGACCCTTTTTCATGAACCTGGGTCTTCTACAAGGGACCTAACACTTACTGATTTGTGTGTGGTTATAATATGAGCGTAAATAAATCCAAAAATTAAGGGGCCGAGGAGAACAGACAGGTGGTCATGCGTTACTTCACTATCTTAACCACTAGAGGTCATCTATCTTTTTTTTTTTTAATTGCTATCAATCTTCTCGTGTCAGGTTGCATTGAATCTAAGATAAAATTTTCGTCCTTATAGTAGAATTCGTAGGCTAATTCTCATGGGTTTTTCTTTAATCTTCTTTCTTACTACGGTTTTTCTCATATATAAAAAAATATTTTCCTCTTTTTCCTACTATTATAGACGACGAAATCTATGTTTCTGCTCACGACCGGGCCTATGTTCGAGAAATCCTAGGCCGGCTCACATTCAGAGTGGCTTTTCTCTAACTGTGGGTAATAATTTAATACTCTCAGATACTATAGTCCTAGGAAGATTCATCTCGTTTATATTTCATACATCTACTTTTGAGAATGACCTTTAGGATTTTTTTTTCTCCAAAAGGAAAGGGGGGTGAGTTTCTAGATCTGGATCCACATTAAGTGTATGAGCATTAGTCACGGGACGTACCGTAAACATTTCTTCATATCACCATGGTGTAATCTATTTCAAGGTACGTTTATAATACATTCAGAGCTGAGTACATCTAACTTTCACTTACGGTAAACTCAACAATACTTCTTAATTTAAATTCTCGCTAATATTAGGTCGTTGAACAAACAAATTTTGAAATAACATTTCGTTCTAATGAATGACGGTTATGTGTGCTATATTTCTACCTTTACAAATGTCCCGTTATCTAATAACATCCTTTCGGTTTGGTGTATCTTGTCTATTGGCATAGTACAATAAAATCGATATATACTATGTATTGATTTGAGTGTGGATCCTCGAATTATTTGAGTACCCGAACTTTGGCTTTATTGGTTTAGTATAAGGGTAATTAAAATTATTTTGTATATCGACCTGCTCTTCGATTAAGATGTTTATCTATTTCCCGCGTAATTATGATGTATTTCATCGGCTTGTGGGTACAAATTAATGAATTATAAAATTCCCTGGAACCTGATGAGTCGCATCGTTGTGGACTTAATCTGGTCACCCATTCTTATTATATGGACGTTTTGAATTTTATCATTGTTCTCAATTCCCCAATACCGATTAGCATCCTGTTTCGCATCTCCATTGTCCTCCCTTATAGGCGCGTTCTCTCTCTCTCTCTTTCTTTCTCTATCTGTTCTAAGTGTCCATGCCCCTCTTTCGTGTCACTGAGCCTAACCAATCTATGAGACTTAATTGTCTAACCTACCTCTGTCTATTTCGCATTTACACTTCCTTAGTTACAATAAAATCAATATGAGAAGATAATTACCGGAATACCTTTACACTGTTGCTACATCAGGAGTCGTATTTTCCAAAAACATCCGCTCGTCTTATATTTATAGAAAATAAAACCTTTTTCACTGATCACATATCGTTATTAAAGGTTTTAGCACCATTGAATTTAACTTCTACATGTGTAAACCTGCAAGTCCCGGAGTTTCTATCTGCCAATTTAATTTCAATTTCAAGATTCGAGCTTTAACTTACTGATTCGGAGTTCGATCTCCGTTCTGATATTTGACTATTTCTGGTCTTAAGATCGAGAACATGGAAATCTCCCGTTAGACTGACCTACATAATATTCTTATATATCTAACAGTTGCAATGCCTCAAGGGTTCCAAGCGTTTTCCATATTCTCGCGCTCTGTCTCTCTGTGGGCTAGCGAAGTGAGTCTGTTGACTCAAGTAAGGGGTAATATATGAGATTCTACTTCGAGCCTTCTGGTATTAAGTACAATCCAAGTCGATTTTAATTCTAGGCTTCCCTCTAAACCTTTACCTCTGTCAGCTTACATCATGTGATTGTGTACTTTGTTAGTGCGGATCTGGGTTCGAAGTTTCCCTTACTACAAATGGCTTGGATACCTAAATAAATCTGTATTATTAATTGAAAATGTACGTTAAGTGGTGCCACTTTTTCTGGACATTTAGTACTGGATTGTCAGCCGGGTTGTCAGCCCTACGTGACGACCCTTTTTCCCCAGCACAAATGTCCGGTACTCATTTAAATTAGAGGCTGAGTAGATCCCAGGGCCACAATGCCGCCAGAAGGTTTGGAAATGTTTTAAAATTTACTGATCCACCGGGTCTCGAAACCTTGACCTTGTGGCTTGTAGTACAGTGCCCCAAGAACTACGCTAGCTTATGGTAGGCAACACTAACTGAGCCAAAGTAACTGATACGAACATCGCATAACTTGGTAATTATGATTTTCATAGCTCTATTTTATCTTTTGTAACATGTCTTTTAGGTTGTTTGTCTTTTCACTTCTAACTAGACACTACGTTTCGGCGTACCCCTTGCATTATTAATGAATGGAAGGACTTGTTTAGATTTTTCTCTGGAGTGAAAAAGGAATTAGCTAGGCTCTTCGCGTCGCAACTCCATGCAATTACTGCCTTTTCTTTCGCGCTCTTTTCGGATTTATCTGATAAGTGATACAGGGTGAATGAGATGAGTCTTCCTATTTTATCTTCAGATTATTGACAGGTTCTCTTTGTGTACATGCGTACATCCTACTCGCGACCGATCTTCCCCGTTTTATATATTCCATGTTCACTGCAAGTATGTTCTAGCTTTCTCAGTTCCCTGTTTTTCTCTCTTTTAAATTCTCTCTTTCTACCTAGCACTATTTCTACGTCTACTACACTGTGTTGCCTGGGTTAATACACTGCTCCTACGTGTTTCTCTCTGTTTCACTTTTACTCGGTCGGCCGACCACGACTCACTCTCCTGGAGAGTCCCAAATTCCCTATATTTTGGGCCTTAGCGCTCCTGCATGACCGTCTTAGCGTAGTCTGTTTCGCACGATGGCATCAAGCAACGCTGTATCCCACTACTGCGCGCGTCATTTTCCCTGTTAACCTCTATTACACCCTCGGACACTAGAACAATCCTGATGACCGTCTCAGCGTGATCTGTTTCGCACGATGGCATCAAGCAATGTCCTATTCCACTACTGTGCACGTCATTTTCCCTGTTAACCTCTTTTATACTCCTTTGGTCCTTTCAATCTTCCTGCATGACCGTCTTAGCGTAGTCTGTTTCGCACGATGGCATCAGGCAAGTATCTAGTCCCATAATATTCTCCATACTCTCTCTGTACTACAACTTCCTTACCTCTTCGTGGACCTCTGGATGCTCCCAGTGACCGTCTTAGCGTAGTCTGTTTCGCACGATGGCACTAGGCAGATCATCCTGTCCACTTTTTTTTGTACTAACTCCTCTACCAGACAACACATTGCACATTCTAGGGCCCAACTACGTCTAGTTTCCCCCACTAAACTATCTTCCTGGCTATTATTGTACTTGTATTTTCCCAACACTGTGTTTTTAAACGAGCCGCCGCGAGACAGTGGATGAGAGGCCAGCATACTACATTTTGTACTACTAGGCCCCATCCTTTCTTTCATATCCGGAGGGGAGAAGGTTTAGTAATGTCTGTAGTCGTGGGGGTCAGATAGAGTTGCGCAGGCTCTCCTGAACCCATCTTTTTGTCATAAGTCATAGGGCCCTTTTTAGGAGGGGTACAACATCAGGAAAAAGGGTTCAGCGGCACCGGATAAAAACACAGTTATATGTTCCCTAAATATTTGAGATTCCGACTTCCATTAGGCCTATGTGCCTTACTGGTCGTCTACCTAATGTAACACTGACTCGAACCTGTTATGTCCTGAAATAACTTGTAACGGAACCATCTGAAGCTGTCAATAATTCTTCGTTTTAGCACGTTATAACCATTCTTGCTATTTCTCAAAAAAAAATCTACACCTATAAGCAAGCCACTCTGACTGTGTTTATCCCCTCAACTTACTAAATAATCTAATTAGCATTTTATATTTAAGTCCTGATCATTAAAGAAAATATATCATTTCTATCTTTCATCTCCTAGCGGGGCGTGATGTGCGACACTTGGTACTAATTTCATGAGTAGTCTATGTAATAACTTAAAAAAAATAATTAATCAATATTTCCCGATGGCATATCCGATAATTTTGAGTAGAGATTGTTATTTTCAAAAGGCGAACATATAAATTTATAAGTTGACACGGTCCTTGTTAATTCCAAATAAATAAAATTATTCGTTTACGAGACTCAAACATGTCGCAGGTTTTTAAAATCTTGGGATATCGAGTTCAATAACACTATAATTTTACACGTTTCTGATTTATAAAACTTACATTTACCAACAACGTCATGATGGAATGCGGTATTTACTTTGATAGTTGGCCTTTATCATTACATGCCGGCAACATATAGGCCTAGTACTATGTATACAACGGAGAAATTGCGCCCATATGCATTATATTAAATCCGTTAGTAGGTCTAAACGTCCCTATGACTGCATCTCGAATATGTTATTTACTGTTGTGTATCCTGTAATCAATTCCTAACTGATATAAAACATTAGATTGCGTTATTTGGTTAAGTTTTAGACACTTAATATCCTACCTCGAAACTGGCAAAGGATTTGGATAGTTTGCTAGTATTATGTATTTTCCTAAATTGTACTATTTTCATCTATGGTGAAAATTTCGTGTCATCTGTGTTTGTATTTAGAAAAGAAACTAAGTTGTCATAGGAAATTATCTTGCCCTCAATCTCGCCGTCTTACAGTATGAACTACCCTTACTTCAGCGAAAGCGGCTACTATGTTATCTTTATAAATCTAGGACCTAGTGTTTGCTCTTCGATTGGAATTCGATATATGTATATTTAGAATGTCACCTGTATTATAATTCCGTTAATAGTATGCCTTGAAACAATTAAAAACATAATTCAACCCAAGAAAATTAAAGATCATCATTGCCACCTGTCTTTCCCTACACAGATTCCCCAATTCCACAATATATGAGACCTAACTTTACTTTGATCATAATAAATTCACAACGATAAAATCAACACATGTTACTACAAATAAATAACTTAAATAATAAAAATCTGTAATAAAATTAATTAAACCACACACAAATAACAAAAAAAATACTAATTAGAAACAAAATTAATAATCATTGCACTGTTCGCCTAGTTTTTGCTATTATCAGAGTCCTGGGTTCGAACTCCATAATTTTTAAATGTCACCGCTGCCAGCAGTATGTTACAGCCCGTCTCCTGTCAAGTGGTAGCATGATATAAAATATAGGCCGAGTACAATAAATGAGACGGCTTAACATTAAAACAAGGTCAGGATTTACCTAACGTTGCAAGGGATAGCAAAAACTAAGGAATCAGAGGCATTCACATAAATAAATTGAATATTTTAACAATAATATTATATTTAAAGAAACAGATTAAAACAATAATTAAAACAAGATAAACAAGAACCACCATAGAAATTAGTTAAAGAGTTAAACATTATTCTATCTTTAAATTTACTACACTAAACCAATTGCCTCAATTGAATACTTAATGAACCTGAGCAAATAATAAACTATATTTAATAAGTTAAATGTCTTTGACCGACTAAGTTAGAAAACTGAGTTTATTCCAGCAAACCAAATGTATAAGACATATATTATTTATGTTAAGTCAAAATAAAGAAGCAGACTTACAAATGATTATTATAGGTGACATCCAAGTAGAGCTGGTTACAACTGCGTTGAGATCTCGTACGGGCTAGAGATCGCTAGCCACCGACGAGATGATTTAGGGGTTGAAACCCCTAGCTTTTATATACTTAAAGTGGGTCGCTTTCACCTGACGTGGAAGCGGTGGCAAGGAATCCTTTCGTGCCGATACGTGATTGGTCCACGTACATCGGATATGCATTTATAATTAAATAATTGTCTAAAAAGCCCTAATAATTATAATATCATCTATTTATAGGGGAATAATCAATTTTTAATACCCTTTTGATAAATATAATTTCCGGCTATCACAATATCAATTTTGAGTCTAATAAACGAAGAAAAACCTCTAAATTTTTGGGCATAACACAAACCTTAAGATCAAGGTGCGTATGCGCGGCGCAGCGCACAAGTGTGCACGTATTTTTACATAAACCATTCAATCTGAATTAATTTATAAATAATTCCTGAAAAATCACCATTCCTCAAGAGCTACGGTACTCGAGGTAGAATATGAAATTTTCAGCATAGTTCACTCAATATGTGATGAAGCTTTTACAGATTCACTACAGTTCTTAAAAAATATGTTGCCATAAATAGTTTACATAAAAATATGTTTCACTAAGTTAAAATTTAATCATATCCTGCAATCCTAAATAAAACTGGAGATTTTATGTTATAATTAGGGAATGGAATTTAAGGTGCAAATTTTGGTCGTAAAAGGGGGGAAAATAAGTTCTGAAAATACATATAAAAAGTTGCAAGAAACGTGCTGCTGAAACAATTGAATTAAATAAAATTGTAGACTTTCACGGCAGATATTTTGATTCATGTATTTTATGTTTTTCGGGCTAAATGGCCGTGGTCTGGTTTTATTAACACTCAACGTTTCGTCTACTACTGCGGTAGACATCCTCAGGAGATTCTGCGTGCTCTTTGACCTCTTAACTATTCAAATGTCGGCTACAGATTTCCAACACACAGCCAGTCTGCAGCCGACATTTGAAGAGTTAAGAGGTCAAAGAGCACGTAGAATCTCCTGAGGATATCTACCGCAGTAGTAGACGAAACGTTGGGTGTTAATAAAACCAGACCACGGCCATTTAGCCCGAAATACATAAAATACATGAATTGAATTAAGATTTAAACCAGTTACATGAACTCAGTTTATATAATATCCATATCATTTTGCACCAAATGTTTCTTCTTTTTAGAGTTCATAAGAGGTAATTCACAGTTCTTTAGTTTATTGCAATATTTACTTCGCAGATGGAACATCGAAGAATGATGCAATCAGTTTCGATAAATTGCGTTTTAAATTCTGAAAGTGCATACAATTTATCCTTAACATTTGCCATTTTACTGTTGTGTAAAGCCAGTTGTAATACTAATAAAAATATGTTGTGGTTCAGACTAGTAAAACACAGCCAACAACCAAGTCGACAGGTAGAAAACTGTCAAATTATTGCCAGTTCTAACTGAACATTTTTAAAACTTTTACACCAACATTGTTGAAATTTAAATTTGACTTCACAACTGCAGATTGGCCATTGTTGCTGGGATATACATTATTGGTGATTTACATAAATTATATTTTAATGTTTATATATACTATTGTTGGCTTCACACTGCAGATTGTGCATTGTTTCTGTGGTATAAATTACATAAATTATATTTATTTAATATTGTTGACTTCTGATTGAGATTTTAAAAAGCTGTTCATGAAGAAAACATATACATTTTTCTGTCCTAACTTTTAAAAACGCAAAGAAGAGTGGAGGAAAAGGTGCTGAAGTATAAAAAGAGGGAAATAGGGGCGAAATGTAATAATCTCATGAAAAGGTGCAACAAATTGTGTTCGTTTCGCTTCATTCATCACCCCAAATACGCATATTGAACTATAGGTATGAAAACAGCTATATTTTGGAAAGGTGCCGCGCCTAGTTACAATGATTATTATTTCACTGTATTCTTTATTACACAATGTGAGAAAAGTGTAGAACAATGTAGGTTTGCGTTTGTCAAACCTCAGTTGTATAAAAAATAAATAGGACTGGTTGTTTAAGATATATAAACATAGTAGCGTGCTGTCTTGTCACGCTGCGGGCCCGGGTTCGATTTCCCATCGGGACAGTCTCCTGGGTGAGGTTTCTTTCGGTTTTTTCCTCACCTGTAAGACAAATGTCAGGAAGCTAAGGGTCCAACGATCCCCGAAAATCATCCGCCTACATTATCATCATCATTATCATCATCCTTCACCGGTGTGGAAAGCAACGGGAAGCTACCACACCTACAATTCCCTAGTAAAGCGCAAAGCATAGCATGGAAATGCTATGATTGCAGTGAAAGACCTGCCCTCGGGCAAAATTACTATGGATCGATATAATCATAAATGTATATGTTTAAAGCTAAATGTATATGTCAGCTGATTAGAATAAAGTAAAATATAATTTTTATTGCCAGCTAAATTTTATCTCTTCATAATTGTCTCTCAAAGAGTGTCGTTAAATACAGTACTACCTACCTATTAGACCAGGGTAATTAGCGGTAAGAACCTCATTTTTTACTAAAAATTACAAGCCATTTTTTTCAACGCGATAATTTGCAGAAAAATCGTAGGAATTGTGGACATATGTTTTGGAAAAAAATGGTACGGGACAATTAGCTGCAAAATCATAAAGGTATGGAATCGTGCTATTATTTTTACCTATGAAGAAGAATTAATTGGTAAAAAATTAACGCATAAAAGGTGAAAAAATAACGCTGAGTGGATGAAAGCGCTTCACAACTTATTGCGAAATAAATAAATAAATTAATAATACGAAAAGTTATTTTTCTACTATTTTATTACTAGGCCCATAATGGTTGTAGAGACTTTTTTCGGGGCTTATATTGTAGCCTTTTATGACGCTTATCTGTCTTGAAAATGTTTTATCAAAACATTCATAGCTCCCTGCACAATTCATTAAAATGTAAAAACAGGAGTCGCGGTTATTTGCCATCCATATGACCAATAATGGTCCCTCAACAAATGTTCAAAGTGCTTTTTGTTCCTCAAGAGTTGCTCTACAACAACTACATAATTAACAGTCTGTTATCGGATGTAATTAAAACGCCTCTGAACATCATGCTATTTCGACCACCGGAGGAGAAAGACCGGCGTGGTGGTGGAATTCTCTCAATGCTCCGGCTACTCGAGCGCTGAAAAGCGTAATCGCGCATTCCCTCACCATGTCCTTCCCATCCGGCGGTGCTACAGACTGAAATAGTCCAGTTTTTTTGGAGGTGTTTTTTAGTATTTAATAGTATTCTAAGTACTTTTGATTATATAGGGGTTGTAAAGCAATCCTTCAAGAACAAAAAACACTTGGAACATTTCCTGTCGGGTTACAGATGATAGCATATTACTGAGACACCAGTTTTTACACTTCAGTTAATTGTGCATAAAATTATAAATATTTTTACAGAACATGTTCATGATAAGCGTTATAAAAGGTTACAATTTAAACCCCGAAAAAAGTCATCATGGGCCTAGAAATAGATTGATGAAAAATGACGCTTTTTCGTTGTTTTTAATTTTTTGGCATAAAAGTTGTGAACCGATTTTATCTTTGGAGTGCTATAACGTGATACATTTTGTTTTTTCCAATTAACTTTACTTCATAGATGAAAAGTTTAAAATCTACGTTTTCGCACCTTTATGATTTTTTTACCTATTTGTCGCGCACCGATTTAAAAAAAAATATGTGTATTGAATTTCTACGATTTTGCGGTTGATTACCGAGTTCAAAAAGTGCCGAGGAAGATTTTTATAATATCCTAATTATCCTGCCCTATATTGAGGTTCTATGAATTTATTTATTTTACTTCCCTTCCAAAGAAAGCTATTCTCAGGATTTTTACACCCTTAAAATTCCATTGACCTAACCTGAATTTTACTAGCGAAACTCGGAACCAGAGACGGGCATGATAACCACTCGTCCACAGGACCAACATTTTGTAACAATAGATATAAAACGAATACTTAGATCGGAAGGTTGATGGAAAAGTCACAAAATAAGAATAATTATGTAGAATGTAATTTACGTAGCGCAATATTTTACTTTCACTTGCGAGTCGTTATTGAACTTTCATACCGGTAATATTTTTAAAGGCTGAGAGGCAATTTGATAGGATTGAGACCAACAATGACAGAAGAACTTTACATTCATACACTTTACTATTCCAAATTCTGTATACGTATTTAGGAAGTTTTCAAAATGTATCGGCTCATCACAATTTTGGAACAAGATCATAAAACTCTTCTTTAGTTTTGATACCACAGTACAGGCTTACACAATATCTATAACTAGAGCATGGAACTCACTTCCCAGTCATATCAGGGAATGCCAGTTACTATAATCATTTAAATCCAAATTAACTGATATGTTAGGTTCGACACAGTAACAACTATATTCATCATTTTCTAAATAATCATCTAGGAAGCTTTACTCAATTAATTTTATTTTATATTATTTTAATTCTATTATATCCCATGCTTTTGTTAGTATTAGCTAGTATTAGATCGCATCACCATTGTCTTTTGTTTAAGTATTGTACCGGAAATTAATAGGCTCAGAAAATACACTTAGGCCCAAAACTAAAATGTACTGATAATGTAATTAAATATGCTATAAGATAAACATGTCTTATAACATATCATTATAATCAGAACATTACAGGGCTTAAAGAAATTATATTACATTTTTAATTCAATTAATTAACTAATTAATTAATAATCAAAATATATTATCTTAGTAATATTGTTATAAAAAAGTCATGTGGAAAATTAGTAATAGGCCTACTGGCGCAGGGAAATTCCAATACATGACTAGAATAAAGAGGTATTGTTAAAATGCTACCTGCTACACAAATAACAAGAAAATATATGAATAGAATAAAAAATATATTGTTATAATATTAAATCTCTCTCACTTTATTACACAGGTAACAAGCAAATATATGAATACAAAGGGTATTGTTATATTAAAAACAATTTGGATTGATTATGCAGGTAACAAGAAATATTCTTTCCCTCTGAAGAAAATATAACATAGTCTCTTGATATGACAGTTCACAAATTTGAAAGAAACTGAAAACATAGTTATCTATTAACAATATCAAAAAACAATTATAAGCCAGTTCTCAGAAAACGTTAATTAACGCCTCTGATCAGAAATACCAAGAAATAAGGATATCATTTACACGTAAAAGAATCACACGTGTAAATTATCAAAATATTCATAGCTGTGTTGAACAAACTTACATTTCATGAATTCCCAAGGCGTAAACCCCCCTCTAAGGGAACATATAACTAACGAATAAGATTTATTGTAACATATGTGTGTTCAAATTGTATCGAGTGGAATGGATGAACTAGGAGGAGCCATCGTCTTTTTAAGCGAAAACGCATATCAAAATTTCCTCACTCTCGCTTACTATCTATTCATAAGTAATGCCACGAGTGATTTCCAAATTATCGATAAATTCACGACTCACGAAGTGAGGAGTGAATTTATCTAGAGAATTTGGAAATCAAGAGTGGCATTTGTTAGGACTATTTAACGAATAAAATTAAGCTGTTTACTCACAAATCATTATTTAACTATAGTTATTTTAAAGTATTTATATATTTAATGTAAACGGCGATGTTTGAAAACAAATGAGAAACGATAGGTACGCTTCTACTGCTTCATTTGTTTATCACTGCAACCAGATCATACTATTTATTGCCAAAGGAACGCAATATTGTAAGGAGGAGCTTTCTTTAATATGGTAATCATAACACTGATAAATATTTGGTGAAACACGATTCTGATTGGTTGTAAAACAGAAATCATTGAAACGTGATTGGTCATTGACTCCCATTTGGGGCATGAGTTAAATAGTCAATATTATAACATACGCAGATCTACAGACCGCGATCTCCTATACAGTTCAATTTGGATTCGGCCGTTAACTTCCGAAATTTAAAGTGATTTATAACTTAGAAAAAATTAGTCTTCTAAAATTTGGACTTTGATATTTTGAATCACGCACATGGACTTCAGAATAGCTTCATCGACTCCACTCTTAGATAAAAATAATAAGTGTTATAGCGACAATTGTATTTTTCCATTAATAAATAGTTTAACACTCGTTAAAATTTGAGTGGTAATTTTTAAATTATTTCTAATTATATAAACATTATAAACCCTGAGGTCTTATTGTCTACCCTGAGCGAACCGGCACAGTCTATATTTTAATAGTATCTTAAAATTGTAATAAATCTGTAATTTTTGTATAATTTTACTATTCGCTGATTGAGTGGAGGAGAAGGCCTTAACTCTGCAAGTTAAAATAAAGCATTATTTTTATTATTATTATTATTATTATTGTTATTAAATAATCGGTCGCGGTGGACTAGTGGTTATGCTCCTTGCCTCTGGTCCCGAGGGTCGCGGGTTCAAACCCGGCCGGGATCGATGGATTTTTTAGGATGGAAAAATCCAAGGAACAAGTCCTCCGGGAGGGACTTTAAGCCGTGGGTCCCGAGTCTGAAGATTTTCAGGCTCGTAAAAGATCCTTAAGCCTGAATGAAAATACCTCTAAGCACAATTTATCGAATTTTCCCGTCCTAGTATTACCTTGGTTTCCTAGATGTCAGTATGAGGCGGAACGCTGACCACGTACCACTCAAATGACATCTATACGAAAACAAGTGTAACTAAATTAGTATGGTTCAAATTCTTCCCTGTAGGGGAGAGCGCCTAAATCGCTGTTAAGGGAAACATGGGCTTACAAGATTACAAGTAGATTATTATTAAATATATTATTATTATTATTATTATTATTATTATTATTATTATTATTATTGAACACGTGCTCAAGCTCTGTCTTGCAGGCAGAAGATTCCCTGTTGTCGTCAGGAGAGGTCAAGGTCATACCTATTTAATTTATACTCAGCCCACCTGTTTATGCATAATTACATATATCTATATGAGAATGCCATAAATATATGAACATTACGACTTATCTCCGCCTCCTAGAATATTAGTGCGACACGAAATGTCAGTGTTGTCCTTGATGAGTCAGCATTTGATTGCCAGGAGTTGAACTCCTATACCTTTAATTTACGCACGTGTATTTCTTTCCTTAGTCTGATATTCTTAACGTGTCAACATTTCGGTTTCTGTGGTCTAGCAATAATCTTGCTCACCTCTGGTTCTGAAGTTTTCTAGACCAAATCCAGCCGAGTTTGGTTGATCTGTGAGTAAAGATCTTGGAAAAACTGTTATTATCCTAGTTATATTCTTCTTCTTCTTCTTCTTCTGGTAGGTGACTCAAATGTGAAGTTTTGGCCTCCTCAACTATTTTTCTCCATTCAGATCTATTCTGAATACAGATTGGCCAATTTTTAATGTTCATTTATGATATATCTTCAATGGTATCATCTTGCCATTTGTTTTTTGGGCGTCCAGTTGTTCTGGTGCATATTAGTTTCCATTTGTACATTCTTTTTACAAATTTGTCTTCTTGCACTCTATTCACATGTCCAAACCAGCGTAGCCTTTGAGCTTTACTGTCCTAGTTATATTATATGGATGCGAAACATAGACTCTTAAAATTTAAGGGAGGAGAGGAGATTACGAGTATTTGAGAATAATGTTCTTAGGAAAACATTTGGACCAAAGATAGATGAACAGACATGTGAATGGGAAAGACTAGATTACAGTAAGTTACTACATAGTCTTTATAGGAAAACAGATATAATATGAACATTAAGTCTCGTGGACTGCGAGGGGCAGGACATATGGCACGTATAGGGAATGAAAGAGGTGCATGGAAGTTTCTTCTAAGAAAACCAAAGAGAAAACGCCCAGTTGATAGACCCAGAATGAGGTGGGAGAATAACATTAATCATGATTTCAGGAAAGCAGATTATACAGGGGATGATTGGAAAATATTAGCTTAATATAGTGATGTGTGGAGATCTTATTTCCGTGCGGCCATGAACCTACAGGTTCGATAGAACCAGTGAATTAGCTAGTAGATTAAAGATCTTGAGTACGGAATTTTTCCAAAACAAGTAAATTCAGGGTTCCTCAAGAATGGATTTATACCACGTAAAATACAACATTAAGCCTGAAATAAATATCTTAATACTTTCAGGGGTTTGCATAGAATCGCTAATTGCCTCGAATATTAAAACAACTCGTTAAATAAAGATAATTAAACTAAATTCCTGGGAGGGGAACTAGAAGCCTTTTGGGCTAAATCCGACTGCTGGCCTCACATCACATGCGTTTATCAAAGAGATCAATGCTTATCCAGCTAGTAAAAGGGTGGCATATGTTTAGCATGTCGGGTACCCCAGTCGTTATAGTTGTTTTTTCAACCTGGAGCGACTACCTACAATAACTGCTTAAATTCCTCACGATACTTGGTATAAACAGATCCCATACTGGCCGTAATTCCATGAGAAAATGTTCCCTTCACAAAGATCGAATAAGCGGAAGTACCGTAGCTCTGCACGTAAGCAAGACCCCTTAATCTGCTCGGCTGGGACGTGGGAATAAAAATAATCATACCTACCGAAGATCTGTGACACATGACCTCGGAATTTAACTTCATCTCTAGTTGAAGAAAAGTGTTTGTAAACTTGGCTCAGATAGAACTCGCGAAACTGGGATAAAGAGGCGTAGACGCCAGGGTTCGATAACATTTTAAGCATGAAGAGGTATTTTTAAAATGTTTTACTTTAGGGCTCAAAGGAAATTTCGATTTTTAAACTAGGGTGAAGTGTGGCATTTTCGTGATATAGGTAAATCATAACTCTTTGCGGTACTACAATAATAATAATAATAATATAATAATAATATCAATTATGCTTCATTTAAGGTGGCAGAGTGAAGACCATATGGCCTCGTGATAGGTCATCGCGGTTTAATAATAAGAATAATATTAATAATAATAGTAATAATAATAATAATAATAATAATAATAATAATAATAATAATAATAATAATAATAGTGTTTTAGTGGCAGAGTTAAGGTCATAAGGCCTTCTTTTCCATGCAAGCAGCGAATAATAAAATCATATAAAAATTAAAGCTTATTGCAATTTAAAAATATTACTAAAATATAAACTAAATAAAGCACAATGAAGTGTATTCTAATAGGCTTATTAGCTAGCACTAACAAAATATGGAATATAAGTAAGAAAATATAAGATAAAATAAACAAGAATAACTTCCTAGTTGAATATTTATAGGTATATACAAAATGTGTCCACCGCTGTGATCCCGATGTAGCGTGCTGCCTTGTCATGCAGCGGGTTCCGGGCTTGATTCCCGATCGGGACAGGCTCCTGGGTGAGGTTTTTCGGGGTGTTTCCTCACCTGTAAGACAAATGTCAGGAAGCTTAGGGCTCGAAAATCATCCGGCCATCATCATCAACATCCCTATCATTAACATCATCATTCTTCACAGGTGTGAAAAGCAACGGGAAGCTACCACACCTAGAATTTCCCAGTAAAGCTGCAAAACATAGCATGAAAATGCTATGATTGCAGTGAAAGACCTGCCCTAGGGTAGAATTACTATGGATGCATGTTGGATACAAAATGTAAATATATTTTTGAATGCAGGTAGTATTTAAATTATGCTAGGTAAAAGACTGAAGTTAAAATGTTGTGTTCCTGAAGACAGAGTTTTAGTCTCGACTATATAATCTCGCGTCATAGTGCGTTAACAATAATTAAAAACAACTATCACGGATTTATCTATATCAGGTAAAAATCTACCTTCTAATCTATATTTAGGGCCTATTTATCGAAATAAAATACATAAAAATTGTAAAGAATTGTAAAATGTAAGTCGAGTGACCAGTGTCTGTCAAAATGTATAGTGATTTTTAAAATACATTATCAAACTCCGTTGAGGTCACTGTGTTAAAATTTTAAGAAATCTAAAACAGTACCGAAACCACATATCTCAGTCTCGTCCTCAATAATTTGCAGTGTTGTTTTATAGGAGGCCTTTCGGCAACTTAAGTATCATCTTCTGCTTTCATTTTGGTACTGACTGTTGTTTATAATTATTTTTTACACAGGGTTTATATTGCTGGATACCTTATCATTCAAATAAACACCTGTTGAATGAGAACGTACCCAGCAATATAAACCCTCTGTACAAAATAATTACCAACAACAGTCAGTACCAAAATGTATGCAGAAGATGATACTTAAGTTATCGAAAGGCCTCCTATAAAGAAAAAGAACACTGCAAATTATTGAGGACGACTGAGATATCAGGTACTGTTTTACAATTCTTGAAACTTTTAAAGATATCGTGACGTCGCGACGGCGGCACTTCGTTTTCAATGATTGCCCTTTTTAATATATATATTAATGACATCATCCAACATTGGAAAAGTATTGTTAATATAGGTATAAGAATGGACCGTTTTAAAATATTAAACGTTTTAATGTATGCTGACGATGTGGTTATTATTCAAGAATATGAAAATAATTTGCAGTACTCTTTACATCAATTAAATCAGTTATGCCAAGAATATAATTTCAAAATATCAAAAGAAAAAAAAAGAATGGCATTTTAGGGAAACGATCATATAAGATCAAAAATCGTAATAGACAACAAACATCTGGAACAAGTTACAAATTTTAATTATTTGGGTTGTAATTTTACTATAAACACAAAAACTGAAAGAGACATACATATGAAACTGTCGAAATTTCAAATGATATGCGGAACTATACATAAAACATTAAAGAATAAAACAAGAAGAGATACTAGATTGAAATGTTATAAAACATTGGCAGTTCCTGCATTGCTTTATGGGAGCGAAACTTGGGTAATGACCAAAAAACTGCAAAGTAGAATACAAAGCGCAGAAATGAACTTCCTTAGAAGAACAAAAGGCTGCACAAGATTGGATCGGATAAGGAATGAAGATATAAAAACAGAGTTAAATATATATACATTGGATGAGAAAATCAGAGAATATAGAGAGAAATGGTTTACGCATGTGGAAAGAATGAATGTATCAAGATTACCAAGAGCAGCATTCAACTACAAGCCAAGAGGTTCAAGGAATGTAGTAAGGCCAGTGAAAAGATGGACAGAACAACTGTGAGGCGGAACAGGCAATTTGTCTAGCCCGTGAAGTGAACAAGAAGAAGAAGCTCTTGACATTCAGTTCTACTCCAGCAGAAATTTTCAAAAATAAAAGTTTTCATATTTTGTGTTTATTGAAGGTAGTTCCTATTGTTGAAATGTAATAATATCACAATTTGACAAGCAATGGAATCAAGTTATGTTTATAAAGTCATAATTAACAGTTAATTAATTTTTAAATGCAGTTAACCGCTCGGCTGCTCATATCTTGGCGGATAACGTAATGCAATCATTTGCTCAATTACTCTGCTAGATAGCAAATTACAGCTGCTGATTGCAGGAACCGGGTTCGATATCATTACCATAACATTTTACTGACAGAAATGGTTCCATGCTGTAACACTAAACTCATGTTCCAGGATTTCATTTCAAATTCAGGTGCTCATTTTTATATCGTTTTTTTCAGTCTTCAAGACAAATGTTGAGTTGCAATTCCATTATTGTGTTAGTTGTTTTACTTACAGTAATTCTTCTTATTATTATTTCCTGTAGTTCCTAAGTGGGACATAGGGCAGCAGTAAAGTTCCTCCAGCATAATAATAATAATAATAATAATAATAATAATAATAATAATAATAATAATAATAATAATAATAATAATAATAATAATAATAATAATAATAATGTTTTATTTATTCTGGCAGAGTTAAGGCCATAAGGCCTTCTCTTCCACTCAACCAGCACACATACAAATAAATACTTTGACAATATAGATATAGGCCTACAGTAGGCCTATACTAATTATAAAGACTTAAAATATATTAAATGTTGCTATGTACAAACATTTTATACGATAATAATAAAAATAATAATAATAATAATAATAATAATAATGTTTTATTTATTCTGGCAGAGTTAAGGCCATAAGGCCTTCTCTTCCACTCAACCAGCACACATACAAATAAATACTTTGACAATATAGATATAGGCCTACAGTAGGCCTATACTAATTATAAAGACTTAAAATATATTAAATGTTGCAATGTACAAACATTTTATACGATAATAATAATAATAATAATAATAATAGTAATAATAATAATGTGATAATCCATCCATAGTAATTCTGGCCGAAGGCAGGTCCTTCACTGCAATCATAGCATTTTCATGCTATGCTTGCAGCTTTGCTAGGGAATTGTAGATGTGGTAGCTTCCTGTTGCTTTCCACACCGGTGAAGGATGATGATGATAATGATAAGGATGATGATGATGGCCATATGATTTCGGGGACTGTTTGGGCCTTAAAGTTTTCCTGACATTTGTCTTGCAGGTGAGGAAAAACCCCGATAAAAACCTCATCCAGAAAAATTGCTCCGACCGGGGATCGAACCCGGACCCGCTACGTGACAAGGCAACACGCTACGTCGAGGCCACAGCGGTGTACAATAGTGATAATAATGATAATTAAATAATAATGATAATAATAGTAGTATAAATATGATAAATTATTGGAGAAACACCAATTAATATATGTAATCAGCCTCTAACGAAAATGAGTACCAGACGCTTGTTCTGGGGGTAAAGGCGGCCGTCATGCAGGGCTGACAAGCCGGCTGACATAAAGTGCCGATTGTCTAGAAAAAGTGGGAGCCTTAACCTCCTACTACCCCAAGGGTCTCCCGAGGCCTGTTGTGGGATCACTTTACTTTACTTACCTTACACTGGGTATTGATGAAGTGGAGGTTAGAGCAAACATAAATTTAGATTTCTTTTAAAAGAAGCAGCGTACTCTGCTTCCAGCCAGCCGTATTACTTGTTTCCAGCTTTTCCCTCTTTCCTTTGATTCCTCCTCTACTGATCGCTTCCCTGTTTTCCTAGGTCATCCCCTCTTTTTTACTCATAGCGGGTTCCAATCTAGTGCAGTCTTCTCGATGGCTCGGTCTGGTTTTCTCAACGTGTGGAGATCCAATTCCACTTTTTTTTTTGTTTTATTTGGTGATATATTGGAGATGGGTTGGTTTTCTCCACAATTCTTCATTTGATATTATTTCCGGCCATCTTATATTCAAAATATGCCTCAGATATCTGTTTACAAAGGTCTTCATCTTTTTTTCTTCTTCTTCTTCTTCTTCTTCTTCTTCTTTGGGTTGCATCCGTAGCTTTCCATGTTTTGCAACCATAGAGAAGGACTGATTTTACATTGGTGTTGAACAGTCTAAGTTTTGTCTTGAAAGAGATATTATTTTTCCATATGGAGTATAACTGCCCAAATGCTCCATTTGCTAGACGAATCCGTGTTTTTATATCTTCTTCTGCTCCTCCTGTTTTTGTAACCATACTTCCTAAAAATATGAAGGCGTCACACAGTGTCCTGTTTTAACAATCTAGGGGGATTTAATTCAAAATTCCAAGGTTAATTAATAAATGTGATATTTAGTAATTTACATGGAAACAAACCTGATAACATATATGTGGAATTATTTTGTTCCTAGGCATGCGCAGGGACTCATATATAAGGTCTAAACACAACAGTCACGCGCAGATGCGTAATCTGTATTATTGAGTAGGTTGATCAATCGAGCTGTTTTGTGTAGAGAATAAAGTCGGTTTACGTGTTATTGTGATGTTTATGTTTAGTGTAGAGTCCTGTAAGTTACGTGAGATAGGTTTCATCTGTTTAGATTTACAAGAATGTTAATATGAAAGAAGACTTTTAACTGTGTTCCAATTTAACTTTAGTATCCAGATATTTTAGACTAGAACTTTCTTATATGAACGTATATGGCCTTCTAATTGCATTATTTTTATTTATTGACATCCCTTCTGTTGGAAACAGTAGAGAAAAATTGCATTCATCTGCGTTTCTTTAGCTTATTCTTCTTTGTTTCACAATGGTTCCCCTTACTTCCCGGCACGCAATGTCCGGAAATAATAAAAGGGAACGGCATGATGCAGTGTATGAATTTGTGTTTAAACAAATTAAGCATGAGACAATCTCTGATGTCGTTATTAAGAATTTAAAGGCCTACATGAGAAGTGTGTGTCAGCAAATTGAAGTAAGATGGAACAAATGTTATCGTCATCGTGACAGATCCCAGGAAAATTATTCAGACTGGCTACAAGAAAATATTAATTTTCCCATGGTCGATTGCCAATCTCTGCCTTCTACGTCTGCAGATCCACCGCCTTCTAGTTCTGATAGGCCATCAAAATCATTGGAAGAATGTTGTGAAAAGACGAAAAGGCGGAAGCTTAGAGAATTCGTTCGGTCAACAAGCCTAAAGAAATAACTACTGCTGCTTAAATGAAGTTGCATGATAAGGAAAAAAATAACTCTCCTGCAATAGTTAAAGAATTATCACCTTCACGAGACACCAGAATGAAAAAGAGTCGACGGTTGTTTTTAGATAAACCAAAGAGCTTATCAGCTGATCGAGCTCTAGCGATGATGATAGATGCCAATCTTTCAACTCACCAATATATAAAGACTAAAGTTGAAAATAGGAAGAAGTACATTCAGAACAGATTCAAGAATGAGACAGGCCTACTGGTGGATATGCCAACACAACAAGCAGGAAATATGAATAATAGGAACATAGAGATAGGAGGAACGTAGAGGCGGCGGAGATGAGATTTTTAAGACCAACGGTGGGCTACACTCTTATGGACCAGAAAAGAAGTACAGAGATAAGATATCAATTAAATACTTTTAAATTGACGGATAAAATTGACAAACAAAGATAAAATTGGTACGACCATCTACTTAGAATGCCAGATGATAGACCTTCTAAAGTGATTTTAAACTACAGACATACCGGATACATAAGTCAAGGAAGACCATTTGCTAGATGGAGAGACCAAATCTCTTGAAGTCTGAACGGGCCAGAGGGTCTAAGCTTTGATGTTGGTAACTTTATATTTATTTGTTGAAATAGTTAAAGTAATCTTTATTTTAATTGGGTAGAGATAGTAATTAGATCTTTCAAATGACCGATTAGAATATAGGCCTATCTAATATCATGATTAGGCACCGACCAATAGGAACATAGAATTTGGTCATGTGACTTAATTACTATCTAAATATGCATAGCTATATGACAAATTATCCATTACACCAATGGAGCTTGATCTTGATGGCCACGCCCCTTAATCATGCACCAAGATAAGTAGGTGGGAAGGAAGCATTTTTATTTAATAATGCTCTTTACAAATTTGCTCAATATCATCCCAGTTGAAGGGATGTGCGTTGAAAGGGCAGACAAATGTTGCCTAGAGACCGCTTAATTAAAGCTTGATGTTCTTTAACGTGTCGTAAATCGATGACACAGAACCCACTGGTTTACTTCCCTACCGAAGGGAGCCATACTCAGGATTTTTAGGCCCTTAAATCGCCATCGAACCCGTTGGTCTTATCTCGCGAATATCCAAACGATACGCGAGCATGGTAATAACTAGTACACTCGACCGACTGTCTGCGCCAAGACAGGATGTATTTAGACCGCACGTGTATGGTGAGGGACGGAATGGAGTAGCGCATAAATAATACATTTTGATAATGTAGTGTATTTGAGAATAAAGTCCTTAGGAAAATTTTTGGACCAAAGTGAGATGAACAGTCAGGCGAATGGAGAAGACTGCATAACAGTGAACTACATTATTTTTAGAGTAAACCAGATATAATACTGCGATGGGCAGGACATGTGGCACGAATGAGGAATAAAAGAGGGAGATTGAAACGTCTTGTAGGAAAACACCCAGTTGGTAAAACAAGAATGAATGGGAGAATAACATTAACACTTATTTGAAGGAAGTAGGATGACTGGAAAATATTAGCTAAGGATAGGGATGTGTGACAAGCTTATGTACGTCCGGCCATGAACCTACGGACTTGATAGTGCCAGTGACCGAGTTATTTAGTTAGTTATTTTTATATATGGAAAAAAATGGCGTTAGAAAAGAGAGCAATAAAATTGTTAATAAAGAGAAGTAAACGTAAAGGACACGTGATGGAAATGAACTGCGGTTTGAATAAGTAGAGGGCGCAGTTCTCGCACTGTATAATTCACTTGTTCTTGAACATCGTGATTCAAGTGAAAGGAAACACATGGATTGTGTGCAACAGTGAAACAGAGGACATATATCATGCTGTTATACTGTAGTCAGTGGTGTTCAGTTTAGGGTGTTTATACTCCCAGGGGTACACGATCTTTTTTTCATTTTTTTTAAGGAGTGTGAAACACTTTTTTTAGTATTGAATGTGTAATTTTTTATACTCTTTTCAAATACGTATATTGATAACAGTTTGAATAAGCCTGTTGGCCGTTCGTCCCAATTTGCATTCCATTATTCGTACCTGTGTGTGCGTATGTGTAGTTGTAAATTATATATATATATATGTATGTATATATAAGATAAAAACTTAAAATATGTATCTTTTTGGCAGGTGCCGTCGTCCTCAACTATGTTAAAATATTATATTTAAAATATTATCTGGATGCCTTTCGGAAGTTAACTTCCATCATCAGAAGGACGAGATTCTGCTACTAGTTGCTGTTATTGTTCGTGCCGATGTAGACTCCAAGTGTCTGTAGCAGCAACTGACTTATTTTTGACGATCTCGTATAAGGGGTTGTTTGACTGGGGTGCGTTCTCATTAAGAAGTAAGGTGTTATTTCTTTTATAATCTCAAGGTCTTCAAATATATTTATCGTTGCTGGAATGTTTTCTCTGTGAATTATCGTGAGAGTATTTTCTATTGTGTTCATTTGATGACCTGCGTTAATGAGATGTTTGACATAGCTTGATTTATCACCCGCGTACATGAAATATTTTAGGTGTTCCTTATACCTTGTATTAAAGTTTCTGCTTGTCCTGCCAATATAAAATTTATTACAATCTTTACATGTTAGTTTGTAGACTCCCTTACTGTTAAATTTGCTGCGTTCTTCTATGCCATTGTATATTATGTTGTTTAATTTGTTTTCTGTTTTATAAGCTATGTTAATGTTTTTATTTATTTTTTCAAAGTTCTGGCTAGTTTTGTGGTTTCATTTCTGGTGTATGTTAATGTTACCCATGTTTTATTATTATCAGATTCTCTTTCAAGTTTTGTTATATTGTTTATGTAATTTTTTTATCTTTTGTTTCTTTATAAGCTTATCGATGATTTGTTTGCTGAATCCGTTGCTTTTTGCCATGGTTTTAATATATTGTAATTCTTTATTGTAATTTGCTTTGTTTAAGGGTAATTTTAACATTCTGTTAATTAAACTATTGAATGTGCTGATTTTATGTTGGTATGTGTGTCTATATTTGTTATTAATTGTGAGCATATTATTTGTAGATTTGTGGAAAATACTTATTTCAAGTTTCTTCTTTTCTATGTTTTTCATTATTGTAAGGTCTAGATAGTTTATTTTGTTATCAAGTTCTCTCTCCTCCGTAAATTCTATTTTATGATGCATATTGTTTAGTTTTTGCAAGATTTCGTTTTCTTTTCTGTTCTCATTTTCGTAAATAATCATGACGTCATCCATATATCTTGTAATTAGCTTAATATTGAAATGATTTATTAAATTTTCGTAATATTTATTTTCCAAATCTTGTAAAAATATTTCAGCCATTATTCCTGATGTGGGAGATCCCATTGGGATTCCATCTTCTTGTTCATATATATATATTATATATATATATATATATATATATATACATACATACATACATATTGAACCTACAAAATCATAGAACAGGTGAACCATCTCAATTATCTAGGATGTGACATTTCATTTAATTATGATATAATGATATAACTAATAAAATAGCAAAATTCCAGGGAATATGTGGTACGATAAAACGATCACTAAATAATAAAACAACAAGAGAGACCCAATTGAAATTTTATAAAAAGTTGATAGTACCGGTACTGCTCTATGGATCAGAAGCCTGGATACATAAAAAAACAAGATCTAAGTAGGATAACGGCGGCAGAAATGAAATTTTTGAGATCTGTTAAAGGGTGCACTAAGGAAGACAGAATCAAGAACACAGAAATAAGACGGGAACTTGAAATATTTGCAATAACTGATAAAATAGATACATATAGACAAAAATAGAAGCAACACATAGACAGAATGAATGAAGATATATATCCAAAACAAATAACAAAATACAAACCTAAAGGCAACCGAGATGTGGGCAGACCTAGAAAGAGATGGGCTGAAGTCGGAACGGGTCAACAGACCTAATCCATGAATGCAGATGATGATGATGATGATATTGAACCTTAGCTTCTCGTGTCTTAGGAGTTACTACACCAAGTTAATTTAGTTCAGGTTATTGGCCCAAATATGTCATGAATGATATACGGTCGACATCCTGACCCTCTGAGACATCTAACAGTAACTAAGATATTACTAGGGTGATGAGGTCGGTAAATATTGCTTAGATACCTTTTCATTTAGGCTCTATGATCTTTTACAAGTCTGAAAATCTTCAGACTCGGGATCCACGTCTTACAGTCCCTCCCGAAGAACTTGCTCCTTGGACTTTTGCATCCTAAAAAATCCATCGACCCCCTCAGAACCAGAGACAAGGAGCACAACCATTAGTACACCGCAGCCGACACATTTTTATTTATTCATACATAAAATAGAGTGAAATATTCTCTCATCAAAACATTTATCTCTGCACCTCTCATTGTTTTGCGACTTCGTTCTATGTATTATTTAAATATAACCTACAGAATAAATTTAAAACAAAACACACACACACACCCAGATTAAATGCAGTATAAGTCAATTCAAATAAGTTGACTTAATATAGTGTAACCGTCGCGGTGGTTTGTGAACAAGTCGAATTTATTTTATTTAACTTCACTTCAGTCTACACAGAATTAATCGATCTTCTTTATCTGTTTCACAATTATAGGACCTACAAACACATATAATGTTTCTGCTTTTAGTCTCTCACAAACCAAATTGTCTTCTAGTTCATTTATTCACAGCCACAGAAGCACAACTTCCCAATACTATCTATATTCGTGTTCTTCAGATCACCTACACGGGACAACTTCCCGCTCACGACTCACACTCGCGATTCACACGCGATGACCTAATTGATCAAACGACTCGCATTCCTTTTATACATAAGAATCGGAACTATCTGGAAGTCCAATATTGATCTTTATCGAATGAAATCTCGAGTGGCCGATCCTACCTTACACGATATATATATGCATATGAAAAACTTCCAGAGGTCCTTTCCTATTCCTGAATTTCCTTATCCCGTAACCGCATCACTGAGAGATTTAAAAGCCTGCCCAACAATGTATCGCAATATACACCAGAAACAATTGTCATATTAAAGTTCTTCTTAATAATATGAGTTTCACTGGACTGCGGCCACTAGCGTGGACACTGCGTGGGTAGCGCGAGTTGATGACTCTTGCAGTCACGTCTTCCGCTATCGGCCGCAGTAGCTAATATCTGACGTGCTCTACTACGCATAAATTAATTAAATGTGTTTTTATGTATAGTTGAATAGTAAAAAGAAAAATAATTATACATTTATATAGTAATTATTTTATGATATCCCGTGCTGATTACCTAACGTTGCCCGATAATCTACTAATCCCGATCTTCTTGACATTAATGAGCTGAAAGACGAAATTGATTATTGTGAGTTATCCGTAAAAGATAGACATATGCTGTCGCGGACATTTTTGTATATTTTTTTGAAGTATTGAATCCTGTGTACATTAATTTGGTGTATTTGTTATAGTTTTGGCAGCGTAAGTCATTTAAGAGTCCATAAAGCTACTATTTAGTGCACCGATGCACTTTATTTTAGCTCCGGCCCTATAGTACGTATACTAATATGTTATATACGTTAATTGTCCCAGAACAATTTTCTAAATGATGGTGAAAACCCCATTCAAAACGGCCAACTAGTTGTTGAGTCCATGAAGCACAGACAGAATCACACTCTTTTGTTATTTACACGTGTTATTTTCGTGTTCGATCTTTCCCCACACAAGAGATCCCAAGACATGCAATCTTCCACGACCCGACCTGATATATATCCGATAGCTACTGCTATGTAAGTTGATTTTTCGCTTTACAATTTGCTATAAAACGTGGTCATTTTTCTCGTTTATTTCACAGAGACATAATTTAATGTCGCCCTCCCTTCTTAAAATATGGGTAATCTAAGTAGTACCATGCAATTGTATTTCTGTTATATCCATCCAAAGAGTCAATTTTATTTTTTTCCTCCAGGATTATCTAAGTTCTGACTGCAGGTTCTCCGACTTTTCTGACTGTAATAATCAATCAGATATGGATGTGAAATAGATTCATACAAATTTGATTTTGTAAATAACTGAAGGAATATATTAATACTCGTTTAATTAATTTTTATTCTCCTTCTTTTTCTTCTTCTTCTACGTTATGGAGTTAGGCCATGGGCCTGATTCCACATCAAGAGACCGTATTCCTCCATCTATTATGGTGCGTCCAATATTTTTTTCTTTGTGTCGGTAGTGAAGCAAACCTTTTTATATTCGAGTTTCGTATGCTGAATTATTTATACCTGAACATTTAGCGTTATCAAGAGAAATACTGTTAAGAGTTTGTTGTGAGGTTTAGCATTTTTTACTTTCGTTATGTTGAAAAGATTATATATTTAATTTATGTGTAATTTATACTGTCGCAATTAATTTAAATGTATCTTACATATATATTCCAATCTTATATTCAAAATATCTCAGTATGCAGTATGTTTGATTTTTTGAAAATAATGTATTAATTATATTTTTTTCAAATATATGGTTTTGTCACATCTTGACAATATATGATAAATACATAAAGACATGTAATATTTGCCCATAAGTTTAGAAAAATTAATTGCCTGAAAATATGTTCTCATATTACAAATAATAATAATAATAATAATAATAATAATAATAATAATAATAATAATAATAATAATAATAATAATAATAATAATAATAATAATAATAATAATAATAATAATAATAATAATAATAATATAATAATCGTGATTTGAGTGAAGTAGATTATACATGGAATGATTGGAAAACATTAGCTCAGGATAGGGATATTTGGAGAGCGTATGTCCGCACCACCATAAACCTACGGGTTCGATAGAGCCAGTAGTGAGTGAGTTCGTTAGTTAGTTAATAATAACTAACTCTCTAGCACTATCGAACCCGAAGGTTTATGGCCACGCTGGCATGAGCTCCCCATACGTTCATATACTGAGCTAATATTTACCGTTCATCCATATATAATCTATTTCCTTCAAATCATGATTAAACCCTCCCACCACATTCTTGATTTACTTACTTGGCGCTTTCCCTATGGGTTTCGTACAATATGTCCTTCTTTCATTTCTCTTTTGTTTCATGCATCCTGGTCATCGCAGTGATGATGATGATTAGGGCAAGACAATTAATGATTTTGCATCTTTTTCTTATGAAGGTTGAAACATTGCTTACATATATGAAAATGTACGGCACTAAAAAAACGGATGAAATAAAAGCAATTCGTTAGGGAATTTGTTTTGCATTTTCTTAACGTTTTTAGGGATAGTCATTTTTGGCAATTTTTAGGTCATTTTGAGCATTTTTTACACTTTTCCGGAAGGCTGTGACATTATTTGTATTTTATTTAAAATTTTTATTATAATTCAGTATTTTTCCTTGTCAATACAATTTCGTGGAATTAAGTAGTTGTTTTGCTAACTACTGCCCCTATTTTTCAAGGTATGTGTATAATGAACTTGCCCACTTCTAGGAATTTTATTTAATTTCTTAGAGCTTATGCTAGCTTCTACCCTTATTCTGATTGTTAACTGTAATTCAAAATTGCTGTAAAATACACTGTGTAATTGAAATGGATTTTCTGCAATAAAATGTACTGTAACATGTATTTTAAATACTTTTATTTTAATATTTTTATGTTAAGTTAAATGTTATGTGATTCAGTAATGAAGTGAGTACTTAATCTAATAAATGGTATTTTTATTGGTAATTCGTAACTTTTTATTCATTTTTTATTTTATTGGTCATTTTTTGCATTTTTTAGGTCATAAATGCATTTTTTATTTTGCATTTTTTACCAATTTATAGGCCATTAAATGCCTTGCCCTAATGATGGTGATAACGCGTAATAATACCTCCGTTGTAGTCTAGGAATAACATCGCGTTATTACCTCAGACGCAGATGGATCAGGTTCAATCTTCAGTTGAAACAAATTTCCTCCATGAAGGTATTTCGATGTTCTTCCTCATCTGTTAGACAACTATCTGGAAACTTAAGGTTTAAATGTTATAGGAAAACCATTTGGCTATCATAAACAGTTATCTCCTATTCATCTTGTCCACTTTTAATGTATGAATGACTGGTGTGTCTTATTCTAGATTTCTCGGAAGTAGCCTGATATTGAACTGGTTACTCATTCGAGGAAGCCCTCCATTCTTTATGCGGCCAAAATAATACATTATGTAATACACAGTTAAAAATCTTCTACTGACAAATCGTATCCTGTAAGGCCTGGGTGGTACCCATACATATACCTACAAAACAAACGGAGATGTTGAATGAAGGAAAACAAGTAAATAATAATAATAATTCATTTATATACAGAATTTTAATGTTTACACATTTTGCTGTGCCTAAAGTTTTATTTTTCTTCTCCACTCGTCTCTCTCCATCGAATCCATGTCCTCCAGTCCTCTTGCCCTCATTCCAGTTCTTATTCCTGCATCCACGAGTTTCGAGGTCTTCCTCTCCTCCTTCTTCCTGGTGGACACCATTCCAATGTTTTCCTGGGTAATCTTTCTTCTTACATTCGTCGCACGTGCCCATACCAATTTAATTGTTTATACCGTATATGATCTACTATTGAATAACAAATATTCATTTTTTTTCTTATGACAGTATTTCTTATTTTGTCTAATTTTCAACATCTTGCTGCTCTCCTCAAGAAATCCATTTCCATCGACATAAGTTTTTGTTCTAAGTTTTTGTTGAATTTCCAAACTTCAGCTCCATATGTGAAAGTACTTCTCACTATTGAATTATATATTTGTAACTTATTTTTCCTGGTTATATGTCTGTTCCATAAGACTCCATTCATCATTGCTGTTATTGCTCTACCTTTATTTATTCTGTTCTTAATATCACTTTCTTATTTAATACACAAGTGATCTTCTTGGTGATATAATATTAAAATATATATGTAGTCAATATGCCCATTTCACCAATTAATGTTTTAAAATGGTCAACAAGTTTCTACAGCCAAGCTGTCATTCTCAAGACCAGATATTGACTCATTTGGTGAAATGGGCATATTGACTACATATATATTTTAACTTTCTTATTTGTTCTTAATATCACTTTCTTTTTTATCCTCTTTATCTAATTTTACTACCAGATACTCAAATTCTTCACATCCTCTAATATACCCTTTTCATCTTCTAATATCAAATCTTCAGTTTCGGCTCCACATCCAATATAAAATGTTTTTTCTAAATTTATTTTCAAACCACAGTTATCGTATTCGTCCAATAATTTTCTGAACATAAATTCCATGTCTTCATATTCTTGAGCAATTATTATCTGGTCATCCGCAAATAACAGTGCATATATTGTATATGTTGATCCATCTCCAATAGTTATAATAATATGATAATAATAAATAATAATATTAAACCATTTACTATTGATCCCTTTAGTCTTAGAAGTATCTTACATTTTATTACGTGGAAAGGTTACCAGCCTCTCGTATAATAATAATAATAATAATAATAATAATAATAATAATAATAATAATAATAATAATAATAATAATAATAATAATGCTGATGATGATGATGGTGATGGCGATGACGACGACGACGACGACGACGATCTAGAATGGATAGAATACGAAATAAAAAAATAAGGGAAATTATGGGTAAACAAGAGGAGCCACGGTCCCCGAAAATCATCCGGCAATCATCATCATCACCATCCTTCACCGGTGTGGGAAGCTACCACACCTATAATTCTCTAATAAAGCTGCAAAGCATAGCATGAAAATGCTATGATTGCAGTGAAAGACCTGCCCTGGGGCAGAATTACTATGGATGGATGGAAGAGGAGCCGGACACCGTAGATGTTATAGAAAATAAAAGATTACAATGGTATGGTCATGTCAAAAGAATGCCAGAGCAAAGATTGCCTAAAATTGTTGTGGAGTGGATCCCAATGGAAAGGAGGAAGAGAGGAAGACCGAAGAAAAATTGGATAGTAAGGGTACAACTGGCTATGAATATCAGAGGGTTGGAGGGAGATCAATGGATGGACAGAGAGGAATAGCGTTTGGTTTCCGCAGACGGCGGCAGCTGCCATGATACCGGATGAATAATAATACAAATAATAATAATAATAATAATAATAATAATAATTATAGTAATAATAATTTTTATTATTATTATTATTATTATTTATTATTATTATAATCAGGGAACAATGGTTGGATGAAGTGAGAAGAAACATGATCAACAGAAACGTCAAAGAAGAAAATGCTGAGGATAAATATCTGCGGCTGAGCAAAATGCATTTGAGCTGAAGGATAACTGCTGTAATCTAGAAAAAAATCTTGATAACAAAAATAATAATAGTAACAACGCCATACTCGCTTTTGTATTCGAGGACCACTGCTTTAAACCCCGTTAGATTCTCAGAGTGAAACAATATTAAGTATGACATCCTTTAAAATGAAAGATCTTTGACCAACTTTTTTTTTTCCTTTCGTTCTCACACGGTGCAAGTGATCTGGGATTTTAAAGCGCATCGTTAAATAAAATATTACCTTCATTGCTAAACATGAAAGTTGAAATATAATAAAAATAAAAATAATTTTTATATAAAATATTTAATTTGTAACTTAGTGCATAGCCATTCTCTCAACAACTCTGAATTCTATTTGAGCAGAGTTTAGTTAGTACCCTTCATAATAAATTAAATCTTTATTCAAATTTAATTTCACTCCATAAAGTTCATCTCTCTCTCTCTCTCTCTCTCTCTCTCTCTCCTCCCTCTCTCTCTCTCTCCTCCCTCTCTCTCTCCTCCCTCTCCCCCCTCTCCCCCTCCATTTCCCTCTCGCTCTGTGTCCCCCCTCTCTCACTATATATATATATATATGTATATATCTCACACACACATACATGAATTTTTGTTTTGCACAAACAAGAAAGCGAAGCTTTAGGGAAGTTGCACTTGATCTGCTATACATGCCACACATGTGAGTTGGGTTGCCTGACCGGAAGGCAATCTCATATTTAGTTCATTATAAGAGATAATGGAATTTATTGCCTTTTTTTTCAGAAGAAAGAAAATACGTATGCATTTACATTGCGCAGGGCCTGCTTGACCGTACATGCATTATTTTGCCATGAATAAAAAATATAACTTATCATAATTATATTAACAAATACCTACAAATACACCTGTATCAAAAAACAACAATAGACTACATATAAGTAAAATCTATGTCTACACTACAGCACAATAATACATATCTACACTCATCCATGAAAAGACCATGTGTATAAGTAAATACATAAAAAAAGTATCATTCTGTACATTAATATTAAAAAAAATTGCTAGAAAATAAATTAGAAAAACACGCACACGTACACCCACACACCCCCACAAATATACACACGCGCATGCTCATACCCCTCTCCCCCCGACCCTGCAGACATCAAATGAACTATCAGACTATTCAACTTATCAGACCGACTTATTATATAATATTAGTTCATTATAAAGTAGTAGTAGTAGTGGTTGTGGTAGTGGTGGTGGCGGCGGCAGCAGCAGCAGTAGCAGTAGGAGTAGTAGTGGAAATTTATTGACTATTTTCGAAAAAAAATTAGCCGCGGTCAACTAGTGATAATGCTCCTTGCCTCTGGTCTCGAGAGTCGCGGGTTCAAACTCGGCCATGGTCGATAGCTTTTTTTAGGATGGAAAAATCCAAGGAGCAATTCCTACAGAGGGGCTTTCAATCTCAAACTCCTGGTAATACCCTAATTGTCTACTAGATGTCTCATTCAGTCGGTGTGTTGACCGCATATCACTCGTGTTATTTTTGGACAAATAAAGCAACTAACAGAACTTGGTCTAGTAACTCCTGACAAAGGAGAGGTTATGGTTCAACAATGAGCTGCGCCAATAATCACACATAAACACATAAAAAAGGCATGCGCACTAGCCTGTTGATTATTACACCTCAAGAAGAAAAATATATGGCCTATCATGTTATTACCCTAAGCCCTTCATTTCAAAAAAGTTTTATACGGAGTACTCGAAATTGTTATGAGGACTCGAAACGCTGGAGAAATGCACCATTAAAAATGAGAAGCACTCATTTAGTTTCAGAGTTTGTAATCATATTTAAATTAACATAATTTAAAGTTCCCGCTGGTCTCAGGGTAACGTCGTTGCCTCGTGTGCAGCCACCCGTGTTCGATCCACGGTCGGGGAAGTTTCCAGGTGAGAGATTTTTCGGTTTTTTTTCCTCACCTGTAAGACAAATGTCCGGAAAAATCAAGGCTCAAACAGTCCCCGAACATCATCTGGGCATTCCAAACATTCTATCATATTCGTCTTGTTTAAGGTGAATGTATGAGTGAATGGTGTATTTTGTCTCAAATGTTCATGTTGTCTCGGAGGCGGCCATGGCATTGAGATGATCACTTATTCAGGAAGGCCCACCATGTTCTTGTGTATGTGTATGAATCAGAATTATAAATCATCTTCTAAAAGGTTGTGTCCCTGTAAGACCCGGTTGGCGTAGGGCATGTAGAAGTTCCCATAAAGGGAGAAGATAAACTAAGGTAAAGAGAGCACTATCTCCTCTACTATTTAATTTTGTACTAGAGCATGCCATTAAATCTTTAGAGAATGAGGAAGGCTTACAACTCAATGGTATTAATAAGCTGTTAGTTTATGCTGATGATGTAGTACTACTGGCCGATAGCGAGGAGATACTAAAGGCCAACACGCACACACTATTGAGTAACACTAAGAAATTAGGACTGGAAGTAAATATCAGTAAAACTAAATATATGGTCACACGTAGAAATACATTATATAATGGAAATGGACAGCTAATGACAAATGAGGGAAATTTTGAGGAATTGGCTGAATTCAAATACCTAGGAACAATAATCACAAATAGGAATGAGATGCACAAAGAAATTAAACATAGGCTCAATTCTGGAATGCATGCTATTATGCATTGCAGAGACTTTTGATGTCCCAACTCCTTTCAAAAAACATTAAGCTGAAAATATATAAAACTATTATTCTACCAGTTATATTATATGGGTGCGAAACATGGACTCTTACTTTAAGGGAGGAAAGGAGATTACGAGTATTTGAGAATAAAGTTCTTAGGAAAATTTTTGGAGCAAAGAGAGATGAACAGACAGGTGAATGGAGAAGACTACATAACAATGAACTACATGGTCTTTATAGGAAGCCAGATATAATAAGAACAGTTAAGTCCTGTAGACTGCGATGGGCAGGACATGTTGCGCGTATGGGGAATGAAAGACGTGCATGGAAACTTCTTGTAGGAAAGCCAGAAGGAAAACGCCCAGTTGGTAGACCAAGAATGAGGTGGGAGAACAACATTAACTCTGATTTGAGGGAAGTAGATTATACAGGGAATGATTGGAAAGCATTAGCTCAGGATAGGAATGTATGGAGAGCTTATGTCCGTGCGGCCATGAACCTACGGGTTCGATAGTGCCAGTGAGTAAGTAAGTAAGTAAGTAAGTAAAGAGAGGGACAATAATTTAAATTTAGTTAATCTATAATGAATGGTATTTTGATGTACTACAGTTTGGGAGTCTACTATGTTTCTATGGAAGTCGCTTGAAGACAATAGTGTGCCCAGTGCTCCTGTTTATTTCTGGATATTTTAAGTTAAAATAAATAAATTATATTTCTCCGTTGATCTCGCAAATTTTATGGGTATTCTAATCAGTCAATTGGTCATTTTCGCTGGTTTCTATTATCTTCAGCGACGGCAGCGTCAAATTTGAAAAGAAAAAACTATATAGGACAAATGGCAGTTTAGCTTTCCTAATAAATTTTCTAATTCCTACATGATAACAGTGCGTATGCATGAGTTTCTAGAGGTGTTGCTAGATGGCAGCACGTGGCTGATGGCCAACCTTAGCAATAATTTCCCGAACGTTTATTAGAAATAGATGTAAACTAACTTCTGACTTCCTAACGTAACAAAATAAATTACATGCATACTATTTAGTGAAGTGTATACTAACACTAACCTAAGAAAAATAGTACTGACCTAACAAACTTAGGTGGCAACATTTGAAGAGGGCTATTTAGCTTGTGAGTAAATATATTGTCTAAGCTCGTTGTGTTGTGACTGTGTTTTACGAAAATAAATAAATACATAAAAGTAGTAAAATAATATTATAGGCCATAAGTATCGTTGAAAAAGTTTAAAATATTACAAAATATTAATAAAGACAGGAGAAGTCAGTAGATCGACAATATTACAAACATACACGGGTACGGTGCAAAAAGTGAACATCCGAATTTCGAGGTAATTTTGGTTTTAAAATGAAGCTTAGGAATGTCGAAGATGAAAACATGAAAAACATTTGCGGACAATTCAGAAACAAAGCAGGAAAATAACAATTTATAAAACATTATTTCCATACATTGCTTACTTATTTTCATAAAAATAAAAACGAATTTAAAGAGCACAATCGAAGTATTTACAGCACCAGACAAAATACTACTTCTTTGCTACATGTTTCAAAATTTTATACAACTTCTGGATCTGACTATAGTAGAATAGTATCTAGGACCCAAATTATATAATGAATTAATTAGATCCAATCCAGAACTAAGTAAACTAAACACAGCTAGTTTCAAAAAAGCAATTAATTAAGTGAATAAAATTAATCATTTGAATATTTTAAAATAATAAATATAAAGCATCTATTTTTGCTTATATTATTATAAATCAATATATAACTAATTACGTTCTTCTGTATTATTGGTTATAATCCATTACATTATATGATTTATATTATTTTATGTATATCATTCTCCATTGCATTAATTCTCTTGTTAGAATAAGTCTTATTCCCAATACATTATTATTTTTTATTTGTATGTGCCATAATTTATGTAAAAATGAAACTGGCCCCTAACTTTAAATGTATATATTCTATTGTATTATTCATGTAACTGAACTGCACCCGAGCACGAGCAGTTGCTCATTCGGGTGTCAATACTGTGTATAACATTTGTTTGTAAATATAATTTATTCTTATTCTTATTATTATTCTATCTTACCTGAAGGATGTGGCTGCCATTGTGGTTGTAACGTCAGATCGATATTCATGTGTTAGTCCAGGGTGAAAGTATGTTTTCCTCAGTAGAGATGCGAAAATAGAATAAATATTTTATTGTAATAAAAGTGCATTGCTATATTTCCAAGATTATTTAGCAAAGAGTTTGAAATTTAATAAAAATCACAACCTCGCATAGAGTTTCTTAAGAAAAAAATGGTTTAACCGAATCGATTGTCGATAATAATCGATACGTCATCGAACGTATTTCTCGATGGTGAACAAATTAGCCCTTACAAAATATTCAATATATAGATGCCACTTATTTGTAACATAATCTTAGAAATGTGTAATATAATTTATTAGAATACATGTATAATAACCTAAAAGCTGACCTAACTTATTTAAAATACTCTAACCTGTCTTCTTCTTCTTCTTCCTTTCATGTGATAGACCTAGTGGTCTGTTATGGTCTCAATCCAATGTTTGAAGGGTCTGCCCAAAGATCTCTTGCTTGGTGGCTGGTAATTTAAGATTTGACGTGGTCTTCTTATTCTGCTCATTCTTCTTACGTGAGATTTCCAGTTGTTTCTGTATTTTCATACATATTCCATGACTGCTTCTATTTGTAATTCTTTGAGAATATCAGAATTCCTTTTATTGTCTGTTCTTGAGTAACCTGCAGTACGTCTCATAAATTTCATTTCTGCCGCAGTTAGTCTTTGTTCATCTACGCTGCGAATTGTCCAGACCTCACTGCCGTAACATAATATGGGTCTGGCCAGTGTTTTATAAATTTTAGTTCGTGTGTGTTGCTGTACTGTGTTTGGTTTGAAAATATTATTTATAATTCCTGTTACTCTGTTAAATTTTATAATTTTTGACTTAAATATTTTTCCTCTTCGTATGTAACTTGGTATCCGAGTTAGTTAAATGTGTTGGTTTGTTCTAATATTTTATTATTAATAACAGTTTTACTGCGAACTGGGTATTTTCCTAGGAAAGCCACGACTTTAGATTTTTCTGTTGAGATTTCCATGTTATACTCTAACCTGTAAAAGTAATAAATATAATGCTATTTAGACAATATTAAATAACAGGTATGTAAATAAATTATACTATATGTTGACAAAATCAAAAGCTAACCTAACCTAATTCAATTACTCTAACCTAGTTTCTTTAGTGATGGTCCGCAGATTTTCTTCGTGTTTTCGTATTTGGTGATCCTGAGCTTCATTTTAATACCAAAATTATATGGAATTGGGGATGTCTCGTACAGTAAACTAGTGAAACGTGTATTTTGTAGTGCTTATAAAATGTTGTTTCTTGATGGTCCACAATTTATTTGTGTTTTCTAGTATAGTGGTCCTAAGCTTCATTTTAAAACCAGAATTATATCGAAATTAGGATGTCCACTTTTTGCGCCGTAACATAATATACTATGGAAAATCAAGGGAAACCTTATCTTCTGTCGAGCTAAAAATAATACTATTTTAAAATTAAGTGAAAAGTTTAAACTATTAAGATAATAATCTGAACCCCTATTAAAGTCAAAGAGTAAACCTAACTTACGCACACTGTCACAGTCGCGATAACAAGGGCCAAAAGTTCCAAAAACCATCTGGATATCTCTCCCATATCGTATTCATCTTGTTTAGTATGAACGTATGAGTACTGGTGTGTCTTGTCCTAAATGTTCATGTTGTCTCTGAAGTGGCCTTGTCAATGAACTGATCACTCATCCAGTATAGACCTCTTTGTTCTTGTGTTGCCAAAAATATATGTGGTGTGATCCAGAGTTATAAATGCTCTCCCAATGGATTGTGTTGCTATACGACATGAACATTGTGGGGCATGTGAAACTACCTCAAAAGGGAGAAAATTAAAGTCAGGTAAAGAGAGAGAGAATAAATTTAAATCTAATTAGTATTGCGTAATAAGTATAATATTTATGTAATATAATTTGGTGTGTACTACATTTCTCCCAAAGTCGCTTGAAGATAGTAGAGCGTCCAGTCCCCCGGTTTATTTCTGGATATTTACCAAAAAAATACCAAGAAATAAACCGTATTACTCCGTTGATTCTAAAATTGGAGGGGTATCCCAATCCGCTAATTGGTCATTGTCGCTGGTTTCTATTATCTTCAACGATATAAGCGTCAAACTTGGAAAATTTGTGTATTAACAAATATTTATTTCTTACAATGCCTTTACATTTATACATGGTAATTTAGCGTAATGAATGCGAATACTGTGTGCAGGCAGATCGAACGGATAATGTTTCCATTAAGCGCAGTGAGAATTTTTTCAAAGTCCCAGGCAGACGCCTTGCACATGCACCAACAAACGCGAAACGGTTTACTCTATGGAATATCGCGATGCAGCCAACATTATACATGCTATTTAACAAACCTTAAAGCTAACCTAATGCAATTTAAGTACTGTAACCTAGAAAAGAATGCAATGCCCAAAAATAAATAGTAAGTTCTGAAATTCTAAAGTTCATACTCTATATTGGCTGCACTGTTGTTGTATAGTATATTCGTTCAAATCAATATGGCTGCCAAGTCTTCATGTTACATATATAGTTAAATATCATAGAAAAATATGTCGAAATAATCGTTACTTAAAATTGTAAAATTTATTGTAAATAGTGGGAAACAATTTAAAAATATAACCTGTTGGTGCATGTGCGTGGTTTCTACCTGGGACATAGAAAAAATTAAGAAAAACTGCACTTAAACTTGCGTGAAATATTTTCAAAGAAAAACTGCACTTAAACTTGCGTGAAATATTTTCAAAGTCCTATAGAACAACAGTGCGCATGCGCCAGAATTTATAGAGCCAGCGATAACCCACAATCGATTATCATCCTCGATTACTATACGTCGCTATGAAATTGAAATGACCAATATATGCAATAAATCCCCAAATCTATGTTAAAAAATAAATTAATAGCATTAAAATTACCAAACATTTATTAAAAATGGGTGTACCTTACTTATCACTCCCTAACGCTGATCCAACCAGCGATAACCCAAAACAGCAATAGAAAAATCATAGACTAAGGAATATACTCTGTGGAGAAAATAACAGTTAGCTTCACAATATTGACTAACAGTGTCATAATATTGTGATTTGCATATTTAAATAAATACTTCAAAATTATAAAAATGTTTGAAAAGGTTTAAAATTAACTACATCACTAGAACTATCGAACTGATTGGTTCACGGGCACGTGGACATAGACTAATGTTTTCCAATCATCTCCTGAATAATCTACTTCCCTCAAATCTAGGTTAATGTTATTCTCCCACCTCATTCTTGGTCTACCAACTGGGAGTTTTCCCATTTGTTTTCCTACGAAGAAGCTTCATTGCCCCTCTTTCATTCCCTATTCGTGCCACATATCCAGTTCATTGCAGTCTCATGAAATGATCCACACACAGCCTTCCTCTCTGGGGACACTTGCAGCAGTCTTATATCTGTCTTCCAGACCGCAAAATCTTAGCCATTTCGAACACCTGAAATTTGTTAAAAGATCATTTGTGTTACAACGTACTAGCATTGAAGTTTTGCAATGAAACTCATAACATATTTTTTTACAATTATTAAATATTTATCCATGTACTCAAATTGTCGCATTGAAAGCTTCATAGGCCTATATATTACCAATTTTTAAATATATAATTATTTAAAAATATATTATTAAAATATATATGTAATTAATTTTAAAATATATAATTACAATTATCTTAAAATGTTATCTTTTCCCAGCAAATTATCGTTGAAAATAGATTCATCTTAAAAAATGATTAATATATGAATATGAATAATTTTAATATTAATGTATTTTTATATTTAATATTAAATATGGCATATGCGAATTAAACAAAAACTTATTTTTAAATACCAAAACAAATAATTTTAACTCAAATATTTCAACTTTCGAAATATACATATATTGTAAATGAATGTTTCAAATTTTCTTAAATAAAAAATATTTTGAATAGATATAATATTCATATAATACAAATAAATACCTGTCAAGTTCTCGAGTGAGGCAGAAAAGTGGTTTGCCTCTTCCAATATAAATCTTGCAGCCTTGGTGCACAGCATTTCTAAAGCATTTTCGTTGTTTCAAGAATAGATAAAATTCATTAATAACGTAATGGCTGACCATAGAGAACCGATGGCTGACCGGGATGCGTGCCGTGCGCCTCGCAATTTGCATTTGTTTTTTTTTTTTACTTTTAAATTCTGCTACGACGACTAAAGGCGCCACCAGGATTGATTTACGGACGCCACATAACGTAGTTGCGTTACCAATTGTAGATGACTCTGTACCAGCCGTGGCATCCCAACTAATCCCTTACTAACACTATCTCATGCTAAACATCTATACCCACACCACACATGTAAATTAACAACAGTGGTGCGTTTAACTCCCCTCTGTGGAAGAAGATGGCCCCACTTCATAAAACGAGATCACCACAGACAATTTACTGGTCCCGCCCTGCGGTCAGAGCCTTTAACGGAACTAGATGTTATCTCACAGTTTCTTAAAACTAATTTATCGTAATATAAATCATCTCTGTATAAATATAGACCACATTATTATGTTAATATCTTCTTCGATGATGTAATTCCAGTTCGTGATTTCATCTACAAAATACAATCTGAAATAACTGTTGCTAGGAAATGAGTTCTTTGTTACGTAATTTTACAATTTTTTTTTACATCTTTACTTAAATTACTTCAGTTACCAAGAAACAAATAACTGTATGTCGAATTTCAACTTAATTCCATTCACTCGCCTACTAATTGTTATGGAAACTTCATGTTAAGTTATATTCTTATTTCATCGTAATTGAATGTCAATGAATAAGACAAAACCTGGAAACTGTTAATTATTGGTGTCATTTCTAGAGAATCACAAATTATTCCATGAGAATTAAAGAAATCTGATGCACAAAATATACCAGTATTTTAATTTGAAGAAACTGCGTAATTTATAAAAACAAAGAACGGAATTCCTATACTAATTCCGAGCTAGTTCCAGTTGTACTGTAAACAACTTGCATAAGGTATTACTTCGCTGACTCCGTCTATTGGGGAACACGATCGTCCTCTATGTACTGCCTGCCAATATCAATCAGTCTCTTCCTCACTTCCCTGCTATATTTTTCCTCATCCAATCCAATACCCAACTCACTCCAATGTTCTTCATTCCCATTTTTAAACTGATTATCCGATCTCCCGAAATATAGTGTCTTCTCTGTACCTTACAACACTCTACTCTGATGTCTTGTTTCCCATTTATTTATGTCCAACCAATACTTTGATAGCCATAATTTCCCCTTATTGTGTCCGAAAATGCAACGAAATCTTCGAGAATGTGAAAGCTAACTTTCCCTTTATTAAGACTTTTGAATAATGAAAGAACCAAAATATCTTTCCAAGAGGCTGAAAAAAATTACTTAAGCAGGAATTCTCTTGCGATGAACTTGCTCTTGCAACAGAAATGTCACTTCGGTCATATGGTAAACGGGATACTGCTGATGTTTCAAAGAAATTACTAAAAAAAACACAAATAGCTTAAAAATACAAGATGCATTATAAATCACCCCGCTCAACTCCCCTATCTTATACGTCGGACGAAACATTGTCGTTTTTTGACAATACAATATCAAAACGCCAATATATTAACATGAGACTACGTACCAAAAAGAGAGGTTATGAAATGCACCCACCCTATAATGCTCCTAGAGAGGCAAATTTGTTATGCTACCCTTCCCAATACCATAATAAAGGGACATATATTTCAGCAGAAATACAATTATTTTTTTTTCTCTCCAGCTTTTTGGAAAGATATTTTCGGTCTTCCAATTCCATAAGCAGATGGAACAGGATTTTCCGACTATCGTGGTTTTGAATTCTTAATAACTGGAAAGTTAACATTCACTTCTAGCCAATCAGAATATTTGAGTAGAAATCTTTTTTCTTACGCACAACTTCCTATGATTTAGAAAATCCCTTTTCAAAAAATGTTTTTTTTATATATTTTAAAATATTATCCGAATATCCCCCTAACTCTAATTTATTTACTAAATGATCACTTATTGCCTCTATTGAGTACTTTTGTTTATATATTAAATCAAACAATTCTTTGCGCCTGACGGAAGGTCTCAGCTGCTGGCCGCCTCCTGTAATTAGAACGCTAATTACAAAAAAATTGCAATACTTTGCACACATGTTATTGTGCGGGAATTAAAGTCCATTAAACGCTCTATATTATAAATAAAATTTGTGCTACTGTTCAGATGTGTTATTTTTCATAGCTCAATTTAAAATAAGACAATTGTAAATATTTTAGTGATTCGACGGTATGATTCCACGTGCATTTAACACAATATCTGGTTGTATAGAAACACATTAAGTACGTATATTATTGAAAAGAACAAACCTTGAGGTAAAGTATCCCTACATAATAAGAGGAATAGCTCTCTGAACTTTAACACAAAACGTATTTATTTCCGCAGCTCGGATTACAACTGGGATGCGGACCAGATGAGTTCGTAACTATCGGCAACTTCCGATATTTATATTGTCTTCTAAATTTTAGAATTTTACCCTCCTTTGTAGATAAGCGAAGAACAGTCATCTGGCATTCACATTAGAGTGAAGAAAGATGAATTGGTGAGGGTGAATAAAATGAATTTTTTCTGCTAGATTTCGTACCTGGCCAACTGTGGATCGTATGCCCAGAATATATCGCTCACCCTCCAGTCATTATAAAGTGGAGCATATCTTTCTTTTCGTACTGATTTGTAAATATTTTGTTTTCCCTTCCCCCTCGTATCCTTACTCCTCTTATAACGGGGGCACGGCGTAGAGTTGTGGTTAAGGCAATACGCCTAAAAGTCTGAAGGTCCAGGATTCGAGTCCGGATGAGGTCAGGATTTTTAAAATGATCCAAACATTCTGACGGCACTGTGGCCCAGGTATCGACTCAGCCTCTAACGTAAATTAGTACCAGACGCTTGTTCTGGAGGTAAAGACAGCTATCACGCAGGTGCCCATTGTCTTGAAAAAAGTGGGAGCCTTAACCTCCTATTACTCTAAAGGCCTCCTAAAGCCTGTAGTGGGATCGCATTGCCTTTTACATTTCTTATAAAATATATTTTGTTCACTCCTATACTAATAATGACCTAATTGTCATTCTGTTTTTAGGAAAGTACGTTGAAATACCTGAGAGGCCTTGGTATCAATTGACAACGGGGATGTAATTGCTCAACTTACTTCCCAAGGGAAGAAAAGTAATTTACTTAATTGATAATTAATATATAATCATGGAATATTCACCTGAAAGGTCCGTCTCCTCAACTTAATTAATCATTTAACTGTAGCGCTTTCGGGACTTGTCCCATCATCGGCAGGATTCAAAACTGGCGTTTCACTGAAGATCTGGTAGAGGGGGTTGCATGTATTGGGTTCGTTTTCGTTTATCAGGCTGTCGTTGTTGTGAGCTGCTTTCATGATTTCCATCTCTTCGAGTACGTTTATCTTCGCTGGATTATTTTCTCTGTGCATTACTGTTAGGGTGTTTTCAATATTTAACATGCGATGTCCTTCATGGATAATACCTCAACGGAACACATCATGAATATTATAAAAGTTGATTAATTGATAATGTAAAAAAGTTATTTTTCGACTTTGCTGGTAATAGAAAATAAACCGCAGCATTCGCCGCTTCCTGTACATCACAATTAATCTTATCTGAAATTAATATGCAGTCTGAAACTGTTATTTAAAATGTCTGCCACTAACTCAGACAATAACAAACGATTGCAGTTGTTTTATTAACATTCCCTTGCTATTAAACAATTGAACCTCTTCAAACCAATATATAAATTCACACGAAATGTAAAAATTAAACATAATTATTGGTACAGGAGTGAACAAAATTATATACGTAATTCGAACTTATTTGCTAGAGCTCAGGCTCAAACACGAACTCGACTAGTAATACACTATTTACTTCCCATGTTGTGTACTATATAACTATTGTGTACTTTTATTGCCTTCCCTCTTTCATTTGAGTTTTCTTTCATTTATTTCCTTTTCCCTCCATCTTCTCTTTATCTTGTTTCCGTCTACTTTTGGCATTAGATATTGAATTGGTTAGTGTAATTGTTCTCAGTAGTCTAATAATTTCATTAATTGTTCTGTGCATTGCTCTCTATCAGCTAGTTTTTTGTATGATCATTCCTTTCATCTCACGATACATACATAGTGTTCTATGCAAGAGCAGATCTTTCACTGCAAACTCAGCATTCTCCACTCTTTCCTTAACTCTGCTTTCCTTTTTGTATCCGCATAAAAACCATTTATTTTAATATTGTCTATCATCTGATGTATTTTTCTGCCTCCAACTTTCTTTCCCTGACCATTCCTTCTAAAGCATCCGTCAGCAGGCAGTTTCTTCTTAGTCAGTGCCAATCCAATTTCTTTTCCTAGTCTTTATGAGTTCCAGCATTGTTCTTCCTTCACCCACTCTGTCTAGCACATCTTTATTTTTTATTTTGTCTGTCCATTTTATACGTTCCGTCCTTCCCCATAACCACATCTCAAAAGCTTTCAATTCGTTTTCTCATTCCATCGTAATGTCCAAGTCTCTGCACCATACAATGCTACGCTCCACACAACATACTTCACTAGCCTTTTCCGTAATTATTTTGCCAAAGGTCCGCAGAAAATGCTTCTCTTCTTGTTAAAAGCCTCTTTTACCATTGCTATCCTCTGCTTTACTACTTGACCACAGTTCATGTTACTACTGATAGTACAACCCAAGTATTTGAAGCTCTCCTTTTGCTCAATGACCTCATCTTTAATCCTCATGTTACCTTTCCTGGTTTCTATCTCAAGATGAGTTGATATAAATAAAATCTTCATGATCACGGAACAGTTAATTGTTTTTTCTCATTTAAACCTGTCTACAAGCTCAGAGGTCATGAAGTTTTTACTTACATCTAGTCTACTCTTTAGTTGAAAAAGTACAGTAATTCTAAATTATTTAAAAGAATTAAAATTGCGAACTAGCCATATGATACGTGGTACTGTATATATGTAAAGAGAAAATATAATTTTGCGTACCACAAATTGTATGTGAATTTTATCTCTCTAGTGTCAAATACAGTACGTCTAAAGGAATTACTAATGCGATAGTCTCATAATTGGTTATGATTAGACAGTCTGGACGTCCTCTATTTACAGCAGCCTGGTTTGCATTCAAAACAAATTGAATTTAGTTTTGCAGACAACTGCAGTATCAACATACATATCAACACTAATCCAACGGTTCTCAAGTAACACGGCTGTAATAATGATGATAATAATATTAATAATAATAATAATAATTGTAATAATAATTTTAATAATAATTGTAATAATAATTGTAATGATAATTGTAATAATAATAATAATAATTATAATAATTATAATAATTATAATTATAGTAATAATAATTATCATCATCATAGTACATTCACGAATTTAGGCCATTTGTTGACCTGTTTCGGCCTCAAGAGAAACACCATCCAGAAGTCTTTTGAGTGGACGTCCTGGTCTTCTTCTTCCTGCAGGTTGATATCTTAACATTTGTTTGGGTATTCTGTGATCTTCCATTCGATGAACATGTTGCACCCATCTTGACTTATAATCAGAAATTTTGTTTTCTAAAGATTCCATGTGTAATTCTTCTAAGATGTCTTCATTTTTTTTTGTGATCTAGTAGTGTGTATCCAGCAGTCCTCCGAAGATATCTCATTTCAGCAGATCTAAGTCTCTGTATATCCTTCTGTTTCAACGTCCATATTTCGCTACCATACAAAAGAGTTTGAAAAGCCAGTGTTTTATACACTTTCAGTCATTATAATATTTATAATTATATTAATAATAATATTATACCAAACAAGAAAGTAAAATCCAAGCCGAGATGAAATTCTTAAAACGAGTAAAGGGATGCACTAGAATGGACCAGATAAGAAGTGAGGATATCCGTGAAGAACTGCAGATCTACTCCATAAAAGGAAATATATTTAACAACAAGAATCAGTGGAAAGACATGTAGAAAGATTGGAAGAAAGTATATTACCAAATAAAATCTTACATTATTTTCCGAGAGGAAGAAGAGATGTCTAGAATTTCACACCAGTTTTCTAAAAAAATGCAATAGTTCTTTGTATTACGCTCAATATTCAGTTTAAGAGCTAACATTATTTTGCTGTTGTGAGTTCTCTGTAAACAATTTATCTCATTGCCTCTCAATTAAATAGTATTAATTGGCTGTTAGTATGTGATGACGATTTAGTAGTATTAGGCGATGGCGAGGAGATACTAAGGGAGAACACACGCACTCTATATTGGGTAATAATGAGGAATTGGGACTGGAAGTAAACATCAATAAAAATACATATGACCACACATAGAAATTCATTATATAATAGTTATAGTTCATGACAAATGAGGACAATTTTAAAGAAGTGCTGATTTCAAATAACTATGAACAATTTAATCATTGTTTCGATCCAAATTTTGAAATTTTACATATTTGTGATAAGGGTAAGAAGTTAGATCTTTTGGAGGCTGTAGAAATTAATAAGTTTAAAAGTAGTAAAAAACTGTTAAATTCTCAACTTGATTTGAATGAATCCCCTTTGTTAAATTAAAAAATTTAAATAAATATTGTTGTATTGTTGCTTAGACCAGTTAGAACACAATTCATAATTTGTTAGCATGTCTGAAGAAGGTACAGTGTACCGAAACAGCTGTCACTGAATTATATAATAAATATGAAAATCAAATAAAACTACGTTTTATTTTTATTTAATTAATAACTGTGAACAATAATTAAAAACAGGAATAAGATGCTTAAATATATTAAACATAGGTTCAATTTTGAAGATGCACGTTATTACGCACTTCAGGGACTTCTGTAGTCCCAACATCTCGAAAAAAGGTTGAAATAAGTATCAACTTTTATAAGATTCATGATGTGTTCCGTTGAGGTTTATTCAAAATTAATATAAAATTATAGAATATTCACCTGAAAGGTCCGTCTCCTCAACTTAATTATCATTTAACTGTAGCGCTTTCGGGACTTGTCCCATCATCGGCAGGATTCAAAACTGGTGTTTCACTGAAGATCTGGTAGAGGGGGTTGCATGTATTGCCGATGATGGGACAAGTCCCGAAAGCGCTACAATTAAATGATAATTAAGTTGAGGAGACGGACCTTTCAGGTGAATATTCTATAATTTTATATTAATTTGAAATAAGTATGTATGTAACTGTTATTATATTCAACCGAATCATGGTCTCTTATTTTAAGGGCTAAAAAAGACTATGAGCAATTCAAGATAAATTTCTTAGGAAAATGTTTGGACCAAAGAGAAGACTGCAGACATTTGAATAATGAAGAATACTTAACAGAAAACTAAATTATATTTATGGGAAACCAAATGTAATAAAACACTTGAGTCGCATACACTGCGATGGGCAGAACACGTGGAACGTTTGGACAATGGAAGGGTGGCATATAAACACCTTCTAGGAAAACCAGATGGAAATCGTTTGTAGATATGTCAATAATGAGGTGGGAGAAAATATTTACCATGATTCGAGGAAGTAGATTTTACAGGGGATGACAGAAATGTACAGGAAGTTTATGTACGCGCGGGCATGAACTTACGAGTTTCGATAGTGCCAGTGAATTAGTTATGTATGTATGTGCACCATACGTGCCTCATTGGAGACATTGGGTTCTCCCCTAGGGAAACGTTCCTGACCGAGCTAATTTAGTTACGCTTATTTTCCTACAGTTGTCAGTGAATGACATGTGGTCAGCACATAGACTTGGTCAGACATTCGTTAAGCATCTAACGTATTATTTGGATGGAAAAGTTCGATAAAATTTTTATAAGAGAACTAATTTAGGCTTGATGTTATTTTAAGAGCCCGAAAATCATCTGATTCGGGACCCACGGCTTATAACGCCCCTCCCGGAGATCTAGTCCCTACAGATTTTTAATGTTTACATATATTTCTGTGCCTAAAGTTTTATTTTCAATCTTTAGGCCTTTTTAGCATTGTTATGTTTTTTGTGATGAACAGGGAACTGGCCTGATGTATCAACCCCTAACTTGGAGGACCAGGTGATTTTTGGTCAAGGTTTTCTTCCTCTAGCCTTTATGAAACCAATGACGACCTCTAAGGCAGCAGTATCTGTAACCTAGATAAGGAGCCCTGAAAGGGTACTATCAGCCGGTCGTACTGAACCCTGGTGTTTTAACGAGGTTCTTACTCCTCCCCCTCACCCTTTTCTAACCTGGTCTTTTACTGCAATCATAGCATTTTCATTCTATGCTTTGCAGCTTTACTAGGGAATTATAGGTGTGGGTGCTTCCCGTTGCTTTCCACACCATGAAGGATGATGATGATGATGGCCGGATGATTTTCAGGGATCGTTGGGCCCTAATCTTCGTGACATTTATCTTACAGATGAGGAAAAATCCCGAAAAGACCTCACCCAGGAACCTGTCCCGATCGGGTATCAAACCCGGGCCCGCTGGGTGACAAGGCAGCATGCTACCTCGAGACCACAGCGGTAGACGACATATATATATAATTTATTAAAAATGATTCTAAATCGTAAGTAATGCCACGAGTGATTTCCAAATTATCGATAAATTCACGACTCACGAAGTGAGGAGTGAATTTATCTAGAGAATTTGGAAATCAAGAGTGGCATTTGTTAGACTATTTAACGAATAAAATTAAGCTGTTTATTCACAAATCATTGTTTAACTATAGTTATTTTAAAATATTTATATATTTAATGTAAACGGCGATGTTTGAAAACAAATCAGAAATGTGAGGTTATGTTCATTCATTGCACCTTGATCATATTATTTATTGCTAAATAAGATCGCAATATTGTAAGAGTATACCCAAGTGGAGAAATAATGAAACACATCAAACTATATATCATAATCAACATTACGGGTTATTCATTTATTTTTTTAGTAAACAACTCAGTAAAATCAAGGAATCTTTTCATTATTTGCTATATTCAATGTATTTGTTGGAGAAAAATAAAGCTTTGACCTGTTCAGAACATTAAAAGGAGGAGCTTTCTTTATCACAAAATCAGGAGCTGATAAAGATAAATCGATAAGAGCGAGGTAAAACACGACTGTGATTGGTTGTAAATCAAAAAGCATTGTAACGTGATTGGTCATTGACTCCCATTTGGGGCATGAGTTAAATAGTCTGTGTAAATTTAATATATAAATCATATTTTAATAAATTAAAATTAAATATTTATTAATGTATTGTACATTATCAATAAAACCCAAATCACCAAACTAACATATTAAAATAGTCAACGCGTTTCGGTAGAGAGGCTATCATTATCAAGGCTACTTATTGATTCAATAACTAGTCTTGATAATGATAGCATCGCTATCGAAACGGGTTGGCTATTTTAATATTTTAGTTTGGTGATTTAGGTTTTATTGATAAGGTACAATACATTTTTTATCACCAAGAAGATGCTGTCTGTTAATATAAATATTTATTGAATAGTTGTCAATTAAGGCGCTGAAATTCGGGCAACCTTTGGATTTGGAAATAATTAGTTGATATATATGAGATTAGGCAGTGTAATAGAACGTCCGGGACTGTGTAGCCGATACAGCGAATATAAATAGCCCCCGCAGGCAGGGCGCGTCTATGCTCATCCCTGCACACTCTTCAACCCTTATAATTATGTTAAATCTCGTCCTCTGTCTTAACTGTCCACTCGATGTTTTACATAATGTGTGCAATTCGGCAGCCAAGTGTTTACTGTTTGCGCGCGCAGATTCTATTTACAATGGGTGCCGCTACTAGCGCTGTTTGTTCACTTAACAATGCACTCTCTCTTAATATTAGATTATTAGCCGTGAGCATTGTGACGTAATCTTGTTATGACGTCACTGCAAAATACAGGACGTTCTCTTATTTTTGTCACATTTTACCTCCTTGTGTCGAACATTGGATACAACTCATATAACATATCTATAATCAAGAGCGTCCACAGGTTTTTGTAAGAGAGTGCAATATATTTGTTAGATATTTACTTAAGAACTTTTGTCATTTAATTACTACAAGTGGTCGCCCAGTGGTCGAAATTCGACCACAATTCATTAAATTTTTAAGTTTGTCACAAATACGTAATTATGCATCAATTTTCGATTTATTTTAAAAATACGAACGGTACGAAATATATGGTATAGCTTGGCTAGGCCATATTTAAAAAACAATAACGCTTCATTTGACATCTGTGTACCATTCATACTATTTAAATTTGAATTTGGCCTATTATGTGTACGGGAATATATATCCCTTCTTCTTTGCCTCTCACTCCGACGCGTCAATGTTCTATGTCGAGGCATGATGGAAGTATGTGGGAATATGTAAATATAAAAAATGTAATGAAATTTCTGAAACCAAGATTAGACAGGGTTTAATCTAAATTCAAATAATAAAATGAACTCACTTTTTTAAAATCATTAATAATAAATACGCGAGAGTAAATCAATTCACATTGCTGCTGGACAGTTTTATTTTTGCAACAATGTACTCTCAGTATGAACTTAAACAAATGAACGAGTATACAAATTAACATAAATTCTTTAGAGACGATTTATTTTATTTTGTTTAATTTATTTGCAACACATTATACATACATTATATTTTTTTGCACTCTTCCTCTATATGAACTTCAATTACGCCAAATAGCACACTTCTCCGTGCGCGCAGTGTGCTTAAAAAGGTGTACAAAGTTTTTCAGGCTATTTGTGGAACCATAAAAAGAACCTTAGGTCGGAAAACAAGGAAAGATACGAAACTTAAATTATATAAAACAATGGCTGTTCCTTTGTTGTTGTATGGAAGTGAAAATTGGATAATGAAATCAAGGGATAAAAGCAGGATACAGACTGCGGAAATGCTGTTTTTACGTAATGTGAAAGGATGCACAAGAGCGGATAGAATAAGGAATGAAACTATACGAGAAGAATTAAATATATATAAAATTGAAGATAAAATCAGCGAAAATAATAAGAAATGGACAGAACACTTAATGAGAATGAACAACGAAAGAATACCAAAAAGAACCTTCCTGTATAATCCCAGAGGAACAAGAGATGTTGGCCAACCACGTAGAAGATGGACTCCACTTTTAACTTCGACGGAACAGGCTGCATAGCCTAAACCTTGTAGTAGTAAAAGAAGAAGAAGAAGTTTTTTTCACGCATTAATATATAGATTACTATTATTGTTATTATTTTAATTATGAGTAATCTCCTTAATATAGAGGTTTGTCTCCAGTTGATATTATTTTTCAGAACTCTACACTGTTTTTGATGTTACGCCATTTGATTTTATTTTGTACATCATCCTCCATCATACGACATATTTCCATTGACATAATGCACATTCTGTATCCTCGTCCTCCTCTCCTCTTTATTCCCCATTATTCTACAATCCTGGGTATTGTTCCTTCTCCTATTCTACATACATACCCGTACCACTGTAATAGTTTCCTTTCAATTGTGACACTGTCTTCTTCCATTTCCATAAGGCGTTTATGATATTATTCCAGTTCTGTTTATATCGTTCCAATATATTTCTCCCTAGTGATACCATTTTAAAATCTTCTTTGGCCACCTAGTGTTGTTCATCCTAAATGTATTATTCATTTGTTTGTGTACATATTTTCAATATGTACATATCTTTATGTGCCTAAAGTTTTATTTTCCTTGTCCACTCGTCTCTATCCATCCACTTCAATGTCCTCCAGACCTCTTGTTCTTATTCCAATTCTTATTGTTACATCCATGAGTTTCTAGGTCTTCCTTTCTTTCTTCTTTCGGTGCATAGTATTTCGATGTTTTTTCTGGGTGACCTTTCTTCTAGCATTCGTCGTACATGCCCTTATCAATTTGTTTATATTTTATGTTAAATTTATTATTATTATTATTATTATTATTATTATTATTATTATTGCAAATCACACTATTACTATGAAGATTTACAACGCCTCGTATGTATACACCCCATACGTCCCTCGTGGTTACATGGCTGGAACCCTAGAGGGAGATTGACTAAGCTCATTTAGTTACGCTTATTTCCCTATAGATGTCAGTGAGTGGCATGGTCTGCACAACCTCTCAATGAGACACCTAGTAGTCCACTAAAATATTACTTAGAAGAGGAAGGCCGGTTAAATTTTGTCCAGATGCACTAATTTAGACATGGTGTTCTTTTACGAAACCGAAAATCTTCGGATTCGGGTCCCACGACTTATACTCCCTCCCGGAGGACTTGTATCTTGGATTTTTCCACCCTAAAATATCTATTGACCCCGGGTGGGTCGAAACCGTAACGTTTAGTTCTCTGCAAAGTTTCGCTGATATTCGTAGGGAAATAAGCGCAACTAAATTAGTTCAGCAAGGGATCACCCTTGTCCTACGTGGAGATGTAGGATATATACACATGACATGGAAAGAAAAATAAATGCTTGAGTCGTGATTTGAACCCGAGTTTCTAAACTCTGTAACGTTTAGCGCTCTAACCATCTGAGCTACTCAGGAATCCTGAAACAGCGGCATATCGTTCTAACTGCCATCTTGTGGCCACTATAACAAGTAAGCATGTTTAAAGAGAGTATTTACTTTATAGCAGCAACGTTTGTATATTTAGATGTTATAACTATATTTTTGACATTTGGCAATGAAGGCAAATATGACACGAAAAGGAAATACATATATATATATATATATATATATATATATATATATATATATATGAGATATGATTTTGATACTGAGATTCTTATGGAACTAAACGCTTCAATTAACATTAGTTTTTCTTTTCGTTTCTTTCTTATAGGGCCTATAACGTCATCAATATTTCCTGGAAATTTATTATGGAATTTAAATCCAATTACAATTGGTGTTTTACACTAAACTTTCAGTATGTTAAGATGTGGGTAATAATAGCATTAACATGTGGTATTTATGTTATGTTCTCTTTCATGTCTACGATGACAATTTTATTGTTGTCTTAAAAATATTTTATTCCTTATGTTGTACGTATGTTCTGTATTTTAGGTTCATATTTCACACGTAAATAAAACTATGTGCACTCCTTCTGAATTCAATATACGAGCAGGATTTTCTTTGTTATTTTTTATTTACCAGATTAATCATATTCCAAATGGCATCAATATGAAAAGCAGTGAACAAAATTTTAAATATGTAAAAATTGTTCCAATACTTTTAAGGTTATTATTTCAAAGTGATTGATTTATACGAAGTAAACGTTTTTGAAAATAGGATCCTCAGCTCAATATTCTGTGTCATAAGCCCTAAGGGATGAAACTGGATAATGGAGAGAGCGTCGCCAAGAACTACATAATTTATACCGTTCCCCTAATGTTAGGATTATTACGCCAGGAAAATTGAGATGGACAGTTATGTAATTTGAATTGGCGACATTGAAATGTTTTGAAAAAAATTATGTAAAACTCTTGGGGAAAAGTTCATTAGGAAAGCCCAGGTGTAGGCGAGAGGACACTATTCAGATGAGTCTTATGGTACTGGATATCTTACTTACTTACTTACTCACTGGCACTATTGAACCCGTAGGTTCATGGCCGCGTGGACATAAGCTCTCCATACGTCCCTATCCTGAGCTAATGCTTTCCAATCATTCCCTGTATAATCTACTTCTCTCAAATCATAGTAAATGTTGTTCTCCCACCTCATTCTTGGTCTACCAAGTCTACTTGGGCGTTTTCCCTCTGGCTTTCCTACAAGAAGCTTCCATGCACATCTTTCATTCCCCATACGTGCAACATGTCCTGCCCATCGCAGTCTACGAGACTTGACTGTTCTTATTATATCTGGCTTCTTGTAAAGACCATGTAGTTCATTCTTATGTAGTCTTCTCCATTCACCTGTCTGTTCATCTCTCTTTGGTCCAAAAATCTTCCTAAGAACTTTATTCTCAAATACTCGTAATCTCCTTTCCTCCCTTAAAGTAAGAGTCCATGTTTCTCACCCATATAATATAACTGGTAGAATAATAGTTTTATATATTTTCAGCTTTAACGTTTCTTGAAAGGAGTTGGGACATCAAAAGTCTCTGCAATGCATAATAGCATGCATTTCCAGAATTGAGCCTATGTTTAATTTCTTTGTGCATCTCATACCTATTTGTGATTATTGTTCCTAGGTATTTGAATTCAGCCACTTCCTCAAAATTTCCCTCATTTGTCATTAGCTGTCCATTTCCATTATATACTGAATTTCTACGTGTGACCATATATTTAGTTTTACTGATATCTGATACTGGATATCGGATATGTTAATTGGATTCAGTTGGTTGAGAATAGAGATCATTGGATGGCCGTAATAAATGCGACACTGAATGTTATGGTTTGTATACCGCTGCTTATTGCATTTTTTTAGGATTAATTTCCTGAAAATGTTGTCATTTGAATATTCTGAAGCCCCATTTACGATTGCTGATTCAATTTGTAGATCAATATTCTTTATAGCATACTAGCTAATACCCGGCGTATGCTGCTACTCCTAAATAAATGTTAATATGTTTTACCACTAGCCGTGCGCTGTTTTACTTGCTCGGGAATCTGCTTATCCCGATCTTCTTGTCCTCAATGAAAGACAAAAATGGTTATTGTGAGTTATCCATAGAAGATAAACATATGCTGTCGCGGACTTTTTTGTAGAGTTTTTTGGTATGTTCAATTCTATGTACATTACTTTGGTGTCTTTTTATGGTTTAGGCAGCGTAAGCCATTTAAGCGTCAAAATAAGGACTTTATTTCACGTTTTTCACTACAAAGGATGATTTTTAGGGGTGAAGGGGTTGAGTATTATAGCTCTCTTATAGCCTATGTTCATCCCCGGAATCTCCTCAACATTTTCAAAAAACCCTTCTCAATCGGATGAACGGTATGGCAGAGCATGCTTGCCCGGGAATCTACTTATCCCGATTTTCTTGGTATCAATGAAAGACAAAAATGGTTGTTGTGAGTTATCCGTAAAAGATAAACATATGCTGTCGCGGATTTTTTGTAGAGTTTCTTTTTTGAGATATTCAATTCTGTGTGCATTGATTTTGTATATTTCTTATGGTTTAGGCAGCTTAAGTCAAAATAGGGACTTTATTCACGGTTTTCACTACAAAGGGTGATTTTTAGGGGTAAATAATCACAACTCTCTTATAGCCTATGTTGATCCCGGGAATCTCTTGAACATTTTGCAAAAAACCTCATCAAAATCGGATCAGCGGTATGGCCGCGCATAGAATACCAACAAACAACAAACAAACAAACAAACATTGATTCTTATATATTAATTGGATTCCATAAGTCATAGAATGGGCGATATAGTAAAAAAAAAGACTTTTTATTAATAAGATCAAACATTTTATTTTTATGTAATTATAAATTTGTCGCTATTTTATAATTTTAATTGATTGAAATTATTGTATTTTTCAGGTCCAATCGCGGAATGGTAAGTTGAGATTTCTTTTCCATCTGGGTTCTACTCATCCTCTAATCGAAATGAGTACTAGATGCTTGTTCTGGTCGTGAAGGCGGTAGTCACGCAGGACGTATAGCCCGGCTGACATCAAGTGCCGATTGACTAGAAAAGTGGGAGTCTTATCTTCCTACTACCCTAAGAGTCTCCTAGGCCTGTAGTGAGATAGCTTTACTTTTTCACTTATTTAGACTTGAGATTGTTTTCCGACCTCGAAAATCTTCAGACTAAGACCCATGACTATAAGTTTCTCCCAGAAGCTTTATCCCTTGGATTTTTTTCCATCTTAAAACCTCATCGACTCCAGACCGGTTTGAACCCACATTCCTTAAGACTAGAGGTAAAGAACATAAACTGAAAAAAAAAAGATTTAGATTTTAGATTTATTTATTTTGCCTGCTGGAGTTAAGGCCATGTAACCTTCTCTTCCACTCACCAGGACAAACATATGTTACATTTAAATACAAAAAATACAATAATACTCGTACGGAGGTAATGAAATAAAAGTTTGCTGTCTATAAATTAATAAATAAATAAAAATATAAATTTTCAATATTGGAAATAAAAAAATCGGTAACCAAAAATCGTATCTCGAATTTCTAATCATAGATGTTTTTCTCAAAGTGTAATTTGCATGAAAATATTAATTTTTGGACAAAAAATATGTGACCACGATTTTTTAAACAAAATAAGCTGACGACTTTAATCTATTCTTAATTACAGTATGTGTAGAGAATTTTTATGTAATTCTGTTTGTGTTGCTAATTTACAAAATAAAATATTAAGATATATACCTGGCAAGGGCCGTCGTCCTTAACTGTATTTAAAAACATTAAAAACTTTTAAGAAGTTTCAACAGAAGGTTCAAAGAACATTTTAAAGATTTTATGTACGTGGAGGAAAAAAAATTTAGCTGCGCTATAAACACTTCATTAACACCGGCCATCGTTTAGAATCAATACAAAACTCTTTTGCCATATTTCAGAAAGAAAGAAACCCAACAAAGATAAACATACTATAGGAACTTTAAATTTTAAAGAAAGTAAACAACCATTTAATTTTAAATGAGAACACACCTAACTCATACAACTGTCTGTATAAAATTATAAAACAACAGTCGGTAGTTTCCAACGACGCGACGCTGGAAGGGTGCTGATGTCAAAAGTGTCGCAATACAAGAACAGTTAGTAGCGCATATATATCTGCTGATGATGGATGCCAGTTTCCGAAAGGCCTACGGTTTTAAAAAGTTTGTAAAAAATAGCCTATATGATGAAGACGGCAATTGCCAGGTATCTATTTTAATATTTTACTCTCTGACTACTTACCTCAACTGTACTCTCAAACCAAGAACTAAGGCACAAAACTGAGCAAGCACCTATCGAAAAACAAATGAAGGAAAGAAAATGGTGTTGGATTGGACACACTCTGCGTAAACCTCAAACTGCAATAGAAAGATGCGCAGTGGACTGGAATCCTCAGGGTTCAAGAGGAAGACCATAATTTGTCTTGACTATTTAACTCATGCCACAAATGCTAGTCAATGACCAATCACGTTTTAATGAATGTTGTTTTACAACCAATGACAGTCATGTTTCACCTCGCTCTTTACCGATTTTTCTTTATCAGCTCCTGCTTTTGTGATAAAGAAAGCTCCTCCTTTTTAATGTTCTGAACAGGTCAAAGCTTTATTTTTCTCCAACAAATACATTGAATATAGCAAATAATGAAAATATTCCTTGATTTTACTGAGTTGTTTACTAAAAAAATAAATGAGTAACCCGTAATGTTGATTATGATATATAGTTTGATGTGTTTCATTATTTCTCCACTTGGGTGCACTCTTACAATATTGCGATCTTATTTGGCAATAAATAATATGATCAAGCAGCAGTGAATGAACATAACCTCACATTTCTGATTTGTTTTCAAACATCGCCGTTTACATTAAATATATAAATATTTTTAAATACTTATAGTTAAACAATGATTTGTGAGTAAACAGCTTAATTTTATTCGTTAAATAGTCCTAACAAATGCCACTCTTGATTTCCAAATTCTCTAGATAAATTCACTCCTCACTTCGTGAGTCATGAATTTATCGATAATTTGGAAATCACTCGTGGCATTTCTTATGAAGAGGACTATGCTATTGAAGAAGAAATACGTGAAATGGGAAAGAGTTTGTTGTAGGTGAAGAGGTTGGAAGATGATGGAGTTAAATTGAGAAATTTTATTACGGCCCAATGCTCCAGCTAGGAGAGAAAGGTAATGATGATGATGATGATTTACCTCAACGGAATTTTAGTATGAATTTTATCAGTATTGGATAATTTAGTTTATGAATTTCAGTTACAATAATCCGAAATCATGAGAATTATTTGTAATGCATCTACAAAACTTTCTATGGAAAGATTCACATTTTTATTTAAAACAGGGTAAAAACAGCCCCATTAGTGTAAAATAGAAGTTAAAAACATTGAACTTTTATAGGAAAAAATCGCTATGAGGTTTAATTTAAGATTTAAATTAAAATGTTCAATACCTCATCTCATATCCAGTCTTCTAATTATACCGGTTTCAAATTTTAGGCAACTTCATCTTCAGTAATTGCTTATTGACATGACATCAGTTGACAAGAAATTACTGAAGTTGAAGCTGCCTAAGCTTTGAAACTACAGGAACAATAATCACAAATAGGAATGAGATGCACAGAGAAATTAAACATAGACTCAATTCTGGAAATGAGTGCTATTATACATTACAGGGACTCTTGACGTTCCAACTCCTTTCAAAAATGTTTAACTGAAAATATATAAAACTACTATTCTACCAGTTATATTATATGGATGCGAAACATGGACTCTTAGTTTAAGGGAGGAAAGGAGATTACGAGTATTTGAGAATAAAGTTCTTAGGAAAATTTTTGGACCGAAGAGAGATAAACAGACATGTAAATGGAGAAGACTACATACCAGTGAACTACATTGTCTTTATAGGAAGCCAGATATAATAAGAATAGTTAAGTCTCGTAGACTGCGATGGACAGGACATGTGGCACGAATGGGGATTGAAAGACGTGCATGGAAGCTTCTTGTAGGGAAACCAGAGGGAAAACGCCCACTTGGTAGACCAAGAATGAGGTGGGAGAATAACATTAACTTTGATTCGAGGAAAGTAGATTGTACAGGGACTGATTGGAAAACATTAGCTCAGGATAGGGATGTGTGGAGAGCTTATGTTCGCGCGGCCATGAACCTACGGGTTCGATAGTGCCAGTGAGTTAGTTATAATCAGAAGACTGGATATGAGGTGAGGTATAAAATAGTTTAATTTAAATTTTACGTTTAGAAGTGTTAATATTTTTGTCTGTTCCATCGTAAGATTTGTGAATTATGGATGGGAGTGTATTTACCAAATAAATAAAACATTTTAATATATTTACTTTATTTCTGATCATAATTATTTAACAATAAACAATATTCACATGATGCACATTCATACACACACAAACATACACTGTGGTCCTTTGTAAACAGTCATCTGAAGTACACTGGCAAAGCTCTCGTAGAATCACGTCCAAAATTATATTAAATATATGTTTTGGCATATTTCATTGCACATTTTGCTTAGAGTTTATCGAGAACACTACTTAATTGTTTCCTATCCATAATTGATTAAAGGGCTGACATTCTTGTTTTAATAGTTTTTCAATTTGTAAATTATTCACCGTTTCACCATTTATGTACTTCGGATTTTAATTGTAATATCCCTCTTAAATAATATTTTAACCTTTAAATTGGCAAAAGACAAATGTCTTGTGTCAGTTATTTGAATGTGGCGGACCGCACTGAAAACGGAATCTTTTATAACTGTTATTATTAGGTATTTTGTATAATTAGACACATTTAAGTGGTTTCTTTTCGTTCGTTTTCTTCTGATTTATTAAAAATATTAAATTAATTAAACCAACTGGTGTATCCAAAAGGATACATTATGAATTTAAAGGTTAAAATGTTGCAATTGCTATTTATATATTTTTTCATAAATTCTCTGAATTTCTGGTTTGATATATTGTGAATTAAAAACTTATATTTTGAATTAATCACACATTTTCTCCTAATTTTAATAACAAAATAACGATGATTCAAGAAAATTATGACAATAATGTTTAAGGTATAGTCCCGTGAAAATAGATATTTAATTTTTTCCTAATGCCACCAGGTTGTCTTTTATGACATTTCTGGCTTTCTCCCCTGACATTGGCGGAATTGTAATTCACTTTTTAGGTTGGGGCACCTGTAAGGCGGAGTTACATTACCCCGATGATGTGATGGGTGATAAATGATAATGAAGCGCCAGGAAAGTTCTTAACCTAAATTCCAGACCATGGGCAACCACAGGTATAATTCCCCCTTAAGGAAAACTTCCTATGGGTTGACCGGGAATCGAATCCGAGACCTCATGAACTGTAGTCACTACCCCATGAGGCTGGTATTTAAAATTGGAGATGGCAAATTGTTTGCATTAAAGAGATCATTAGGAATGTTATGTGTGTTTATTTAATAAAGAATAGTATCCTAGTTTCCTACTAGATGTCTCATCTAAGCGATGTACTAACCACATATCCCTCGATGATATCTGTAGGAAAATAAGCGTATCGAAACTGGTCTGCTTAAGAAACTTCCCACTAGGGAAGTGCTGATGTCCGAAACGAGCCGAACGAGAGGGAATCAATCAGTCAATATTTAATAGATTTTGAAACGAAATTTAAGATCCCGCAAAATTTAACAGTTTACAAACCGTTATAAAATAATTTTAGGTGGATAATTTTGTACAATTTTTCTTACGAGATTTAAATGTAATACATCCAATGCCACCAGGTTGTATTTTATGTCTTTTCTGGCTTTCTCTCCAGGCATTGGCGGAATTGTAATCAATTTCTTGGATTGGGACTCGTGGTAGGCGGAATTACGTTACCTCGATATGATGGGTGATAAATTATAATGAAACTCCAGGAGAGTCCTTTACCTAAACTTACCTAAATTCCAGATCGTGGCCAACCACAGGAATAATTCCCTTTAAGGAAAAAATCCTATGGTCTGACCGGGAATTGTAATCGGGACCTCATGAACTGTATAGCTCAGAAATGCTAATCACTAGCTCGTCTGGCTTCAGTGAATAAATTAATGGAAAATATGAATCACAAAATATTTGCCAGATTCTGAAACTTCCTGCAGTTTAGAATATTATTTATTTTTATGTTAATCATTAATCTTTAAATTAACAAAGCAATAATTTATCGAGTCGGTTATTTCAATGTGGCGGACCGCACTGTAAAACTGTATCATACATAACTATTACTATTTGGTATATTGTGTAATTCGACACACATTTATATCATTTATACTCGTTCGTTTACTTCTGTTCTATTAAAAATATCAATTAAAATGAACCAATTGATGTATCTTTTAGGATACATCGCCAATGTAAGGGGTAACCTTGTGCCAATGTGGGAATTAGTGTTTCCAGAGAACCCGTCTGTTGGCTGTAATTAACACAACTAAGAGAAAAAATTGTGCTTTCTGACAATATTCAAGCTTTTTTTCCTAAAATAATAAATTTAAGCCTGTAATTTCTCAGGTTAGTATCCTTTATATTAATAAAGAATAAAAATTAATATTAATTATAAAAGTAAATAAAAGTGGATGGATTACGGAGAAGTATGAGAATGTCCAGGCTACAACATATTAGAAATACATATATCAGACAAGAAATGGATCTATTATCGAAAGGATAGCAAAGAGAGCTCTACAGTGGTATGGACATGTACAACGGATGTCGGAAGAATAGTGGGCCTAAACAGGTGCTAGATTGGATGGTACCAGGAAGAAGGAAGAGGGGGAGAAGTAGAATATCATGGTATGAGGGAATATATGATGCCATAATGAAGAGGGGTATGGAAGAAGGACAATGGGAAGATAGTAATATCTGGAAAGCAGGGATTAAGGGCGAACTGCTGTAAAGTGGAAAGCTTGTATTAAGTATTAAGTAAATAAAAATACGGTAATATGATATTAGTATCCCTCATGTATATTTTTGAAACGAAGTTCATTTTAGTAGTACTGAGAGCTTTCCTGTGTATTGAGAGTCGTTCTTATACAATAGATACCTATTTTAATCCCGGCATGCACAACTCGCATTCACAAAGCAACAGCCAAGTGACGTATAACATGTATGTATATATTTACTATTTAGGCCTACATCCAAGTACATGTAATTGAACATTGTTACTAATTCCTGTAACTTTGAGTATTGACTTGTCTCTGTCTGCACCAACCAGGTCATGAGCGGAGCTGTCAGCCCACTAACCCAAATTTAATATTCCAACAAATCACTTAGAAAATCGTATCAAAACTTTCGTGGCTTCAAGTTTTGGAAAACCCTGTTAGAAATATTTTTAAAAAGTCTTAAATTTATTAAAAAGGCTTTGTAAAAATTGTTTATGTAAAGTTACATTAAGTTTGGACGACATACATTGGCTTTAGTATAAATTGTATATCGACATACATCTAAATAACAATAAATTGTATTCTAAATCAAGGGCTGATGGAAAATGGGCCTATCTCACTTTCTATATTAAACATCTCTTATTTTTTAATAGTTGTCAATCTTTCTATAATTTTTACCAATTAATACCTCATTTAATTGTACAAAATGGTATGAGACCTTGGAAGACAAGAGGTACAAGTGACAAATTGCTAATTTTGGAGTTAAGTGTAGATTTTGTTAGTCAAAGCTCCTGAAATTTAGTGGCTGAAAAGAAAACTGCGGCGATTCTTTACAAACTTGTGACACGACTTTTTTAATTCCTTCATAAACTCCAGTCAAATTTTATTCTTAGGGTTTCATTTTTCAAATTATTTTCCTCCAATTAAATGATTTTTACATTTTTCTAACGATTATAACAATATATTTCCTATGATATTTAACTACATACGTATCATGAAGACGTGGCAGCCATATTGATTTTAACGAATATCCAGCGCAGCCAACATAGAGTATATACTAATTTAACTGTACACATATACATCAGAATTTCAGAACTTACTATTTATTTTTGGGCATTGTATTTTTTCACAGGTTAGAGTACATAAATTGCGTTAGGTTAGCTTTTACGTTAGTCTTTCACTGGTTAGAATACTTAAATTGCGTTAGATTAGCTTTAAGGTTCGTTAAATATCGTGCATATGTTAGCTACTTTCCCTGATTCCATAATTTAAAGCGCTTAGAGTTTATTGGCGCATGCGCATGGTGTATGATGGAACTTAAAAAAATTGTCGCGTCACATGTTGTAAAGAATCCCCAAAACTGCTATGACGATCACATACGCGGTGTCTCAACTTTGAACCTCATTTACTCAAAACTGACATTTTGCTATTTACATCCCTGGGCTTCTAAGGGTCTCATATCCCATATACATCGATAACATTAATGCATAAAATATTTCATTTATTGCATCGTATCTGTAAAGAAAGTCACATTTTGATAAAATTATTATTCAAACACTATCATATCTAAGTTGACGGTACAACTGGTATGATGTACTCATTACTAACTAACTCACTGGCTTGATCTAACCCGTAGCTTCATGGCCGCACGGACATAAGCTCTCCATACATCCCTATCCTGAGCCAATGTTTTCCAATCATCCCCTCTATAATCTACTATTCTCAAATCATGGTTAATGTTATTATCCCATCTCATTATTATTCTACCAACTGGGCGTTTTCCCTCTGGTTTTCGAATAAGAAGCTTCCATGCCCCACTTTCTTTCCTCATTTGTGCCACACGTTCTATACATCGCAGTCTACGTGACTTCTCCATGGCGCTACAAGCGTAGAAGGCCCTTGGCCTACCAGCCGGCTCCTGGCAGGCCTAGATGGCCCTTGGCCTACCAGCCGGCTCCTGGCAGGCCTAGAAGGCCCTGGGCCTTCCAGCCGGCTCCTGGATTCACATCCACACGTGTTAATAATAGGGATAGACGATCATCCAGCCAGTGTATGGGTGACACGTGGTCAGCATGTCGGGTTCTCAGTCGTTATAGCTGGTTTTCTCAACTGGAACCGCTACTTATTGTAGCTACGCAAATGCCTGATGATGCTGGGTTGGCACCGGTCCCACACTGGCCGAAATCTCATGAGAAAATTACTTTTCCTATGGGGACTCAAACCAGCGTTAGACCCATGGCTCTTCTCCAAGGCATCTTGCCTTAACCACTCGGCTACGGCGCGGGACCTACGCGAGTTAACTATTCTTATAATATCTGGTTTCATTAATTTTTTAGGCATTGTATTACAGTGTCTCGGTGCCTGTAATCGGTGGGGTAGTCCAACTGTAGCCAGACTCTGTGCACCATGTCAGGTTCGACTATCTGAGGATTCTTCAGTCCCCACTTAAGTTCACGTTGGTCATGTGGTAGAGGGACGTGAACACTATCCTTTATGTAACTCCACAGAAAAAAAAAACACATGGAGTTAAATCTGGGGATCGCGGAGGCCATTTTGTAAGAGTATTGTCAAAAGATTCTGTTCATCATGCCCATCGCTCTGGAAATAACCGATTAAGATAGTTTCGAGTCTGATCAATGATAGTGAGGCGGTGTTCCAACTTGTTGGAACAGAAATTATCTAAATGTAGAATAGTTGGCTTACTCGACCGGAGTCTTGACATCTGTTAAGTTAGTCTTCTGAATGGCCGTGGACCAGTTTTGTTTAAACTCAACGTTTCGTCTACATGCACTCTATGAACTCCTCAACAGCAGAATCTCCTGAAGATGCCTACCGCAGTAGTAGACGAAACGTCGAGTTTAAACAAAACTACGGACATTCAGCTCGGAAGACCAACTTAACAAAAGCCAATCAACTGAATCGTCATCCAGTTCAGGCATTAACCAAAATTAGATCAAGATAAGATATGCCATCGATGTGTAAGTCATTAAGAAAAACAATTCTGCTTGGGCGAATTTCAGTTCATATTCGGTGATTCTTCACGGATTCACAGTCCCCCAAGTTCGGGAGTTACGACGATTCACGTTTCCATTAACGTGAAATATTGCATCAACCCTGAAAATTATGCGCTCTATAAGCCAACATTCTCTCCTAATTCTTGAACACAACATGCAAAGCGAAATCTTTCATCTCTATTTCATGTCCTTAACCTTGTTTTTCAACTAGAATTTTTCATGTGCAATCGTTTTCTCAATACCCTCCACATTAATGACAAATTCGTATATATTTTCAACGAAAAAGTAATGACTTACAAGAAAGCAGAGAGATCATTAGGATTTTTGTGTGGTTATTTTATAAATGTTGGAACGAAATTTTGTCCCGCGCCGTAGCCGAGCGGTTAAGGTAGGAAGCCTTGGCGCAGAGCTACGGGACTTGCGCTGGTTCGAGTCTCCATGGGGGAAGAAATTTTCTCATGGTATTTCGGCCAGTATGGGACCGGTGCCCACCCAGCATCGTGAGGCAATTGGGTAGCTACAATAAGTAGCGGCTCCGGATTGAGGAACCAGCTATAACGGCTGGGGGACTCGACATGCTAACCACATGTCACCCCTACACTGGCTGTTGATCATCTACCTCTGTGATTGACACATGTGGATGTGAAGGGCCAGCAGCCGGCTGGTAAAAGGGCAACCGCTGAAAAGTGGAAAGACCCTCAATCGGATCGGAACGAAATTTGAGATTCCGCAAAATTTAACAGCATTCCCAGATCAGGAAAATCTCTACGCGAGGACTTTGTAAGGGCTATGTTGGAAGATCACCCTTCTATGCTTATCAGTTCGTCGGATATTTGTGAAAGTCCACTTATTTTCTGTGGGTATTAACTACCAGTTGTGACAAATTGGAGATATCAGCTTTCTATCGACTTTGTGGAGCGAGGCAGGTTTTCATACATGGTCCAAAATGAACGTTGTACCTGCGTAGTAGCAAAATTATTTCTATCGAATTGCAGATCACAGAAAGTTTTTTTCAGGCCTATAAAATGCCATTGTTACATGCAGTAAATTGTCATCAACGGAGGAAACCTCAATATAAAAAATAAACCTTAATTCTCAGTGCATCGTGCGAGATTTCAAACATCGACCGACGTATGTATGACAGTGTTAGAGTTATACATTTATGAGAGAGTGGCTTTCTTTATAGACGCGGTGTATAATAAAAAAATAGGGTTAATTACTTTGAGTATATTTAATTTTTAATTAAAGCTTGATATTTACAATAGGAACAACACAGCAGAATGGCTAACATTGTTTTGGCGAATAGGCTATTTATTAGAATATATCGCTCATTTGCTGCAACAACGTCATAACTAAAAAAACATATTTGAAGAGAAAAATTATACGCTCAGACCGGGACTTGAACCCGGGACCCTTGGTCTAGAGAACCAAGGGTCCCGGGTTCAAGTCCCGGTCTGAGCGTATAATTTTTCTCTTCAAATATGATTTATCCATCATTGAGATGTACGAAATCAATAATAAAAAACATAGTTTTCCAGGAGAAGCATTTGAAGGTTTGAAATCCATATACCTTTGCCTGTATTTGTCATAAATATCAAATTATTATATCAACTCTTTGTATACAATAGCTTATGTCGTTCTTCCTGAATATAGAACTGAGTTTCGTCTTTCATGTAGTACCAATAACTCAAAATCGACAATTTTTGAATTATGACGTTGTTGCAGGAAATGAGCGATATGTTACCAAATATTATTGTTAAAGAGAAAATTATGTTCCTTATTTTGCTTCTATGAAACGATGAATATGCGGGTCAGTATATCCAATTTTTCACAGATATGTATCTTATAATATTTTCTTGTTTTATTAATTTTTTCAACTTGAAGCTTCTTAAGTCCTCACATTGCAACAATTATAAGATTAAAACTGGCATTTTAATCCAGTTTATACTTAATTTACTCCTACTCCATAATTTATGTTTTAAATGATACATAGGCCCAATTTCCAATCTCATATTGCAAAAGTTATACACACACATAATATATAGAATTATTGGGAAATTTTTATAGTAGAATAGTAGACTATTCCCAAATTTCCCAATTATTACAATTATACAGGTAGTCATAAAATTTCCCAATTATTACAGTGATACAGGTAGTCTTAATCTTAAATTCTATTACCCCTTCATATTGAGATTAACCTTTCTCTATATTTTATTTGTATAATGTTTTATTCGTATGTTTTTTTTCGATAATTCCATGTTGTGGTCAGAATGTTGGTAGAATTTAGAAATATTTTATTTATACATTAAAATATAGCAACAGATTGTTAATCAATTCAGCTTAGCTTAACTAGGTTTGGATTGATTGCAAGGAAAATGTCAATATTTAAAGCTATAACTTATATTTGGGCAAGATAAAACTTGACTATTTTTCACTGAAAAAGTCATTAAAAGATTGTCACTTTGAATTTACCTTATAAACAAAAGCAAAATATGTCTTAGTAATAACTTAATCTATTATAAATATCTATTTACATTAGTCTTGAACATTGTATCCTCTAAAATTTCAACTTTGGAGTCTTATTTTAAATTGGACGTACTCGAAAATCGTAACTCCTGACTCCATGTTTGTGGGCCTAACGAATGAACGATTCGCCCATTCTTTTGGATTGTTGTATCTCTTTGTATGTACTTTATAACATTTTTAATATATGAATGTTATTTATTCAGGATCAAATGTAAAACGCCCAATTAAGAGTCCATGAGGGGTGTAGACGCCAGGATCTATATATTTCAGTCAATGACACGAGGAGAAAGAAATGTGGCTAGTCTTAAGCTTGAGCCTACATTACTCCGAGAATGGTTTCTGATATTCATTATAAATGAAAGCAAGTGGGTTCCAGGGCAGTGTGGATATGAAGATGAAGAAAAATCTTCATCCTGAGCTATCGAGGATCGAAGGTCTTCTGTCCGAAATCATAAATATTACGCCTTCATTCAGAATGGCCAAATAGCTTTTATTACCAGGTATCAAAACGGTACTATTAAGGAAGATTTATGTTTTTCAAAATTAGTGACCTGAAACATCTCTGTTATTAGGTTAATACTATCAAACACTCTACATCCAAAGGAACTCTTTTATGTGTTTATTTATTTTTCACGCTCTATTTGGAAGGAAAAGCTTCACTTGACTGATCAAAAATTGTAATTATCGTGTGAAGAAGACCTACACGTAATGTCAGACATCACAACATGGTGTGGTGTTGTTTATGGAGGGATTGACGTAACAATTGATATGTTGACAAATGAGCAAACCCATGACCTGGCGGTGTCAACTCCACTCTCACTAAAGGAAGAATAAATTGTTATTGGCTAGTATAATACACACGAGGGTGTAAGCACTTTACAGACGTATCGTATCTAACATATTTAACGCTGTTTACTTCTTTTTTTATCATGACAGATGTGAAAACTCCATAATCCCATTATTTCATATATCCTTAAAGAACTGTACTACAATATTGATCAGTTCTTTGACATTAAAACATTGCTTTGTAATAATTTTGGCTTATTTAAAAATGGCAACAATGATATCTAGTTTTATCGGAAATAATTTTAGTTTACATTTTTCTTTAATTTTGTTCAAATAAAATATGATGAAAAGAGAAATTTAGAAATAACCTAAAATTCTATTCGTAAATTTAAAGGCGATCGGAGAAAGAGATTAGCTCAATAAAATTTGTATTTAAAATATATTATGGTTACTAAATTTGCAATTGATATAATTCTTCTTTAGTTTATAATTTTCATATGTCCAGTATATTACTACCTAGGTAAATTTTTTTTTCAAAACATACAGTAAGTTAATTATGCAAAAAAAAAAGCTTATTGCTAATTTTTAATTCTCCTATGTAAAATGTTTGTGTGAATATTTTTCATAAAATTGCATTTTGAGATTTTAATAATTTAAAATATTTAAAATATTTGGTATAATACAAAGTTATATTTAAAATAAGAATACTTATTTTTACGCACTTTTCGAGACTTCCAGAACTCGTCTGATTCGTAAGAAATTAATCGCTATGTATTTCGCTGTACTAATAACAATCTACGATAGTTGCAGATTTGTCGTATAATTTATTTTTGTTCATTAATAGTCATTCAGCACCGTATTAAGCAAGGTCATGATCAGAGAGAGGAATCTGTTCCACAATGTCTTATACTGGTATTGACTATACGAGAAGTCGCACGAAGGGGTGGGATGGAGTGTATCACATAGCTGCATAACTTACCGGGCTATGAAGAGAGCTGTGTCATGTAGAAATACAGCCGCAGTAAACAACCTTTCATTCAGTAAAGTAGTGGAGTTACTGTAGAGTACGTCGGTAGTTGATATTACGTGTACCTGATGTTACGTTTAGTGAATTACCATCCAAAAATAAAACAAATGTGCTTGCTATAGGGCAACCTTTGTCTTAAAAATTTCATTACTTTGTAAGCAATGCATAACCTAAGTATATTTTATTGTATTATGCACCTTATTTTGCTTCCTAATGTTTATATTACAGAAGAATCGCTCGATCGGTATGCAGACTGTGATACAGCCTATCCCATCCCCTCCAGGGCCGGTAGTCAATATCAGTACAAATAAGTCGGCATCGTGGAACAAATTCCGCTCTCTAGTTATATTTGCGAAATTAAAAAAAAACTCCTGAAAGTTAAATATGTTTAATAAACGGTGTTTTACTTTCCAGTCATCTGATGATTCTCTTATTCTTAAATTTTAGCTAATAAATTTGTTCTTTTAATTACAATAGCTATAGCAACTTCATGTTTTTCTTACCTGGAATATTTTAGCAACTATCTTAACTCTTCACTAGAATTGTGATGTACAATTGCTGTCATTACTAATCGTTCCTTTAAGTGTTTTACACTGTTATTATAATGTATTATTTAAATAAAAACTACATTTTAATTTCAAGATAAAGTACGTACCTAAAAGGAAAATAATTCTCAGAGTTGCGTAAGTATAATATTCAAGAAATTTTAATTAATCCACCTTATCACTCATAAGTATAAATAAAATTCAAAGAAAATTATGTAATATTAATAATAATAATAATGAGAATGTTCACACATTGTGTATTGTTTTGTTTTATTTGTCCCGTGCATATTTACTTATGGATTTCTTTCTGTTTTACACACTGTGATGTGGTATCGGTCACATCTTTCCTTGCACATCTCGCATACACATGTGTCTTCTGGTACGTGACATGTCTTCTTGGTGCATATTCTGTGGTGGAAACCGTGTACCACCATCCTGGTCACCAGGTGTCGCAGCTCGTAGTTCGCCGACATCCAATTGTTGTTTGCCATCGCCTCTGTGGAGTAGAATTCGTCCCAGATCTCGTCTTGTTTTCTCCTTCTGTTGTGTAGTACCTTTGCTGCTGCCTCTGTTGTGGGTAACAAGAATTTCAGCATCAGGTCTTGAAGCAGGAATGTTTCTCGAGCCATCACATATGTCAGCCTGGATGGGGTATATTTTGATAACCCCATAACACTCTTTAGGTATCTGACTTTCAGATTTTCCAGGCTCTCCAGCTGTCTCTCCGTTAGCCGTTCCCATATTATTTCCAGTCCGTACGTTGCCGCCGGTAGTATCGTGGCCTCGAATAGTCTCTTTGCTGTTTCGAGTGAAAGGGCTTGTGTAATATATTAATGTAAATGCAAATTAATATTTTGAAAGAAAATCGTAAAGATAGACAATAATAGAACAATCAAATACACAATTAAGGTTGAATGGAATATTTTTGGGAGAATGTGCATGTTAATTGTTACGATTGGATACGCTTTTGCTGACTTCAATTTGGCAAGATGTTAGAGAAAGGAAATAAAAGATAACGATGTAGTGACCTTTGAAATTCGCATTTTTATAACAATAAAAAGTTGAAACGCGGTGATATCACGGTAGATTTAGAAATAAATAAAGAGATTATAAAACTTTTCCATTAGCGGTTTTGTTTGTATTTAAACTGAATGATGCTCTAAATTATAACTGACAAAGACAAGGATAGGAGGGAACATAAAAAAAAAAGAACTCTTCGTGATGAACTTTTAGCGAAGATTGTTACGTGTAAAATTTAGGTTGATTATCAACTGACAATTTAATTCATGTAAAAGTTGAAACTAAATATTTGTTTTTATGTCTAATCGTAAGATCATTCGGAATGTATAATATATATTCAATCAATCAAATCAATAATAAACAACTTATTAAAATATATAAATTCGATTAACGCGGTTAATGTGGGTGATCATATCTGAAATTTAAAATAAAGTAGCAGTCTATTTTTTTAATTATTGTAAATTTAAAGATTGTTAAATTTGAAGAGTCTAGGAAAAAAACTAAAAATATTTTTACATCAATTTTTTATGTATTTCTTACAAAGTGTGTATATATGTATAGGGTGTCCATTTACTTTGGCCACCCGAAATATCTTCGCACATATGTTCAAAATGAAAAATTGTTTTGTACAAAAGTTGTCTAAGTACGAGGGGGGAACAGTACTGATTAGTGAACTTTATAGCTTTATTTATTAACACGGTACGAATTCTAAGTTTGTTTTCTCCAATTACACCGTATATGTTTTCATAGATGCGTTAATTACGCACCCCAAGATCTATAAAAAAAGTATCACATGCGGCATTCTAATAAATAGAACGGTATTAATGGAAAAATAAAGTGATATTATTACTACCCATACGAATTATTAACAATCGAACATTCACATTAAGTGTCATTTTCAGTGACACACATATCCAATCGCCGAATGAATGAGGGGATTGATTTTTCCGGCTGAATGGAAGTACAATCATACACAATATATTCCTGCATGGAGTTGTCAGAAAATCTCGATAGATAATGTCTTTAATAACCCCCAGAAAAAAAAGCCCAATGGGGTATGATCAGGAGATCGATTCAGACCAATAAACTTTAGAATTAGCCCATAATCCTCCCATTTCGGGCAAGGGCCTCCTGCGACTACAGGGTGGCTTACGTTACATCCCCGGGTTAGCCAATCCCTTGGGACTATCACTTCAACGTTTTTATGGATTGCTTCCATCTTTGTCTGTCTTACGCTATTTAAGTCCACAGTTTCTATATGACACACTTCACACTCCAACGCTTTTTTTAGTCTTCCAACTTTCCTTTTCCCTTGTCTGGGCTCCCACATAGTCACTGCGTAAGTCCACTTTTTAGGATCCATTCGGAGCACATGACCCTCCCCCCATTTCCATTTCAAACCCATTGCTGATGTTGCTACGTCTTTCAGCCTCGTTATCTTGCGGATGTCCTCGTTCCTGAAGCGGTCCCTTCTTGTGATATTTAATGGCTTCCGCTCCATTTTTCTCTGGCAAATCTCTAGCATGGATGTTTTTTTGTTAATAACCATGTCTGTGAGCTGTAAGTTAATACAGGTAGTACACAAATGTCCACAACTGGCTTTTTTCAATTTTTAGGCTGATGTCTTTTTCTAGTAATATGAACTTTAGAGCCCAGAAATTTTTCCATGCTTGTGTGATTTTCCTTTCTATTTCGTTTAGAGTTTGGTTGCTGAATGATACGGCTTGGCCTAAGTAAACATATTTATTGATGTAGTCGATATTGTGATTTTCGATCTGGATTATCTTTTTTGTATCGTTAGTCATTATCTTTGTTTTTGAGACATGTATTTGAAGTCCTGATTGTTTACTATATTTGCAGAGCTCTCTTAGCATTTCTTCTGCTTCCTCATATGAGAGGCCAATAAACTACCCCTCCACAAAAATAGTACCAATTTATGTTTCCATTAATAAAGTTATAATTATTAGAAAGGCACATTGTGAAACATTTTTAAATAGGTCCTGGAGTGCATAATCAATGCATCGAAGAAAACATTCATAGTTTCATTGAAGAAATTAAAGTTGGTATTCCTATCGTCTAAATAAATAAAGCTACACGCTATAACAGTATCATTTGCACCTCGTTGTTGGACAACTTTTGTATAAAACAGTTTTTAATTTTGTACTTACGTGCAAATATATTTCGGGTGATCACGATATATGGGACTCCTCGTATATATAAACACATTTTCCCCCATTTTTCCAACTTATTAATGTAAATTAATACAGTTGTATAAAACATTCACAATGCATTGAAATATCAAGTAGACAAGGGCAGAAGGAAACTCGTTAATCCATTAATGCTGTTCACAAATTATATGACGAGGCTATCTGTAATCCCAGTTGGGACCACTTACTAATTTTTTTTAGGGAGGCTTAGGATACCTCATGCCCAAAGGCGACTTGTGAGGGAGCAGAGAGCACAGCCACTAAGGACTTAAGAAAGTTACAACTATATATTAATGAAAATGAATGTGCCTGTAGCGAATATTCATAAGGAATTAGAATTTCAGATTTAAATAAAAAAATATTTTGCTCTTAATTTTCCTGATTCCTTCATTTGTAAACATTTAGCATTTTGATAGCAGTACCAATAAGAAATTCTGATATGGACTTGGAAACGAGACGAGAATTTTAGCTGAATTTTTAAATTCTGTTGTTTTACTTTCACTTTTTTGCGGATAAAATATGTGACCTACTTTAAATACATGCATTAATTATATTATTTTACATTTACAAACTTCAATACCGAACACTTCTGGTCTCTGGATCACATCATGTAGAATTTTATTTATATTTTTAATTCTATTGTTTCATGTAATCAAAACAATATTGTGGCCTATATTAGTAGATGATTAAATTATATGAATAACAATTCGTATAGCTAGATGACAAATGCAATATTTTATGGATCCTAGAATTTACAACAAGCTGAACATTTTTAAAATCAAGTTTCCTAAACTTTAAATGAAACAATTAACTTGTATTATAAATAATTATACTATTAATTATAATATATGCACTTATACAGGATGTTTTCAACCTCTTGGGTCAAAATTGAATATATTATAGAGGGCGCCAAATTTAACGTTTTGATACAAGGGACCTATGGCCAGAATTGCATATTTCATGTTTAATTTAAAAAAAAACTTACATTTCATAGAATTAATATTTATTGCAGAAAAAATCCTTAGCAAGACATTGCCGCGACATAAGAAACTACTAGCAAACCTTAGAGATCACAGCAATTGTTCAAAGTTGCGACCACCAGTCTCAATGCAGACATGACACCGGTGCAAAACATTTTGTCGGACTCTTTCAAATATTCCTGGAGTCTGTTGTACAACGAGACTGATGGCTAGGATCCTACCAAGCAGTTTCTCGTCAGTGTGTAATGGGAATTCATAGTTCAACGACTTCAAGTGCCCCCGGAAAAAAAAAATCCAGAGGATTAAAATCCAGGGAACGCGGTGCCATGGGACAGTCAGTACCTCCCCTTCCAAGCTAACGATCAGCGAACGTACGATTAAAGTGCTGACGGACCTCAACATTGTCCCGTCCAGTTGCACCCACATCCTCTCGCGCACAACAAGCTCCAGGCAGTTCTTTAGTTGTTGTGCCACCAGACGTCGTTATCATGAATGTGTGTATAATGAAAATGATATTTGCTCACACAAACTATGAATTTCCGACCATTTGGTTCCTTGCTATGAACTGTACATTTTTTTAAAACAAAACATGAACTGTACATTTCCGGCCATAGGTTCCTCATATTAAAATGTTCAGTTTGGTGTCTTCTATCATGTATCCAATTTTAACCCGAAAGGTTGAAGATACCCTATTCTTAATAAGATGTGCACTTATCCAAATTATTAAACATAGCACAAATACATTTCAAGTTAATAGGAAGTTTGTAATATTCAACATTAATGGAATTAAATAAAAATATTTACAGGAATAATAATTTTACAAAAGGTTTATTCGCTTATTACTAAAGTAAAAAATGACTTCATATTTTTTATGTTAATAGATTTAGACGGTGCGTGTATAAGGCAAGAACTACCAACTTAAATATCTATATAATAAATAAAATTATCAAATTTTTATATGATTTTCATAAATATTTGTTATATTTAACATCGATAACAGCTGTTTCAACACACTGTATCTTCATCAGATGAATGTCATAAATATGAATAAAATTTATATTTATGTGTATAGTCCACAATTTAAAAAAATATATCTAAGCAATACAATATAAACAAAACGTAAAAAAATTATGTATCAGTGTATAAAACGCATTTTTAAAAAATAAATTTAACAGAGTTGAATAATTTAAATCTAATTGAGAATATACTAACTTATTACTTTCCGTTAATTTATTTATTTCTGAAGTTTCTAAAATATCAAGTTTTTTCCTTTATTAGGCCTACAAATATGTAAAACTTTAAAATCAGAATTAAAACAATGACAAACTGTTGTACGTGGTTAGCGAAGTTCGACCTACATATGGAGTTTTCTATTATATGCCCTCATATGTTCTTTTATACGAGGAATAAAAAATATTTCTGAAAATTTATTTCTCGTATAAAATAACATAAAATGATGGCATGTAATAGAAATCTCGAAACTTCAAACTACACAAGGGTGCCCCACGTTCAACATGTTCAATTTCGCTGAAACTTGGTGTAGATATGGACCCTCTTTATAAATTAAACTCTGCAAAATTGCAAATTATAATATCACGTTTTTGGGAAACTATGACCTTTTATATGGAGGCCTGTTGGATGAATCCATTAAGAAACCGAACAACATTCAATTTTTAATTCTTTGTTACTACAAGGCAAATGCAAGTAGGGACCTCGTATTTCTGTGTCTTGCACAACGTTTTATCCTAAATCCAAAAACCGTAGTCAGACGAAAGGAAGTCCACATTAGGAGTCACCAGCGTGGATCAAAGTGCTTAACAAAATCTGTCATGTCAAATTTTAGTCCTTTTCATGGCCAAATACCTCAAGAACAAAAACCAAACGGAACTAATATTTAGTGAATTTGTTAATGGTGGTTGAGACAGTGCACTGCCCAAATATCTTTATTCATAGCCACTTATCTAGGATTATACTAGATCATAAACATATGCAATTGTTAAAAGTGAACTATGTTCAAGCTCAAATAATGCGAATTACGTCTTCTCAAATGTTGTTTCCTTAGTACCATTAGAAAGAGCCCATCTTCATTTATTTGAATCAACTTATTTCATTTTTTTGAGCCCATTGAATTATGGCATGAAAAGTAATGTGCCAAATATGCAATTGTTAAAAGTGAGCTATGTTCAAGCTGAAATAACGTGAATTACGTCATTTCAAATATTAGTTTATTTAGCACCATTAGAAAGGGCATATGTTTATCTACTAGCATCAACTTATTTCATTTTTGAGTCGATTCAATAATGGCATGAAAAGTAAGCTTCAACATAAAGAGAAATTGCTTGTTGTCCACCACACTGTCAAAATAATGCGACTTACTCAAGTGACGCTTTAATTTTTCACCTCTACCACTCACAGTGGTAATGACGGAATATTACGTCAGGGAGTTTCTCGCAAGTCCAGACCAAAACTATGTAGCTTGTGGAGGGGTAGAATGGCTTTATTTGTTTTCCAGACTATTGTAAGGTATTGTGAAACATCTTTTTTTCAGTTTTCAATAGTTTATCGTTATGTGTTGCTGGAGTCCGATTTCATATTAGATAGTGTTAGGAATTCATGATGTCGGCTAGGAAAACAGCGAGTTGTAAGATAATCTATCGATTTCGATTTAATTGAAAACATTCCTGATTATGAAATGAATGACAGTGATGCAAGTTTTTTATGGGTAATGAAAAGCGTGCATGGAACCTTATTGTAGGAAAATCAGGGGGAAAACTCCCAGATCATGAATGAGGTGGGAGAATAACATTAACCTAATTTGAAGGAAGTTGATTATACAGGGAATGATTGGAAAACATTAGCTCAGGATTGAGATGTGTGGAGAGCTTATTAACCTACGGTTTCGATAGTGCCAGTGAGTTAGTTAGATGCAAGTTTTTTCAGTGATGTTTCAATAAAAGGATCAACTGACGATGTAAGTAATAATATTAGTAGGGTTTGAGGAAGTTGTAGAGCTGGAAGGGAGATCAGATAGCGATGTTAATAGCATAGGCCTAAATAGTGCAGACGTAAGTTCCAGTTCAGAAGGGCCCAAATTTCAATTTATCGGTACGCCTGGGGTTCAGGCACTTGTAAAAAACCCAAAAGACCCTTTTGAAAGTTTTGAACAGTATATTTCAAATCAGCTTCAACATTGCTCACTTTTAACAATTGCATATTTGGCACCTTACTATTCATCCCATAATTGAATGGGCTCAAAAATGAAAGAAGTTGATTCTAGTAGACGAAGATGTGCTCTTTGTAATGGTACTAAAAAAACAACATTTGAGATGACGTAATTCTCATTATTTGAGCTTGAACATAGCTCACTTTTAACAATTGCATATTAGGCACCTTACTTCTTATGTCATAATTTAATGGGCTCAAAATGAAATAAGTTGATTCTAGTATATAAAGATGTGCTCTTTCTATTGGTACTAAAGAAACCAACATTTGAGATGACGTAATTCGCATTATTTTAGTTTGAACATAGCTCACTTTTAACAATTGCATATTTGGCACCTTACTTTTTATGCCATAATTGAATGGGTTCAAAAATGAAAGAAGTTGATTATAGTAGATGAAGATGTGCTCTTTCTAATGGTACTAAAGAAAACAACATTTGAGATGACGTAATTCACGTTATTTGAGCTTGAACATAGCTCACTTTTAACAATTGCATATGTTTATGATCTAGTATAATCCTTGATAAGTGGCTATGAATAAAGATATTTGGGCAGTGCACTGTCTCAACCACCATTAACAAATTCACTAAATATTAGTCTCCGTTTGTGTTTTTGTTCTTGAAATATTTGACCCTAAAGGAGGACTAAAATTTGACATGGCAGATTTCGTTAGACACTTTGATCCATGCTGGTGAGTCCTAATGTTCACTTCCTTTCGTCGGACTACGTGTTTTGGATTTAGGATAAAAAGTTATGCAAGACATAGAAATACGAGGTCCCTACTTGCATTTGCCTTGTAGTAACAATGAGTTAAAAATTGAAGTTGTTCGGTTACTTGATGGATTCATCAAACAGGCCTCCATATGAAAGGCCATAGTTTCCCAAACACTTGATATTATGATTTGAAATTTTGCAGAGCTTCAATTTTAGGGTAGACCTGAAGCCACACTAAGTTTCAGGAAAATGGTCAGCGTGGATGACAGTAAAGATTAGACCACTTGAGATGGAATGACCCACAAATCAGTTACATCAGTTTGCTCATTGTTTTAATTCTGATTTAAAAGTTTTACATGATTGTTACAAAGGAAAAAAGTAGGCATTTTAGAAACCTTAGAAACAAATTAATTAAAATAAAGGCAAATTCTCAAGTACATTTAAATGATTCACCTCTGTTAAATTTATTAACAATCTGTGCTTTATACATTACTATATAATCAACTTTTATAAAATTCATGATGTGTTCCGTTGAGGTATTATACAAAATTAAAATATGAAATCATGAAATATTCACCTGAAAGGTCCATCTCCTCAACTTAATTAATTATTTAACTGTAGCGCTTTCGGGACTTGTCCCATTCACCTGAAAGGTCCGAAAGCGCTACAGTTAAATAATTAATTAAGTTGAGGAGACGGATCTTTCAGGTGAATATTTCATAATTTCATATTTTAATTACTATATAAGTTGTTTACCTGTTGTTTATATTGTATTGCTTAGATACATTTGTCTACAAAGTTGACTATACATATAAAGAGAAAATTTATTCATATTTATGACGTTCTTCTGATGAAGGTATAGTGTATTGAAACAACTATTACGAATGTTAAATAAAACAAATATTTATGAAAACCATATAAAACGTTGATAGTTTTATTTATTAAATACGTAGTGGATTTTCATAAAGTAAACATAAAATTAATTGCTAACTTAAAATCTACAAAATTACTTACATTCCCCATATTTAGTACAAGTGTTGTAACTTATTTTTGTTGTAAGAAATGCATTTAATCCAAAAATAACTCTAAATAACGATAGAAGAACCTATGCATAATGTAAAATTTTAGAGATTGTTTTACGTAACATGGAGTTTTCACATCTGGAATAGTATAAAACTGGTTGTTGTGGTATGACAAATGTGAAATATAGCTGAATCTACAAGACGTGATAGGCCTCTAGCTTGTTTATAGGCCGTGTCTAACAGACGTATTAATTTAGTGCTGTACAATCTTCATCTTAATGTTATTATTTACAAAAACACTCACTCACAAAGCAAAAGGATATCTTATTTACAACAGGCACGTAGTTTTAGCGAGAAGGATTAAGCCTAGCGAGGCTATTTGCCAAACTGTGACATCGACCAAATATTTACAAGTACATTATTTACATCAAATTGATGGCATTCACTGTCTCATTGATATGTGATAAATATATAGCATTTTTATGCTTAATAACTGGTTTCGTTCACAAATAGTTCATCTCATCAAAGTTATATGTTGTCGAATACTTAAGTTGTTTTCTTTGTGTTATTATTTAATAGTAATATTATTGTGTTTTCTTTATGTAATTGTAATGTTAATGTTTTTTTGGTGTATAATGCTATTGTGTTATTATTTAATTGTAATATTATTGTGATTTCTTTATGTAATTGTAATGTTATTGATTTTTTTGTTGTTTATTTTTCTTTACACTAGTACCAATTATTACTTTATTGTAACGGACTGTCAACAGCACGTACGGCTTACTGTCCGTGCGACCCATATTTGTAAATAATATTGTAAATATCTTACTTTTTTCTAATAAAGTCCTACTACTACTACTACTACTTAACAGTTGCGAAGAAGAAGAAGAAGGAGAATGAATTCAAAGAATAAATACATTAATGCCAACTTGGATTTACTTTAATTATTATTTTCGTAATTGTAATAACATGGAAAATGTAGATTGTGAACTATAAAATGTACCAAATTCATTCGATGACATTGAAAGAGTCGGTGAGTAAGGATTTTAAATACATTTTCGAAAAATGTATTTAATTAAAATTACGCTGTTATCCCTAAAGTAATTTAATCTTTTAATCAAAATAATTGGATTAATTAATCATAAATTAATTTAATTAAAAAAGTATTCTTATCTTCTCATCCGCAAATTAAACTTTAAATTTAATTAAACATTTACATTAATAAACTATTATATGTATAATATTTAATATATTTCGAAATTATGTATGATTAATTTGTATAACTATTCCTTTGGCTCTTTTACATCAGCAACATAATTATTGCAGTTCCTTCTGGAATTACAATTATTAGTTTTAGACTAATAAAACTACATAATTATTTTCGAAATACATGAAATAATTTGTATTCACTCCTATCTCTAAACACCTTCATTATTATTATTATTATTATTATTTACTTTGTGTCCACCGCTGTGGTCTCGAGGTATCGTGCTGCCTTGTCACGCAGTGGGCCCGGGTTCGATCTCCGGTCGGGGCAGTTTTTCTGGGTGAGGTTTTTATCGGGGTTTTTCCTCACCTGTAAGACAAATGTCAGGAAAACTTTAAGGCCCAAACGGTCCCCGAAATCATATGGCCATCATCATTATCATCATTATCATCCTTACCATTATCATTATCATCCTTCACCGGTGTGGAAAGCAACGGGAAGCTACCACACCTACACAATTCCCTAGTAAAGCTACAAGCATAGCATGAAAATGCTATGATTGCAGTGAAGGACCTGCCTTCGGGTAGAATTACTATGGATGGATTTACTTTGTTTGTTTGTTTGTTTGTTTCAACAACTTTGATTCACTGGTTCACATCACGTCTAGGAACTTTGAATGTATTAGCAGGCTGCTTTTCTGAATTGTGTGTTAATGCCTTGTGCAAATTCATTGAAATTACTTTTCAATAAACTTTGAAATTATTTAATAGTGAAATAGATTTTGATAATGAGAAACCAATTCAACGTTTGCCTTCACGTTTGATGAAACTTACGATATTGCAGACTCCTTCCAGATCGGAAGTAATAAAACTTTGATATAACAGTTTGTATATGTGGAGTCCTAAGTTCAATCCCTAGCCTTAGACAAAACTTCTCTATTTTTTACTAAAGAGACTTGTCCACGTTTCATTGAGGTCTGAGTAAATGTGTAATTGTTTTTGTGTATTATTATGTACATATTTTTAGCAATAACAAGAAAAAAGTAGCGAAACACTACGTTATACCCAGAAGCATTTATGGGGCGTATGTCATGCAGACCTATTATTATTATTTAATAATACAATTTAGTCACTCGATGTGGGTTTCGTGGAGGAAAAAAAATGAGTTTGGGCAGGATTTATCTCTCGTTTTCCCCTGTTACAAATTTCATTCCACTATTTCTCCATACGCATCTTATCCATTTCATTCATCCGTCCCTGTGACTGTTGGCCAGCACTCTTATGTTTCACTGACCTCAAAAAAATATAGGGACTTAATCTTATGTCATCCCTCGACCCGACCCCAACTTGTAGTTTCATGGCAGCGCGGACATAAGCTCTCCGTACATCTCTATCCTGAGCTAATGTTTTGCAACCACCCCCTGTATAATCTACTTCGCTCAATCATGGTTAATGTTATTCTCCCCCCTCATTATTGATCTACAGCTAAGCCGGCGGGTTACTGAAAGGGGTACCCATGCCGGACACGTTGAAAGCGATAAGCCAGACGAAACAAAAATAATACTTTGGTAGAAAGAGTGATGATCTTTCATCGTAAAAATACAACTGTTAAGAAATGCGCACATGGGTTCCATAGATGTATAATTATTGTATTAATACAATTTAATATTTTCCAAATCCTTCCTTCTCTTTGATGTTTTCGTTGGAGTCGTTCTCTTTCATTAATATCAAGGAATCGATTCACAGAGGGATAGAGCATCTTAAATCTTCAAATTAGGTCTGGGAATCGGTCCTTATCTTGTGTTTTCTCTGCTGTCATCAGCAGTTTGCTCTAATATTAAACTCCAGGCGCGCAGGTCTAGAAGGCTCTTTGCCTACCAGCAAACTGCTGGCCTTATATCCATTTGTGTTATTTACAGACGTGTATAAATCATCCAGCCATTATGAGGGCGACATGTGATAAGCATACCGGGTTCCAAGACGTTAAAGTGGTTTTCTAAATCTTGAGCTGTTTCTTATTGTAGTTATCCACATTCGTCACGCATTTTCGTTCCGATACAAGTTAAGAAAGTTATCGATTAGTATATCCTGGAGGCTTCAGGATTCAAGATGTGTCCCTGAAATTTATGTCAGGACGCTAACAGAGGTAATAATAATAATAATAATAATAATAATAATAATAATAATAATAATAATAATAATAATAATCATAATAATAATAATAATGATGATGATGATGATGATGATGATAATGGTGATGATGATGATAATGATGATATAATGATGATAATAATACATAATAATGGTAGATAACTGGGTGTTTTACATAGCCTATACAACGTTGATAATGTAACGTCTGTATTTCTAAGATTTTGGCTCGTCTGTGCGTATTTGAAGTTTTAAAATGCTTACACATTCACGTGACGAAATAAACGCACAAGAAGAAATAACTCGATCCCTTTACGTACGGGAACCAAAATGTGCTGCCTAGTGATTAGACACGGGTCCCATACAAGTCAAAATATCACAAGAAAATGTCTTCTCCCATGGGGACTCAAATCAGTCCATATACCGTAGCTCTGATTCGTCGCATAATGTCTTAGACCGCTCGGCTACGGCGCGGAATTCCCCTGACCTACTGCTAAGAGGCCCGCCCCTGTGAGCCTGACTAATGTATGATTATTAAAATTATTTTTATAGGCATTTCTACTCTCTATCTAGAGGTAACTTAAAGTGATCCCACTACAGGCCTCAGGAGGCCCTTGGGGTAGTAGGAGATTAAGGCTCCCACTTTTTCTTGACAATCGGCACTTGATGTCAGCCGGGTTGTCAGCCCTGCGTGACGGCCGCCTTTACCCCAGAACAAGCGTCTGGTACTCATTTCAGTTAGAGGCTGAGTCGACCCCAGGGCCATAGTGCCGCCAGAAGGTTTGGATCAGTTTAAAAATCCTGGCCCCACCGGGACTCGAACCCTCGACCTTCCGGCTTGTAGCGCAGTGCCTTAACCACTACGCTACGGCGTGCCCCCTAAAGTAAAGTGATCCCACAACAGGCCCGGAGGCCCTTGGGGTAGTAGGAGGTTAAGGCTCCCACTTTTTCTAGACAATCGGCACTTTTTGTCAGCCGGGTTGTCAACCCTGCGTGACGGCCGCCTTTACCCCAGAATAAGCGTCTGGTACTCATTTCCGTTAGAGGCTGAGTCGACCCCAGGGCCATAGTGCCACCAGAGGGTTTGGGTCAGTTTAAAAATCCTGACCCCAACGGGATTTGAACCCTCGACCCTCCGGCTTGTAGCTCAGTGCCTTAACCACTACGCTACGGCGTAACTGCCCAAGGTAATGGGCTTTTAGGGCTAGTCGTATAAAAGGATGGAGAAAAATACAATAAAAAGAAAAATAACAATTACTTAATATCGATTTAAGACTTTTAAGGGCGATCCTTTTAGTGGTTTGAAGTTCTTGTCGTGATGTGATGTGCCGGACGTTTCCAAGCTTTTTTGCTGCTCCTTCTTCATCTTACAAAGCAATTGTCAACCATTGCAAGCCGAAACATACCTTGAAAACAACCTGCCGTTTTTTAATGAGGCACTAAAATCAAGCGCTAAATCCCTCAGTTAAGCTATAGGGAAGTAATACGATTTGGTGGACTGGCAACCCACACTATTGCCGCGTTCCGCCTCACTAAACTCCATTCCTATTTATGCAGGGAATCCATCTGGTCCGAACATAGGCAACTGTTATAAGATTCGTGATGTGTTCAGTTGAGGTAATATTCAACATTAAAATAAAATTGTGGAATATTCACCTGAAAGGTCCGTCTCCTCAACTTAATTAATTATTTAACTGTAGCGCTTTCGGGACTTGTCCCATCATCGGCAGGATTCAAAGCTGGTGTTTCACTGAAGATCTGGTAGAGGGGGTTACATGTATTGGGTTCGTTTTCGTTTATCAGATTGTCGTTGTTGTGAGCTGCTTTCATGATTTCCATTAATTCTCACAACAACGACAATTTGATAAACGAAAACGAATCCAATACATGTAACCCCCTCTACCAGATCTTCAGTGAAACACCAGTTTTGAATCCCTGCCGATGATGGGACAAGTCCCGAAAGCACTACAGTTAAATAATTAATTAAGTTGAGGAGACGGACCTTTCGGGTGAATATTCCATCATTTTATATTTTAATTCCGTACATGGGGTTATCATTGGTAAATTCTGGCTTCGATTTATGTGCTTTGTAGTAAAATACAATTTGTTTTTTAGTCACAGCCTAGGTACAGCACAACGCTTCTCTGGGAAAAAAATTAAAGGTAGGTTTCGGCATGCAATGGTTGACAGTTCCCTTTCCAGAAGAAAAAGTCACGAGAGATTTGGTGAGATATCAAATAACCCTTAAATACGAATAATTTAACGTTGTATTTACTGAATGTTGTATTCATTAAAAACTATCATTGATTGTGGCCACTGTAGCGTAGTGGTTAAGGCACTGCGCTACAAGTCGGAAGATCGAGGGTTCGAATCCCGGTGGGGTCAGGATTTTTAAACTGACCAAAACCTTCTGGCGGCACTGTGACCCTGGGATCGACTCAGCCTCTAACGGAAATGAGTACCAGGCGCTTGTTCTGGGGGTAAAGGCGGCCGTCACGCAGGGCTGAAAGCCCGGCTGACATTAAGTGCAGATTGTCTAGAAAAAGTGGGAGCCTTAACCTCCTACGACCCCAAGGGCCTCCCGAGGCCTGTAGTGGGATTACTTTCTTTCTGTGGCCACAGCAATTCATCAGAATTTATAAATAACAATTATTTAGAACCAGTTGAGTAGGTTATTATCATGTTCGTAAATTAGACTTTATTTCTGAGATTTCGCGTGAAATCTTTGAAGGAACGATATTTTAAGAAATTATTATTAGAGCTTTGTTAGTCTTTGTCTCTGGTCCCGAGAGTCTCTGAGGTTGGTGGATTTTTTAGGATGAAAAAAATGCAAGCGACAAAATCTCGAAGGTGAGACGTCAGACCATGGGTTCTAAGTCTGAAAATTGTTAGTCTCTTAAAATAAATTCAAGCATAAATTAGAATTTCTGAGCAAGATTTAATCGGCCTTTCGTATCCCAGAAATACCTTAGTTACTTATTAAGGGTATCCTTTTGACATAAGCAGGGAAATAAGTGTAACTAAATTATCTTAGTTAAGTAACTCCCGCAAGGATGCGCCCTTGCCACAACGGAATATATGGGTGTAGTACACAGGCAGGCTATAACTACACTGATATTGATAATTGTGGGAATGCCATAGAATGTTCATGACCGAATTTAATACAATTTTAATAACTTACACTATTAAATCACTGAATATTTGGTTTATTTTTAAGAGCTCCTCCTACATAACAAACTTTACCTACATTCAAATGTCATTAGTATAACATTCGTCAAACAAATAAAGATCAATACAATCTCATTTGTCTACATTAAACTTGGATTAAAAATGAAACAGCTGATTTATGTCATTGAAGACATGTCTAGTAGGTTAGGACATGGTTTTGATATATCATGTGGTGTTTTATTTAAGTTTTGTTTTGTTCATTCTAATTGTTTAGAAGATGTAGTTGAAACTACATAGAATGTGCCATTTATCTTGACCAGTCGAAATAACTTTATACAAAATTTGTCCAGCTACGAGGGGGAAATAATACTGAACTTCTTCACTTCACGTACAAGACTAACTGCCTGTTCCGCCTCATAATTGTTTTGTCCATTTTTTCACACATTCCTTGATCCTCCCGACTTGTAATTAAATTATGCGTTTGGTAGTCTTCCTAAATTCATACTGTCTACATGTCTAAACCATTTATCTCTGTATTTTTTGTTTTTTTTAATTCTGTGGATATATATTTAACTCTGTTCTTATATTTTCATTATTTATCAGATCCAATCTTGTGCAGCCTTTTGTTCTTCCAAGGAAGTTCATTTCTACTCTTTGTATTTTACTTTGTAATTTTTTTTGGTCATTACCCAAGTTTCGCTCCCATAAAGTCATGCAGGGACTTGTCTAAGTTTTATAAAACTTCAATCTGTCCGTCGCTGTGGCGTAGTTGTTAGAACCCCTACCTTCCACTCCGGCGACCCGGGTTCGATTCTGGGCGGGGTAAGGGATTTTTAAAATCTCAACCTTGGGGCTGGGTGTGTGTAGTGTCCAAGTTGTACCCATTGGGTTTATTTCCTAAAAAAATCTTCAATCTAGTGTCTGTTCAGTGAACTTTGTAGTGTTATTTATTAACAAGATATGAATATTAACTTTGTTTTCTTCAATGGTATTATGCATTTTTTCTTCAATTGTATAATTTAAGGACTTCAAGACCTTTTAAAAACTGTATCACAATATGCTATTCTAATACATAGAAAGGTATCAATGGAATCAAAAAGCAGGATTATTAATTATGAACAGTAGAACATTCACATATAATGGTACTGTACATCAACTATATGTAGACTTCAAAAAGGCGAACGATTGAATTAAGAGGGAGAAGTTATGTAGTATCCTGCGGGAGTTTGGAATTCCTAATAAGTTAGACTTAAACGAATGTGTGTAAATGACACAAAGAGTAGGGTGCGTGTAGGCAGGCAATTTTCGGATACTTTTGAAATTCACAATGAGTTGAAGCTAGGAGATACACTATCTCCTCTACTACTTAATTTTGTACTAGAGCATGCCATCAAACTCAATGGTATTAATAAGCTGTTAGTTTACGCTCATGTGGTATTATTAGGCGATAGAGAGGAGATAATAAAGGCCAACACGAACACATTATTGAGTAACACTAAGAAATTGGGACTAAAAGTAAATATCAATAAAACTAAATATATGGCCACACATTGAAATACTTTATATAATGGAAATGGACAGGGAAATTTTGAAGAAGTGGTTGAATTCAAATATCTAGGAACAATAATCACAAATAGGTTAAATTCTGGAAATGCATGTTATTATGCATTACAGGGACTCTTATCGTCCCAACTGGTTTCAAAAAACGTTAGACTGAAACTATATAAAACTATTATTCTACCAGTTATATTATGTGGATGCCAAAAATGGACTCTTACTTTAAGGGAGGAAAGGAGATCACGAGTATTTGAGAATAAAGTTCTTAGGAAAATTTTTGGACCAAAGAGACATGCGCAGGTAGGTGAATGGAGAAGATTACAGAGAACTACATGGTCTTTATAGGAAGCCAGATATAATAAGAACAGTTAAGTTTGGTAGACTGCGATGGGCATGACTTGTGGCACGAATGGGGAATGAAAGACGTGCATGGAAGTTTCTTGCAGGAAAACCAGAGGGAAAACACCCAGTTGGTAGACCGAGAATGAGGTGGGAGAATAACATTAACCATGAGTTGAAGGAGGTAGATTATACAGAGAACGATTAAAAACAATAGCTCAGGATTGGGATATATGGTGAGCTTATGTCCGTGCAGATATGAACCTACGGGTTCGATGTCAGTGAGTTAGTAAGTTAGAACATTCACATTAAGTGCTCAAAATGCTGACCATTTTCAAGACACACATGTCCAATCGGAATAAACGAGGAAATTGTTTTCTCTACTGTTACCGGCTGAATGGCATTACAAGAATGCATAATATGGTTCTGCATATTCTCTGGAATTGTCGGAATGTTCGATGGTAATTATCATAAGTAATGCCACGAGTGATTTCCAAATTATCGATAAATTCACGACTCACGAAGTGAGTAGTGAATTTATCTAGAGAATTTGGAAATCAAGAGTGGCATTTGTTAGGACTATTTAACGAATAAAATTAAGCTGTTTACTCACAAATCATTATTTAACTATAGTTATTTTAAAATATTTATATATTTAATGTAAACGGTGATGTTTGAAAACAAATGAGAAACGATAGGTACGCTTCATCTGCTTCTTTTGTTTATCACTGCAACCAGATCATAGTATTTATTGCCAAAGGAACGCAATATTGTAAGAATGCTCTTTAGTGGAGAAAAATGAAACACATCAAACTGTATATTAATTCATTTCTGATGTCGTATGATGTAAATATGACAATTATATTTTTCTGGATTATTACCTGGGGAAAAAATACATTTAAGAAAGTGCAAACAGTGGTTTTTTTTGGTGGTATTATAAATTGCTACAAATGTTTTTATATTAACTCCTGCAAGCGCTATGTGTTGACATCTATGCACTATATATACAATCTGGTAGCCGTATTTCTTACAGGCTAAGTCACTGTAAAATAATGGTCAGGCCTGTTCAGAATATTAAAAAGGAGGAGCTTTCTTTAATATGGTAAATTTAACACTGATAAATATTTCGTGAAACACGACTCTGATTGGTTGTAAAACAGAAATCATTGAAACGTGATTGGTCATTGACACCCATTTGGGGCATGAGTTAAATAGTCATTAATAACTCCCCAGAGAAAAGAAAAGTCCTATTGGGTAAGATAAGGAGATCGAGTAGGCCAGTGAACTGCCCCTGCACGACCAATTTATGTTTCTAATAATAAGATTATATTTATTAGAATGGTATATTGTTATACATTTTTGAACAGGTCTTGGAATGCTTAATTAACGAATTGAAGAGAAAATATATAGTGCCATTGAAGAAAACAAAGTTAATATTCGCATATCTTTAAAAAATAACTCTACAAAGTTTACTAACCATTAGTATTATTTCCTCTCGTAGTTGGACAACTTTTGTGTAAAATAATTTTCGTTTTGGACTTACGTACAAAGTTATTTTGGATGGTCAAGGTAAATGTGACACCATATATATATATATATATATATAATCTCCAGGGTTGCTGAACTTAATATCTGTTCACGTTATGAGTTATGGTCTTCTGTTGTAAATGGTGATATCTTGTACTCCGAACACCTGGGAAGAACAAATTTGTCAGTACCTTCTCTTCTAGATCTATAGCTTGACAGGCTGGCATTCTATCATTGAGCTGTTTAAGAACACCCCCATCTCATGGGGAAGGTAAAATGTGAGAGGAATTTGTGCTTCCTCAATTGTTCAAATACCGGTACACTGCAAATTTGGTTTATTCTGGTAGAGGTTTTCTTTCAAATACAAAATTGCAGGGAATCAGGTTCAAAAGTCTCTAAAAATCATCAGCCACATGTCCGTAACAAGAGAAATCATCAGCCACATGTCCGTAACAAGAGAAATAACACCGAACTAAAAGATCAGACACACACGTATTTCCTACAGGAAAGTTGAGATACGACCATTATAGATTATTTATATAGGGGATGTTTGAAGCTAATTACATTGTTAAAATATTAGGTTGTAAGGGGTAGTGACGTGTGTATAACCTCTCCTACCTAATTCACATCCTCACCTTCTCGTGGTACAACCCGTTTTCATAAACGAGGCTCTGAGGACCGAGTCACGGCGGTATAACCGTTCCATCAGGTACTGAGTAAATGCGGTATCCTAATGTCTGTCCAGAGACTAAAAGGTAGCAGCCCTACCACTGGACTACTTAGCGTCGGGCCAGTAAACTGTCCTAAGGAACTTCAAAACTACTTTCAAGTCTCAACACGAAAAAAGCCAGAAGGAAATATCAACCTGCAGGAAGAAGAAGACCAGGACGTCCACTCAAAAGACTTCTGGATGCCAGAAAGAAATATCAACCTGCAGGAAGAAGAAGACCAGGACGTCCACTCAAAAGGCTTCTGGATGTTGTTTCTCTTGAGGCCGAAACAGGTCAACAAATGACCTAAATTCGTGAATGTACTATGATGATGATGAAGATAATGATGATGATGATGATGAAATAAGTACCTGCTAATATTAGTCGTCCTCAAATAAGATGAATTTCTGATTAAAAACTTCAAAAGTTGAAACCTTGCAGGGCTTTGAGAAACATGTTCCATCTTTACCACAGTTTTTTAATTACCAAGACAAACTCTGGATAGAATTTCATTACCAGGTTCAATTTCATTGTTACCACATTATACTATGCTAATCAATCAACCAAAGTCTTGCGAAGACGCACGACAACCACAACAATAGAAACATACAACCTGCTGAATATATTTAAGGATCCTAGATTCTACACGACATTAGTTTTTAAAGCATCTATATAAAAAGCGTCACTGCTATAAGGTAAAAATATTCTCTTTAATTTGCTTACTTGTTATAGTCGGCTGCTAGATGGCGGTGAAGACCGAGTTCTCGCGACATCTAGTAATAATGGAGAGTATAATACATACTTACTTACTTACTCACTGGCACTATCGAACCCGTAGGTTCATGGCCGCACGGACATAAGCTCTCCATACATCCCTATCCTGAGCCAATGCTTTCCAATCATTCCCTGTATAATCTACTTCCCTCAAATCATAGTTAATGTTGTTCTCCCACCTCATTCTTGGTCTACCAACTGGGTGTTTTCCTTCTGGCTTTCCTACAAAGAAGTTTCCATGCACGCCTTTCATTCCCCATACGCGCAACATGTCCTGCCCATCGCAGTCTACGGGACTTAACTGTTATTATATCTGGCTTCCTATAAAGACCATGTAGTTCATTGTTATGTAGTCTTCTCCATTCACCTGTCTGTTCATCTCTCTTTGGTCCAAAAATTTTCCTAAGAACTTTGTTCTCAAATACTCGTAATCTCCTTTCCTCCCTTAAAGTAAGAGTCCATGTTTCGCACCCATATAATATAACTGGTAGAATAATAGTTTTATATATTTTCAGCTTAACGTTTTTTGAAAGGAGTTGGGACATCAAAAGTCTCTGCAATGCATAATAGCATGCAGTATAATACATATATAAGAAAAATAAGTGTTTGAATTGGATTCGCCTGGTAGTGTAATGGATATTACGCTGAGGTACAGACTCAGAGATCCGGGTTCGAATCCCGTCCAGGCATTTATTTTTCTTATCATTCCACATATATATATATATATATATATATATATATATATATATATATATAGTGGATACTTTGCTTGGTGTGGAGAGTGTCAAACAATTTACAAATAAACATGATAAAAATTATAACATATACCTTTGCTAATATTTCTCCTTCATCAATTTTAAGGATTATTTCTCCGTTTTTTTTCTCTCTCTCTATAAATGTAACTTGGGAAAGATATTTAGGCTGCTGTAAAGTAGTCCTTAGAAACACATTGTTCTTGTTCCTACACATACTACTACTACTACTACTACTACTACTACTACTAATAATAATAATAATAATAATAATAATAATAATAATAATAATAATACAAAGCTTTATTTATAGTGGTACTTTTAAGTCCACCTAATAAGTGTTTAGTGGGTTGCAGTAACGAAGACTGAACTTTGATTACAGTTTCACAATTTTCTATAACAACCGTAAAATCTGAAAATCTACGACTCTAATTTCACAAATAAAGTCTTTACGAAAACCACATGTTCATTTCTAATATAATCGATTTTGAGTATTTTTTATATATTTTATGCAAATAAATTGTGAAACCATGGTCGTGATTTAGATATTTGGTTCTGTAATCAACTGTTTTGAGTTCGTATCCTGTGCAGTTAGTTTTTATATTTCTTTCATCGTTTCTAATTCTTCTCCCTAATTCATTGGATACCATATATAGCTTTATATTTTTAAGAGGTAGGTTTGAGATTTTAATGAAAATTTGTGGTTCATGCATTGAGTGATATAATTTTAGGCCATCAATTTCATGTAAGTAAAATTTGGTAGAATATGGTAAGCATATAAAAATGTTTATTATATTTTGATCGATGTGTGAGTTTGAAATAGGCTAAATCATTGGTCCAGAACTCGTATATGAAGCCTACAAATTACTGTTTATATAAAAGTTATCACTTTACATGATATGTATTGGCTCATGAAGGAATAGAGTAAAGCGATACAAAATAGTGAGTGATATGTACAAGAGAATTCTGAACCAACAAGGGGTGAAAAGGGGGAGGGGGCAAGAAATAGGCCGGGGTGACTTTGTGTTGAGGCACTATCAGCTAATATTTATGCACCTTGTGATATGTGAAGTTATGGGCCACGCGTTAATATCGGTTGTTCTAGCATGCGCATTCAACTCTCTGCGCAGCACTAGTTTTCTAGTTTGCAACGCATTTTATTACATTCCTGTGTCTAAATTTAGCAACTAAAAGTTTAAAGTGATTCCGGATACGATTATTTATTTACTCTCAGGTTTCACGTCTTCCTGAAGTCATTATTCAAGTCATCATAGCCGTTCTCTCCCCCTCTCTATTTTTCTTTCTCACATCTTCCTATCCCTTTCGTTTCTTCTTCTTCTTCTTCTACGTTACGGTTTAGGCTTATTTACTAGCCTGTTTCGGCTCCAAATTGCTGCTGTTTCAGTCTTTTCTTTGGTCTTCCCAGACTTCTTCTTCCTCGTGGTGAATAGCTGTATGCTGCTTTTGGTATTCTATTCTCGGTCATCCTTGTCAAGTGTTCTTTCCAGATTGTTCTGTATTTCACTATTGTTGTGTTTAATTCCTTTTTTTTATTGATCTAATATAATTTTTTGCATTAAAAAAATGTTGGTCTCGCTCTTCTTATTTTTTTTGTCGGAATGCAAACCTTCTTTGGGCAACCTATTTTCATTTTCATATTATCAACCCACCTTAGTTAATTTACTTTGATAGATTCTATAAGAAATCCTTACAAATTCACTCTTTATTTATTTTTTTTATTTTGTATGTATTTATTAAATAAAACTATCAAAGTTTTATATCATTTTTCATAAGTATTTATTTTATTTTATTTAACATTCATGACAGCCGTTTCAATGCACTGTATCTTCATCAGATGAATTCTATAAATACAAATATGTTGAATGTTGAATACAATAAATATTTATGAAAATCACATAAAACTTTGATAGTTTTATTTATTAAATAAATTATGGATGTTCATCAAGTAAAAATCAAATCAATTGATTAAAATATTAACTTTGTTATTCATTGAAAAATCTGCCAGAAGTTCATTTCTGTGCAATGTGTAGTTTCTTCTATTCCTCACTTCGAATGACAATATGAATTATTACATGGCTCTAGAGGAATTAAAACTGTATGATGTAATTCACTTAAACTATATAATAAATAAAAAGCCCATGGGATGACAGATCATAATAGCTAAGACCAAATAAAGTAGTTGCTGTGACTGGCTGCAGATGCGAGTCGTGAGATTTAGTGTGACGCAATCCCATCGACTTTTTTTTTAGTTTTTTTCCGGATACCGCTACTTAACATATGGAAAAAGTATACAGTTGTCTTACAGGCTAAGTGGTTCCCGTTAGGGGGAAAAATATGGCATAGAGGGGATCGAACCCGAGACCATTGTGATGCTACTCAGATAAGCTATACGTTACGCCACAGATGTGGTTACTTACATGCATTCTTACACACACACACACACACACACACACATTATATATATATATATATATATATTGTATTGTAAGCCTAAGTTTTCCCTTTACAGAGATTTAGGCGCTCTCCCCCTACAGGGAAGAATTTGAAACATACTAATTTAGTTACACTTGTTTTCGTATAGATATCATTTTGAGTGGTCCGTGGTCAGCGTTCCGCCTTATACTGACATCTAGGAAACCAAGGTAGTACTAGGACGGGAAAATTCGGTAAATTTTGCTTAGAGGCCTCTTCATTCAGGCTTAAGGATTTTTTACGAGCCTGAAAATCTTCAGACTCGGGACCCACGGATTAAAGTCCCTCCCGGAAGACTTGCTCCTTGGATTTTTCCGTCTTAAAAAATCAATCGACCACGGTCGGGTTTGAACCCGCGACCCTTGGGACCAGAGACAAGGAGCATAACCACTAGTCCACCGCGGCCGATATATATACACTGTCGAAAAAATACAACACCCTCAAGGATTCTGTTCATTGGTAGGCCTACCAGAGTGTAATATGTGTATAATGAGCGGAGGAGTTGTTGTGTTAGTTTTTCATTTGTCAAGATCATCGGCAATTAAATGATCCTCAGGAGGCCTTTCTTTGCGCGTTCTGTTTTGACTCAGTTGACAGTGACTGTGGTACTTTTATAGATGAAAAGTGTTTGCAACATTCTCTCTAGGATACAACTATGCCCATCGACGAGTACGAGTACAGCATCAGCTATTTGAACGGTGTTGCATTATGGGCCTGTGGGAAGCTGGATGACATATCAACAGATTGCTGCACACGTAGGGCAAAATGTATCGGTGTTGTGTCGCTGCTTTTGGAAGTCAACTGTGGAATATTCCCGCACCCATGGTTTAGGTTCTGGACGACTGCGCACCTCAAGATGGACGCATTGTGCTGCACGAACAACATCCACGGAAGAAATCCGTGGACATGTTGCACCTGCTCTGTCACCAACGATAATTAGAAACCGTCTGCTTTCATCAGGTGTACTTCTGGTCAGACTTCCACTTCCACATTGACACCGCCAAACGCGGCTACTCTGACGTCGTGAAAGTGTTGGGCGAAAAGTGTAATGGCATTATGTTGCTTTAGCGATGAGGGTAAATTCTGTCTGTATGCGAGTGACGGTCATACATTTATACGGCGTAGACCTGGTGAGCGTTATTTTCCGGAGTGCATTCGTCCACGACGCACAGGCCTCATGAAGTGGAGGGGTGGCATGAATTGCAACTCGCAGTTATAGTTGGTATTTCTGCAAGGTAAAGTAGAGTCCCCGCTTCAAAGCACAGGTTGTTTAACCTCGTGCTACTGTAATTTCATCGACAAGAAATTGATGTGTTTTTTTCAGCAGAACAATGTACGTCCACATACAGCTGCTGCAACACAGTGTACAGCAAGTTCCCCAGATCCCTCGCCAATTGAACTCGCGGTTACCTAAGGAAGCGGGAACTTATTATTTCTCCAGAGCCTGCAACAATCATTGCCGAATTTCTACAACAGGTGTAGGATGTTTTGTACATCTATCGCAGATTGCCATTCAGTACCTTTATGTCCGTGCTATATTGAACGTCTGCTTTGCCGCCAGAGGAAGCACACTGTGTATTGATCGACTGTGTGGGCACCCTTTACATAGGCATGTGTGTTTAATTTGATCTAAATTTATCATATACTTCGACAATCATAAACTGTCACATCACTTTTCAATAAAATCAATTTGTCCTTGAGGGTGTTTTTTTTTCCTGGTAATATATGTATCATACGTGAATTACATATAGCGGTTTTAACTCTGAAGAGTGATCTTCCAAAATCGTTTAGATGTAGGGAATACAACTAAACTCCATGGTGCGACAAGCGTAGAAGTCCCTTGGCCTACCAGCCGGCTGCTGGGATCACAGAGGTAGACGATCATCCAGACAGTGGAAGGGTGACATGTGGTCAGCATGTTGGATCCCTCAGCCGTTATAGCTGGTTTTCTCAGCTTGGAGCTGCTACTTATTTTAGCTACCCAAATGCCTCACGATGCTGGGTGAGCACCGGTCACATACTGACCAAAATCCCGTGATAAAATTTCTTCCCCCATGGAGACCGGAACCAACGCGAGTCCCGTAGCTCTGCGCCAAGGCATGTTGCCTTAACCTCTCGGCTACGGCTCGTGACTTGTAGGGGATAATGGTCTATAAAAATAAAATGACCTATTTTTAGCGGATATGAGATAAAATCTGATACTCGCCTTTTTTTGAAGACGAAGTTATGTCAATAATACCATTAAATATTTTAAGGAAGTTTTAAAGATTTATCACAAATTAACTATCATGAAATTAATTATATTTTGCCATTAATGAAAAAAATTAGGAAGTTTTCTGACATCTACGATATTTTAAATACATAAACTACAAAAAGGTATAAAATGTTATCTTCTTCTTCTTCACTTCACGGACTAGGCAAATTGACTGTTCCGCCTCACAGTTGTTCTGTCCATCTTTTCACTGGCCTTCCTACATTCCTTGAACCTCTTGGCTTGTAGTTAAATGCTGCTTTAGGTAACCTCGTTACATTCATTCTTTCTACATGTCTAAACCATTTATCTTTATATTCTTTGATTTTATCATTTAATGGATATATATTTAAATCTGTTCTTATATCTTCATTCTTTATCCGATCCAATATTGAGCAACCCTTTGTTCTTCTAAGAAAGTTCATTTATACGCTTTGTATTCTGCTTTGTAATTTTTTGATCATTGCCCAAGTTTCGCTCCCATAAAGTAATGCAGGAACTGCCAATGTTTTATAAAACTTCAATCTAGTATCTCTTCTTGTTTTGTTCTTTAAAGCGTTACGTGTAGTTCCGCATACCATTTGAAATCTCGACAGTTTCGTATTTATGTCTCTTTAAATTTTTGTGTTTATAGTAAAATTACAACCGAGATAATTAAAATTTGTTACTTGTGCTAGAGGTTTTTCTATTTTGATTTTTGATCTTGTATGTTCATTTCCCCAAAAGTCACAATTTTTGTTTTTTTCTTTTGATAGTTTAAACTTATATTCTTGGCATACCTGATTTAAATGAAGTACAGAGTACTGTAAAATACTTTCATTTTCTTGATTAATAACCACATCATCAGCATACATTAAAACGTTTAATACAAAATGCTGTTACAGAATTAATAAAAAGTGTCGGCATTTATGGTATTAATTTATCTGTTAGTAATGGTTTTGCTATTGTGGACACAGGAATGAAAAGTGCATATGATTTACGAGTTGAATGCGCATGCTCGGTCTGCTAAATGTAATTATTATAAATAGCTGAGCTTGTTGATATTGTATAGAAGACTTCAGCGGACGGGCACAACCTTAATTTAGAGGATGGAAGCATGGCTAGAGCTACAGAACAAGGGATAGTAACTGTGGGCCTCTTAGAGCGCTCTATAGAGCATGTACCAGCACGATAGTGATGTAGATCAACAAGTGAATTGGTCCCACAAGTAGGCTGAGAGCAGCGCTGTTGATTCCAAGAGTTCCCGTCTCGATCACTTCCCTCGCGCATGCGTAATCTCGTTCTGAAAAAAAAAAAACATGAAAAGTGTTAGCACAACATTCTTAGTGAGCATTCTGATTTTGTTCAATCTATACCATATTCCTTAATATAGTGATAGAGTATAAATGTATTTCTTTAACTCTTAATGGACACACACATAAAAACTAAAAGTAGGAAAGTAAAATAATAGAATTTAAAAATAAAATTAGGTGTGATTATGGGAACAACCTTTTCACCTATCTTACTTACTTACATACTCAATGGCACTATCGAACCCGTAGGTTCATGGCCGCGCGGACATAAGCTCTCCATACATCCGTATCCTGAGCTAATGCTTTCCAATCATTCCCTGTATAATCTACTTCCCTCAAATCATAGTTAATGTTATTCTCCCACCTCATTCTTGGTCTACCAACTGGGCGTTTTCCCTCTGGCTTTCCTACAAGAAGCTTCCATGCAAGTCTTTCATTCCCCATATGTGCAACATGTCCTGCCCATCGCAGTCTATGAGACTTAACTCTTCTTATTATATCTGGCTTCCTATAAAGACCATGTAATTCATTGTTATGTAGTCTTCTCCATTCACCTGTCTGTTTATCTCTCTTTGGTACAAAAATTTTCCTAAGTACTTTATTCTCAAATACTTATAATCTCCTTTCCTCCCTTAAAGTAAGAGTCCATGTTTCGCACCCATATAATATAACTGGTAGAATAATAGTTTTATATATTTTCAGTTTAACGTTTTTTTAAAGGAGTTGGGACGTGAAGAGTATCTGCAATGCATAATAGCATGCATTTGCAGAATTGAGCTCATGTTTAATTTCTTTGTGCATCTCATTCCTATTTGTGATTATTGTTCCTGGGTATTTGAATTCAGCCACTTCACCTATCAGTCGGTAAAATAATAATTGTAGTCCAGCTGTGGTAACTGTAGCCGTCTTGGTGATTCCTAAGCCATGTAGCAGGAGGGAACATTGGCGAGTGGGGGAGGGAAGTATTAGCCATGCAAAAAAATTCACTTATTACTATTATTATTATTATTATTATTATTATTATTATTATTATTATTATTATGTATGGTGCGGTAAGAGGGGAGGGCGAGATGCAGGTACTGCCAGCAACTACACTCAGTTTTGAAAACATAATACTTGAATTTTTTATCTACTGTTAGTGAATACTTATGTTTTCTCATATGTTTTGGAAAGTTCATTATAGCGTAGTGTTGTTTTTATACAATTTTTTTATATTATTATTATTAATATCATTAATAATAATAATAATAATAATAATAAACTGAGTGTAGTTGCTGGCAGTACCTGCATCTCGCCCTCCCCTCTTACCGCACCATACAACATAGACCCCTCAAAACGGGGCTACAGAAGCCAGAACTGAACTATATTTAAGCATTTTATAGTGTTCTGCAGGTCATTCACTGCAATAATAGCATTTTCATGATTTGCTTTGCAGTTTTACTTGGGAATTATAGGTGTGGCAGCTTCCCGTTGCTTCCCACACCAGGGATGATAAGGATGATGACGATGGCCAGATGATGTTTGGGGACCTTTTGGGCTTCAAAGCTACCTTACATTTGTCTTGCAGGCAGAAAAATCCCGGGAAAAAACCTCACCCAGAAAGTTTGTCCCAACCGGGCCCGCTGCGTGACAAGGCAACACAAACCTCGAGACCACAGCGATGGACTTATTTAATTACAGCTAATTGGATACATGTTATTTCATTTCAGTTCTAAATTTACCAGTATTATGATTGCTAAAATACTGCTAAATTTTAATAATGGACCTTTGAGATGAAATTAGTATGTCTTAAGCATTGGATGAATTGAAAGGTACAAAAATCTGCAATCCTTGTTATTTTCCACCAGAATAATTTATTAACTTAAATAAATAACAAAAAATTGCACCCGAACCGGAATTTGAAGACATATTAAGGTGACATGACCAATCGGGAGATGATGATTAAAATTTGGATCGCACAATACCTTTTTGGTCATTCAAAGATATAGAGGACGTCCCCGAATGACGGATAAGTCTTATACGGGGCCAACTCCGAGATAACACGAACATTAAGACAAGACCTAGCATTCACTCACATTTCATTCTGAACAAGGCTAATATTGCAGGTTGAAAATGATGGTCAAATGGTGTTAGGGGACTATTTGGATCTTTAAAGTTATCCTGACATTTGTGTTAGAAGTTAGGAAAAATCCTGAATCGAACTCGGTCCCGCTGCGTACGAAGCAAGGACATTATCCCGAAAAAAAAACATCAGCGGCCTAGTCGACCCCAGGGTCACGGTACAGGTAGATACTCCTATTTAATTTCAATAGAGGGTAATGAGTATCATCTATAAACAATATTAAGTTAAAAAACACCCCATTCACCAAAAACTTGGAGTGTTTTTAACTTAATAATGTTATCACCAAGATGGCCCATTATTAATTTTTAATTTTTAATCTCTAAACAACTTTAATTGATAACTCAAGTAGAAATTGTCAATTTATTCATATTGGATTTTTCTGTGCATGCTTCAAAGTATTTTTTTAGGTAATATTATATAGTTTACCTGGATGGTTAGCTAACTGTGGCAAGAAGTCATTCCAGAATGTACAATATTTGGTCCGCGGTCCCCTGCCGGTGCCGAACGTATCAGCATTGAGTATGTAGTATTTAGGGTGTTCCTTCGTATAAGGGGGCCAATCCCCCTCATCTGCCATAGGTCTTCTGTAACAGATATAAAAATAATTTTAGTAAGAGTAAATTTGTTTCTCCATATTAATAAACGATACATTATGAAAAATGTTAACTATATTGGATTATTTATTACATATAATGACGACCAACACTGTGAAGTACAAAGAAAACTAAAACTGGCCAACAAAGCGTATTACTCACTTTATAAAATAATGAATAATAACATACACTCAGCAAGTAAAATAAGGTTATACAAAGTATTAATAAGAACGGTTTTGACTTATGGTAGTGAGACATGAATCTACACTAACAGATCAGAGGTAAATAATTTTGAAGACAAAAAGTACTCAGGAAAATATTTGGACCGATAAATATTAGTAGTCAGTGGAGAATACGATACAACAAAGAATTATACGACAAATACATTGAAACTGGTCTTGTAACTTTTATTGAATTAAAAAAATTGGAATGGGCTGACCATGTACAAAGGCTTTCAATGGACTGAGCACCAAAAAGTGCTTACAGCAAGTTTTATGGGAAATAGACTAGTTGAAAGACCTAAAAAAATGATGGAAGGATAGTATTAAGAAAGATGCTGCAAACTTACTTAATTGTCGCAACTGGAGGCAAAATAGAAGTGATTGGAGACAGAAGTTAAGTGAGGCCGAAGCTCGAATTTGAGACAATCAGTCATTGGATGGATGGATGGATATTAATACATGGTATAGATTGTACTGTAATGGTGAAGACCAAAGAAAAGGTGGAAACAGCAGTAATTTGGAGCCGGGACAGGCTAATAAATAAGCCTAAACCGCGACGAAGAAGAAGACTATAACGGTTAGTTTTCCTGCAATTCCATATTCCATTCGGACTACTGTATGTCACTAGAAATTTCTGTTTTATTAAATAGTCTATAAAATTGTATCCAGTAATTTTCATAAGAACCGACAAGGGAACTGTCAAGCATTGTTTGATGAAGCTTTTAAGCTAAATTTAGTATTAGGTGAGGACGACTGACACAACAGGTACGGATTTTAACATTTTACTTAATCTCAATGGTGGTTTATCATGAATTTTAAGAGTATTAACAAATAAGTATTAAAATATAGTTTTTAGTGAAATATTTAACTATTATTTAATTTAATTGTATTTTATCACAATTTATTACATCTTTAAATAATTTGAGGACATGATCTATATGGGGATTCTTTAACCTTGGAAGGATGAGAGATCTAACAAGAAAACTGTCAACCATTGCTTGCCGAAAACCTAACTTGAAATTCCTCTCAAAGAAACGTTGAGCTGTACCAAGGCCGTGTCCAAAATGTTATCTGCCGTTTTTAACTGCAAGGCACAGAAATCGAAGCCAGAAGACATCAATGTCAACCCACTGTTTGGAGCAGTTGGACTCTCTGCTTGAGTAAGAGCGGAGTGAAGTTATGCGGTAAGCGGTGCGGGCGGCAGTGAGGGTTATCCAAGCTACGAATTCAGATGCTGTATTACATGCCTATAGTTTAAATGAGAGATTTAGCCTGGAATTTATTGCCTTACAGTTAAAAAAACTGTAGACACTTTTTTTGGACACGGCCTTTGTACACTTAGGAAAAAAAAATAGCGGCTTCAAAACGCAGTGTCCCTGTTATGACTTAGTGCGCATGCTCAATGAGCTAAAGCTGTGATTCACGTGGTACTCTGACTGCTAGCCCATGAAGTAGGTTTGTTCTCTTAAAATTTAGATATAAATGATATAAAGCTTCAGTTATTAAAGAATTAAATCTTAGAGGTTAGACAAATATGAAGGCAAATATTTACCTTAAATCCAAATTACCTAGACAAAGTATTTTATTACCTTATGGCAGCACAGGCCTACTATCCGGCTGCTGGCCTCACATCCATATGTGTTAATTAGAAAGATGGACGATCAAGCAGCCAATACAGGGGTAACATGAAGTCAGCATTTCGGTCTCCACCCGTTACAGATAATTTTCTCAATCTGGAGCAGCTACTTATTGTACATACCCAAATTCCTCTCCATTCTGGGTGGTACCGGTCCCAAATTAGTCAAAATTCCATAGGAAATTTCTTTTCTCATGGAAACTCCACTCAGTGCAAGTTCCGTAGCTCTGCGCCAAGGCATTATGCCTTAAACCACTCAGTTACGGTGCGGGATAAACTAAGTATGTATACATGTTCCAAAATGATGGACGGGGTTTTAAGTAGTTGGCATAGTTTTACAGACGAAATTGGATGCGTGATTATTTGCTATAATGAAAGAAAAACTGTGAAAGTTTCATATCCTGTATGCAGTAATTTGTTTCTTGTTATTATTACGTCGTCAGCGTTAAATTTGTGAAAATGGCGATTCCTGTACAGAAGTCATTCTGTGTGTTTCAATTTGCGAGGTCTGGTTCATTGTTGTAGTGCAGCGGCAATTTGGATTTAATCCTGCGACAGATAAAATTATCCGTCGATGGTACAAACAGTTAGAAACAACTAGATGTATATGTAAAAGGAAAAGTCCAGGACGTCCACGAACACCAAATGACGCGTCAGTCAGGATGACATGATTCATTCTCATACCCTCCACGGTCTCCCGATCTCACACCTTGTGATTTCTTCCTATGGTGGTATGTGAAGGACCATGTGTACATACCGCACTTCCGGTCGACCTTCCAGATTTGATAAGAAGGATCGTTGCTGCTGTTGAATCCATTACTCCAAATATGCTAACCAAGGTCTGGGAGGAATTCGACTATCAGCTAGATGTGTGCCTTGTGATGAAAGGTGCTCACATCGAACACTTATAAACTATGTTATGGAAACTGAAAGAGTTTCTCTTTAATCCCATATAACTTTTGTTCTTATATATATATATATATATATATATATATATATCCATCCATCCATAGTAATTCTGCCCGAGGGCAGGTCCTTCACTGCAATCATAGCAGTTTCATGCTATGCTTTGCAGCTTTACTAGGGAATTACAGGTGAGGTAGCTTCCCGTTGCTCTCCACACCGGTGAAGGATGATTATGATAAGGATGATGATGAGATGATGATGGCCGGATGATTTTTGGGGACCGTTGGGCCCTCAGCTTCCTGATATTTGTCTTACAGGTGAGGAAAAACCCCGAAAAAAACCTCATTCAGCACCTTGCCCCGACCGGGAATCGAACCCGGGCCCGCTGCGTGACAAGGCAGAACACGACCTGGAGACAACAGATTATATATAATGTGAGGGAAATTAAATAATTTTGAAACGCCGTCTATCATTTTGGAACATCCTGTATTTCATATATTTAGGTATATATATATATATATATTTTTTTTTTTTAAGAAAATGAGGGTAAAATATCTAACGATTAGGGTTAGTAGTTATACAGTTGATTTTGATACTAAATATCTGTTTGAATCATCAGTTTTATTCAACTCTATGGTGTTAGAATACCTTAACCCTTAAATTCGCAATTTATCCTAGTGCATACATCAATTGTTTTAGTTTATCTAATAGTTTTAATAAAAGAGAAGAAAGCTAACAATAAGAAATTACTTAAATGTGTGTGGAATTACACATTATAACAGTTATGCACGATTCGTTTTCAGTGCGGTCCGCCACATTTAAATAACTCATACTAGAAATTACTAGATAGATCATCGGTTGATTAATGTCTCTGACATCGTCCGATTCCTAATAGCCAGTTTTGTCGGTCCATCCAATCTCCTGGTTGTAGATGTTTCTCCTTCATATATAAACATATTCCGTGACTCCAGGATGTTTTAGGTCTTCCTCTGCTTCGTCTTCCCTCAGGTTTCCATTCCAAAACAGATTTTGGTAGTCGATCCTCTTCCATTCGTTGGACATGTCCGTACCATCTTAATTGCTGAGTTTTAATATAATCTAAAATAGTGTATTCAATCTTCATTTTCTCCCTTATAACTGAGTTCCTAATTTATTATCTTCTTGAAATTCTTGCTGCCCTTCGTATAAAATCCATTTCCGTTGCCGAAAGGTACTTATTTGCTTTTTTTGTTGTTAATGGCCAAAGTTCTGCTCCATAAGTAATGATGCTTTTAACAATTGTATGATATATATTCATTTTATTTTCATTACTTATATTTTTATCCCACAATATTCCATTGAGGCAAGCAATTGCAAATTTTCCTTTATTATTTATATTTCTTTCTATTTCTTATTTCTTCTACTAGAAATTACTGTTTTGCCAATTTAAGGGTTAAAATTCTGTTGCTGTTGCATGACATCCATATTTTTCAATCGCAGAGGTGGATAGTAGCACAATCAGTATAGAAGTGATATGGTATCAGCACGACTGGTTACGAAGCCGTTATAAGTTGGTTTTTTCTCAACCTGGAGCCGCTGTTTATCATATTCCTCATTATTCTGAGTAGGGACCCGTTTTATGTACTGGATAAAATACCCTGAGAAATATTCTTCCCAAATAAGGCTAAATATCTTATAAGCTCAGCCATATTAACTCCATGGCTCGAAATACCTAAAAAGTCTGTCAAATCAACCGACTGTTGGTCTCACATCCACACGTGTCATTTACAGACGTGGAAAATCATCCCCCAGTATAGATAGAGGTAATACTAATTACCATGACTGGTGTCTCTACGTGCTACGTATGATATTGGGTGGGTATCGTTCCCATTCTGACCGAAATTTCATGAGATAATTTCTTCGCCTATGGTGATTCTAACCAGCGCAAATCTCTTAGTTCTGTGCCAAGGCATGATGCTTAGCTACATCGCTGTCATAACTATACTTAAATTTGGCAGTATTATTAAATCCGTCCACAGCTGTGGTCTCGAGGTAGCGTGCTGCCTTGTCACGCAGCGGGCCCGGGTTCGATCCCCGGTCGGGGCAGTTTTTCTGGATGAGGTTTTTATCGGGTTTTTTCTTCACCTGTAAGACAAATGTCAGGAAAACTTTAAGGTCCAAACGGTCCCCGAAATCATATGGCCATCATTAACATCATCGTCACCCTTATCATCATCATCATCATCATCCTTCACCAGCAATACGGGAAGCTACCACACCTACAATTCCCTAGTAAAGCTGCAAAGCATAGCATGAAAATGCTATGATTGCAGTGAATGACCTGCCTTCGGGCAGAATTACTGTGGATGGATGGATATTAAATCCAGAAGTTGTTTTATTTAACAGGTTTTTAATGTATACAACATCTTCTTGTGTCCAATATTAAGTTCTGATACTCTTCCTTCATTCATCTGTATCCTTCAAGTCACCATCCTGCAGTCCCCTGCCCTTCATCATATTCATAATTCCCTCTATCCATGTCTTCTTTGGTCTCTCTTCTTTTCCTCCGATTTGGAATCCATTGCCTACATGGCAATCTATCTTCATTGCTCCTCTTCACGTGTCCAAACCAATGCAATTGTTTATTCCCCACAAATTGTATAATCGTTTCGTTAAAGTTAATTTTTTATCGCATAATACTTTTTTTGTTCCTGTCTAATTTAGAACATCGTGCAGATCTTCTTAAAAATCCATTTTGTAGATTGCAATTTTGGCATTTATAGTCCATACATCTGCTCCATAGGTCATTAAACCTCTTACTATTGATTTATAAATATGAATTTTAGTTTCTTTGAATATCTGTTTATTCCACAAAATTCCATTTAACACTGCTATTTGAAATTGGCATTTAACTGTTCTTCTTGTTATTTCCCAAATCATTGTTTCCATCTTCATTTATTTCAAAAAATTAATTTTATTTCAAATATTATTGGTACCTTTGGAAAATTTTCTCCTCTATGACCAACTACCATATAATGAGTTTTATTTACACGAGTTTTTAATTCCCACTTTTTATATTCTTCCATTAATTTCCTGGTATATATTTAATGTCATCATAATTTTCAGCCATAAAATTTGATCACCTGAAAATTGTAATGTGTATATAATATTCTCATTTGTATTATCAGGTTGGAGGTTGATGCAGTAGGCCAGTTCTCAGCTCATTGGAAAAATTAAACAATGCTAAAAGTCCAATAAATCCAGAACATAAGTCATTAAGGGCCAGTTTCACCAAGAGAGGTAACTGTATTACGCCAGTTTAAGCTAAGCATTATACATGGGTAAAACTGGTGTAATGCAGTTACCTCTCTTGGTGAAACTGGCCCTAAATGTTAGAGGGAGTCAAATGGAAACAACGGGGGAATAACAATGAATTTAACACAATAACGAAAATAGAGGTAACCCTGACATCTGATGCAATTTTTTAACCTTTCAATTGAAAGTGATAAACATAAGAAAAATGTGTAATATCCCAGAGCAATGAACTGTTCAAGTTTTGTTATTCTGGGAAAACAAGGATTGTTCAAACATAAACATTATTTTCTGAATTCTTGGTTTTTGTGACATTTGGTTTTCCCTTGTGTTCTTCAAATAAAGGCTGTAATAAGGCTTGTTTACTTACCCCGTGAGAGCGAATCTCGCATATATCTCCATCATGCGAAGACTCAGATCTCGTTCGTTCTCGTTGTAGTCGATAGACATATTGAGTGGATGTCCGAACACATATTCTATCTCATCTCCATGCATGACCCCCATCCACTGTCCCCACAGGTTAATACTGGTCCTCTGTAACATAATCATCCCCATCCATTCAATTATTGATGACATGTATAAATACCTTGTGACCGGAACGTCCATCCGCGGTTTGCTTAATTGTGATATGCGATGGGAGCTTTTAATGATTGATGCTAAAGTGAGTTGATTATTTCATGACAGATAAGGAGGGACACTTGAAGATATACTTAACAATATATTTATTCCTCCGCCTTGCAGTGTTGTCAAATTTAGACCTCGCAACATGCCACTGAACATTTATTTATTTTTGCTAGGAAATTCTATGTTGTGTTGATTGTTGGGATATTATTATTATTATTATTATTATTATTATTATTATTATTATTATTATGTATACAATATGGGCTTGTAATAAATCTAAATAAAACAAAATATTTAAGATGTATGAGAAATAAAACAAATTTGACTGAACTAACTATAAATAGTGACTGTATTGATCAAATTAACTCCTTTAAGTACCTAGGTACAATACTAAACGATAATAATACTGTTGAAGAAGAGATCAAAACAAGAATATCGCAAGGGAATAAAGCATATTTTGCTAATTTCGATATATTCAAAAGCAAATTAATATAAAAAAATGTTAAATTCAAATTATATACAGCAATAATAAGACCAATCATATGTTATGGAGCTGAAACCTGGGTACTAAAAGAAGCAGATAAACTAAGACTATTAACGTTTGAGAGGAAAATATTTAGAAGAGTGCTAGGTCCAGTAAAGGAAAATGGAAATTGGAGGTTGAGAAGGAATGACGAATTATACCTCAAGAATAATAAAGAAAATATAGTTAGTTTCATCAAATCCAAAAGATTACAATGGTTTGGACATACACTAAGAATGCCAAAGGGAAGATTGCCGAATGATATTTTGAATTGGAAGCCACAAGGAACAAGACCAAGGGGAAGACCCAAGGATCGATGGGAAGATGACGTAATTGAAGATTTGAGAGAAATGGGGATTTTTGATTTGAAATCCACTGCACAAGATAGGAAGAAGTGGCGTAAACTGGTTGAGAAGGCCAAGACATTCCACTGGAAGTCGTAGAGCCTGACGAAGAAGAAGAAGAAGATTATTATTATTATTATTATTATTATTATTATTATTATTATTATTATTATTATTATTATTATTATTATTATCCGAAATTTACAAATCATGTTTCACCTAAAGTATATTAGGGTTATAGTTTGTGTAGATATTGTGATACATTGTATACTTTTATCTAAAAATAAAATTATTTACGAATCTTACTTGTAATGACATCAAAACTTTTGTAGTTCTTTTCTCTCAAAAAGCACTTCTGTAATAGGTGTTTCGCTTAAACAATTGATGCTATTTAGAAGACAAGTGATTTCGAACCTTTCATTTCAGAACAAAGGACAATCAAAGATAATATGTTCAACACTTTGGCTGCTAATACCACAATTACAACATGCATCCTCTCGGATGTTGAATCTCTGGAGATATTGGCAGAATTTCCCGTGACCTGTAAGGAATTGAGTTAGAATGAAATTTGGAACTTTTTAAAATTTTATTCTGTCATAAATACTCGGAAAGAACAGCTGTCGTGTACCTGTAGTACTATTGAGCCATAAGTTGTTCCATCTTACTATTATGTATTCCTTTATTTGCGACTTCAGGAAAGAAATGTTGAGTATAGGTCTAGAAAAAACAGATCAGTTCTATCCCTATAACAGTGAAAAATCCCATGTTTTCGATGTTATAATTCTAAAGATTTTAATGCTATTAATTAATTAGAAAATAGGCTTCAGAAAGAAGACCATTTACAGTGTTTATTCAATGTTAAATCATATTTTTTTGCCTTGTATACTACCGTCGTCCTCAATTATAATGTTTATATTTAAATTTTTCGTTGATTTAATTCTAGGCCTTTTGAAGCATGCTTCATCTTCTGGAGTTGTTTAAGTAGTATTGAATTATCTGTACGTGTCTAGTAGAGGGTTTTGCTCATTAGGCATATTTTAGTTGAGAATGTTTGTATTCTTGGCCTCCTTGATAATTTCGACTTCTTCTAAGATGTAAATTTTGTGTCTGTCCTCTCTATTTATAATTGACATTGTATTATTGATATTGTTAAAACTGTGACCGCTTTCTGAAATGAACTTAAAAGTTTAGTATTTATTGAGTAAGAAATTGATAACGTGGAACTATCATATCAATTTGCTATAAAATAGAATTCAAATTTAAATAGACTATTTAACTCATGTCGCAAATGGCAGTCAATAACCAATCACGTTTCAATGAATTCTGTTTTACACCAATGACTGTCGTGTTTCACCTCGCTCTTTATCGATTTCTCTTTATCAGCTTCTGCTTTTGTGATAAAGAAAGCTCCTCCTTTTTAATATCCTGAACAGGTCAGACCATAATTTTTCTCCAACAAATACATTGAATATAGCAAATAATGAATAGATTCAGTGATTTTACTGAGTTGTTTATTCAAAATATAAATGATTAATCTATAATGTTGATTATAATAGTTTGATGTGTTTCATTATTTCTCCATTACAGTGCATTCTTACAATATTGCGATCCTATATGGCAATAAATAATATGATCGAGTTGCAGTGAATATACATAACCTCACATTTCTAATTTGTTTTCAAACATCGCCGTTTACATTAACTATATAAATATTTTAAAACACCGGTAACTATATTCAAATAATTATTTTTTAGTAAAGAGCTTAATTTTATTCGTTAAATAGTCCTAACAAATGCCACTCTTGATTTCCAAATTATCTAGATAAATTCACTCCTCACTTCGTGAGTCGTGAACTTATCGATAATTTGGAAATCACTCTTGGCATTACTTATGATAATTCTGTATACTAATATTATTAAGTGTAAATGTTAAATTGTAGAGGTGGTTAGCGGAGGAAGTTTGATAATAGTGCAAACGTTTTCGATTGGTAGTTACACATCTGCGATTAAATAACAATTTAATAAAAACCCTTCCAAGGATGGTGATTATCAAAAACATTTCAAGTACAGTGAGATATACAGTGAGTTTGACTTTACTTGTGGCCGCTAGCAGGAAAAGTGACTGCGGGCAATGAGTCATCAACTTGCGCTGCTCAAACAGTGCACACAAGTCGAGTGAAACTCGCTGTACTTTATTCAATGTGATGTCAACCGCTCGCGACAAAATTAGTTCTAGCATCTAACGGGCAATACTAAACGTTTATTTTACCTCGTGGAGTGGTGCTATGTTTCAGTATAGTTATGGAACTGAAATCTAAGTATGAAATACACATGAATTCAATAAGAACATAATCTCTTGACAACATAATGTAGATATTCATTTTAATCTCAGCCTTTCAAAAAATAGCAACATCTAAATAAAATACAGAAAAAAATAAACAATGATTTTATGGCTAATTAGATTTTTGTATTGTATTGTATTGTAAGCCTATGTTTTCCCTTTACAGAGATTTAGGCGCTCTTCCCCTACAGGGAAAAATTTGAACCATACTAATTTAGTTACACTTGTTTTCGTATAGACGTCATTTTGAGTGGCCCGTGATCAGCGTTCCGCCTCATACTGACATCTAGGAAACCAAAGAAGTACTAGGACGGGAAAATTCGGTTAATTTTGCTTAGAGGCCTTTTCATTCAGGCTTAAGGATTTTTTACGAGCCTGAAAATTTTCAGACTCGGGACCCACGGCTTAAAGTCCCTCCCGGAGGACTTGCTCCTTGGATTTTTCCATCCTAAAAAACCCATCGACCCCGGCCGGGTTTGAACCCGCGACCCTCGGGACCAGAGGCAAGGAGCATAACCACTAGTCCACGGCGGCCGGTTAAAAAGATGGAACAACTGTGCAAATTCACTTGATAGTTGTATGCTCATGATATTTAGGAAGTTTCCTTTCCATAGACGTGCTTAAAATCACATTAAACGCTGTTAATATACGTCTGGTACGTTTGAGATTTAGAATGGGATTTTCAAAGTTGGGTAATTGACTACTGCATCAGTGCGTTCATCTTGGTACGTTAGGAACCGGCATTTGTTATATCGTACTTCTAACGTTGCAGTTAATTATCTTAAAGCTTTTAACCTCTCATTTCTACTATTTTCATTTTATTATCATTTCCCTAAATTTTGTGTGTGTCATGTTTATGAATTGATGTTCATTTATTAATTTATTACACGAGTATATATATATATATATATATATATATATATCCCGACTCAGGCATCTATTTTTCTTTTCATGACATATTTTCCTTCATTGCTAAATATAAAAAATATAGTTATAACATTTAAATATACAAGCTATATTGCTATACATTAAATTTTCTCTTTAAATATGCTTACTTGTGATAGTGGCCGGAAAATAAATAGTTGTGTTAGGATTCCTGAGTAGCTCAGATGTAGAGCGCTATATATATATATATATATATATCCATCGGGTTATTTTTTTACGCTTTCCATTCTGTCAGTCACAATCCACAACCAATATGTGGAAATTTTAAATTGAAAAATGAATTAGGGAAAAATTCGTTTTAGCTAATAAAATAAATAATTTAACTAACTCACTGCCATTATCAAACCCGCGCACACATAAACTCTACATACATCACTATCCTTAGCCAACATTTCCCAATATAATTTAACTCCCTCAAATCATGATTAATGTTATTCCCCCACCTTATTCTTGGCCTACCTGCTGGGCTCTTTCCCTCTTATTTTAATATAAGGCGTTTCCATCCCGTCTTTCATTCCCCACTCATACCACATGTCCTGCCCATTGTACTCTACATGACTTTACTGTACATATTAATTTTGCACAGTGTATAAGATAATAAAAATAATGTATAGTGGATCCGTAGACATTGACTATACTCTTGATATTAGATAACATCTGAATTCCCATAAAAATTTTGTACTTCACTGTTGTAAGTCTTTTCCATTCACCTGTCTGTTCGTTTCTCCTTGTTGTAACATTTTCCCTAAAGAACTTTATTCTCAAATACTCGTAATTTGCTCTCCAATAAAGTAAGAGTCCATGTTTTTGATCCATATATATTACGGGCAGAATAACAGTTTTATATATTTTCTGTTTTACGTTTTTGAGAGAAGTTGGGATGACAAAAGTCCCTGGAGTGCTTAATTGCATGCATTTCCAGAATTAAAACAAAGTTTAGTTTCTTTCTGCACTTCGTGTTTGTGTGTAATTATTGTTCCTAGGTATTGGATTTTTTTTTAATTTCCCTCATTTGTTATTAACTGTCCATTTTTATAATTTATTATAATAAATAAAAATATCATATTTACTCAATATAAAAAAGGTCTGACTTGTTGGATTCGTATGATGGAAAACACCGCGTTATTTCCTATAGAATCGGAATAAAAATATCAATATAAAAATAATAATAAAAATTGACTGAACAAATCAGTAATTTAACATAAAGCACAAGGGGATTAAAAAAATTAAAGGGAAAATTACTATTAACATTGTAGTGTTCTATAAGAATTAAAAATATCATTTGAACCGAGAGTTTGAAACATAAAGAATATGCTAGGTAGTACTGCCTACTCGCTTCTAGTAATGACTACCTGGCAAGCAGGTATAAACAGTTAAATTAATATAGATAATTGCACCGATCTGTTTACCAATCAAAATATATATATCAAAATAAAGATAATTTAATTACAAGCAGGATGGTATAATATTGCCTGCAGTAAACCGATCATGAAATAGTATTGGTAGGCTTTAAAGTTTAAAAATTGGAATGAGCAAAGTTGCGTGAGAGAGTTGCTGCGCATGGCGTGTCTGTTGAATGAAAGAGTGCGCATGGTTTTTGTAGATGCGATTGAGAAGGACAACGTTTGTTCGTTATCGGAAATTATTTAGAAGTAACTGCTTCGAACACGTGCTACGTTTTATTGCGATATTTCTCAAACATTAATAGGCCTATAAAATGAGTAAAAAGCGTGTTTTATGTACTTCACCAAAATATGTTGAATTTTTGACGATGAGTCATTTGATAATATTGTGCATCAAAGTTGGCTTTTCGTAAAAAAAAAAGTACGGTGATATTCAACTAACCAAAGAATCGCTTGATTGGTTATCACTCCAAGTGTTATAGTAAAATTACCGTTTTAAAAAGTAAATATAGAGACCAGTTAGAAAATTTTGTCACAAATCATGAAGTAAGTACCTTATAATTTTATTTAAATTAATGACTTTGAATTGGCAGACATTAAACATTAATAAAATGCCTTGTGTCTGTAAATTTGAGTATTGTCAAATTTATAATCATTAATAAATTTTAGAATATTTTAATTATGAGATTTCTTTAATATCATCAATTAATTATTTAATGAAAATACTAAATCTAACTTCTTCATAAGTTCACAAGTTTAAAAAAAATAAATGTATTTTTTTTTTGTATGTCATATCTTTTAATAATACTTTTTTACAAGTCACAAAGATATTAAATATTATTTTTATTTTTTCTATTGAGTGGTTTTTTTACTTATACTTATGTTTCCTTCAACAACAGGTAAGTTAAAAAAATATATATCTCATTAATACATTACTTTGACGGATATTTCTGTATCTTGATACCATACATTTCGTTACAGATGAAATATTTAACATGCTTAAATTTAACAATTATAATTAAAAATTGGTGTATTTTCAGCCGCTCCAAAATGATTCCCCGGCAATAGAGAATAGCTGTCCTCAATCGCATGTACAAAAACCATGCGCACTCTTTCATTCAAGAGACACGCCATGCGCAGCAACTCTCTGACGCATCTTTACTCTCTCCGAGTTTTAAACTTTAAATCCTGCCAATACTATTTTATGATCCGTTTATTGCAGGAAATACTGTACCATCGTGTTTATAATTAAATAATATTTATTTTGATATATATTTCGTTTGGTAAGAGGATCAGTGCAGTTACCTATATTAACTTACCTGTTTATACCTGATTGCCAGGTAGTCATGAACAGAAACGAGTAGGCAGTACTACCCAGGCATATTCTTTATGTTTCAAACTCTCGGTTCAAATAATATTTGTTCGGTAAACAAGTGGGTGGAGAATCTGAAAAAAAAAGTTAATGAAAATAATTTAAACTAAAGATAGCTATGAACATATTTTAATAGGCAAGTGTTTCTGGATGTATTCGTCTATATTCGAGGTTTAATAAAAATATGTTTCATCCGGTAAACAGATGGGTGAAGGTCGACCTTTCTTCGGATCCTGTACTATTAGGTCTGGTGACCTGGGAGGCTACCGGCGATGAAGTTGATCTTCTGCTCCTACTCTTCGAATTCAACAGCGCCAATGCAACCGTGATCGCAACTTCAAGCAACAGCGCCAATGCGGCCGTGATCGGAACTCCAATCGTTTCTCTTTCTAGGAACGTTGGAATTGTGTTTCTATTTTTTGTAGTTTGGAAGAAATAAATGTTTGAAGTCTGTTCCTTCTTTGTGAATTGCCCTGTATTTTAGATTTTATTATCTATTTACTTCCTTGAAATTTAAGTTGCCATTGTATACGAAGTTTAACAGAAAACAAGAAATAATTTTTTTGTCTAATGCTACCAGGTTGTCTTTTATGACATTTCTAGCTTTCTTCCCAGGTATTGGCAGAATTGTAATCCATTTTTAAGATTGGGACATCTGGAATGCAGAGATACAAAACCGCGATGTATATGATGGGTGATAAATGATAATGTAGCTCCCGGAGAGTTCTTAACCTAAATTCCAGACCATGGGCAACCATAGAATAATGTCCTTTAAGGAAACAATCTATGGTTTGACCTGGAATCGAACTCAGGACTTCATGAACTGTAATCTGAAACATCCACGAGGTTGGTCAGAAATAAACTTAGGATATAAAAATATAACTTAATGGGAAGTACAGCACATCATTAAATATTACTTGAAGTCAGAAAATTGATAATAACTTATCACTTATCGTGAAGTGATCTATGGAAATGAATACAGATGATTTCTTAATAACTATACAGATCCCCTGAATGAGGTTATAGATAAATCTAATAACTGGTGTTTTTAAAGACCAGCTGCACACAGAACTGTGACAGGTTCCTCTGGTAGCCATATAACCATGTAATTTATATCGTGTGCACAAAATTGGACCATATAAGAAATGAAGAAGTAAGAAGAGACTTAGAAATATATTCAATAAAAGAATTCAACACCGCTTCGGCTGGGAACAGCGTATTCAGAGAATGGAAGAAACAATATTGCCCAAGATAGCATATCATTATAAACTTAAAAGGATTAGGTGATGTAGGAAGACCTAGAATTAGATGGAAGGAATCATTGTGAATTCGGAACAAGCGAATCGCCTAAACCTTGAAGAGAGGATGATGATGATGATGATTTACATTTGTTTTTGGAGTAGTACAACATTGTTGGTTCATATATTGCCTTCTTTTCGGAGTCGATTTATTGCGGTTGATTGATACCTAATTAATGTATTTGCGAAATTTTTGATGTTGATTAATCATTGTAATTTTTAATAAAGTTTATTATTATATAATTTTATGATATGTTTACATATACTATACTTACTTACTTACTCATTGGCACTATCGAACCCGTAGGTTCATGGCCGCGCGGACATAAGCTCTCTATACATCCCTATCCTGAGCTAATGCTTTCCAATCGTTTCCTGTATAATCTACTTCCCTCAAATCATAGTTAATGTTATTCTCCCACCTCATTCTTGGTCTACCAACTGGGCGTTTTCCCTCCGGCTTTCCTACAAGAAGCTTCCATGCAAGTCTTTCATTCCCCATACGTGCAACATGTCCTGCCCATCGCAGTCTACGAGTCTTAACTGTTCTTATTATATCTGGCTTCCTATAAAGACCATTCAACTGGGGTAAATACATATACTATGAAAATAAAAATCAATAAAATAAATATTAAAAAATAAAATGTAACATAATTACAGTATATTATTAGGTACACGAGATTATAGTTATTATTCTAGGTTAAACATCTAATTCACTTTATTGTTTTAAGGCGGATTATAGTGTAGCACAAACTATTTCTAATGAAATAAGATTAGAATTTATTTTGTATGTTTTCTTGTCTCTTAATTTTTGGGCACTAACATTTTATTACAGTAAATTATAGTATGCAAATGTGGTTTCTGGAAATTGGTATAAAATGTTAGGATAAATAATATTATAGAAGGGGTGAATTTGGACATGTCAAATCTTTAAGAAGTAGTTCAGGCACGTTGAAAATATGAAAATGTATACAACTTTAAAATATCTCCTACATAATGATATACTAATAGTAATTAGAAGGAAAGGAAGAGTAACTCGATATGGTTATAAGAAGCGGAGCAGGATTTATTTTAATGACTCTTTAACTCATGCCCCAATTGGGAGTCAATGACCAATCACATTTCAATGATTTTTTATTTACAACCAATCACAGTCGTGTTTCGCCTAGAATTTACCAACTAAAGTTTATTATAACAAAGAAAGCACCTCCTTTTTAACATTCTGAATAGGTCATAGCATTATTTTGCAGTGAGTGACTCACCAAGAAATATGGCTACCAGATTGTATATTTAGTGCATGAATGTCAACACATACCGCATGCGGGAGTTAATATAAAACATTTGTAGCAATTGATTATACCACAAAAAAAACACTGTTTGCACTTTCTTAAATGTATTTTTTCCCAGGAAAATATAATTGTGATATTTACGATTATACCACAAAAAAAAAACTCTCTTTGCACTTTCTTAAATGTATTTTTCCCAGGAAAATATAATTGTCATATTTACGTCATAGGACATCAGAAATGAATTAATATACAGTTTGATGTGTTTCATTTTTTCTCCACTAGAGTGCATTCTTACAATATTGCGTTCCTTTGGCAATAAATAATATGATCTGGTTGCAGTGACGAACAAAATAAGCAAATTAAGCGTAACAATCGTTTCTCATTTGTTTTCAAACATCGCCGTTTACATTAAATATATAAATATTTTAAAATAACTATATTTAAATAATGATTTGTGAGTATACAGCTTAATTTTATTCGTTAAATAGTCCTAACAAATGCCAGTCTTGATTTCCAAATTCTCTTTATAAAATGGAAATCACTCGTGGCATTACTTATGATAATTGAAGTTTACAAAAGGATAATAGAAACGAGAGATGACTAAGGATGGAATTTGAAGAACCACAGAATACAATATAGGGTTTTCACATCTAGAAAGTACCATTACTTTTATGGAATCAATTCCTGCTAATAAACGTGTCCTATTATGTGATACTGATGTATTACTTAATTCATTTGAAATAAATAATTTACTTAAATAGTTTCATGTACAACTTTGTGAAGAAGGAGCGTGCCCTATTTATGGGAAAGAAGAAACATAAAAAGTATAATTATCGCCCACATATTTAATAAAGTTAGGGAGTGAACTCAATTATCGAAACATCGGCTAGCGGAGATGCTGTTGAACCATCCTCTTTCAACGAAACTTGATGATAATTATATTTCCATCTTTTTACTCAGTCTGCGGCGTCAAGTGGCAACACCGTTACCATAAGAGCAATACTATTTTCTAGATAAGAAAAAACCTACAAAGGACAGAGTCATGGAGGAAGGAAGGATATACAAGTAAATATATAATAGTGTTAAGTTATTAAAATAGTCCCGCGCCGTAGCCGAGCGGTTAAGGTAGGAAGCCTTGGCGCAGAGCTACGGGACTTGCGCTGGTTCGAGTCTCCATGGGGGAAGAAATTTTCTCATGGTATTTCGGCCAGTATGGGACCGGTGCCCACCCAGCATCGTGAGGCAATTGGGTAGCTACAATAAGTAGCGGCTCCAGGTTGAGGAACCAGCTATAACGGCTGGGGGACTCGACATGCTAACCACATGTCACCCCTACACTGGCTGTTGATCATCTACCTCTGTGATTGACACATGTGGATGTGAAGGGCCAGCAGCCGGCTGGTAAAAGGGCAACCGCTGAAAAGTGGAAAGACCCTCAATCGCAATCGGAAAGTTACTAAAATATATAGTGACGACAATCAATCTTAAGTTTAAAATCAATGTCAACTTTCATAACCGTGATTTTTCAAATACTGATAGCTTAGTACTTTTTCTACTCTTCTATCTATAACGTCAGTCATAAATCTTACTTTGGGTTATTACATTACCGATCTCTGATATCAAAATGCCTTTAATAGTATTCCTCATAAATTATTTTCTCAGATTCGTAATTTATGTTCTGACTCCATGAATTTTTGCAGTCGTTTGTTTCTCTGTTGCCATAGAACGAGGCTGGAGCAAGCCAAGCGACACTCGGCTTTGATTTGTGGATCCAATCGATGCAGCCGCTTCTCATCTGTTACTGCCTAATCTCTCTACTTCTCTAATAAAAGTAGCGGCACTCAGTCTTACCAATTTTGTGACCTACATTTCGAGGAATATTAAACTGTACAAAACCCATAAATTACAACGCAGTGATGAAATATTATAGACCTATACCACAAAAGTGGAATTCAACCTTTAGTGGGCCAACACTTCAGAAGAATAGCAACTTTACGGGATCCATCAAATCAAATTTAGTGCGAATAATTATTAAAGTATATAAATAGCTATTACTATATTGTTAAACACATGCTAAAATTTTACACAATCATTTCAGTTCACCATCTAACATGATGTTAGATATTTTTATTTAACTTTTTAAGTCAACATTTGAAACTATCAAACTTTATATCAAATCATAATCTCTTATTAGGCCTACTTGATATATTTTAAGTAAATGGTGTATTTAATATACATTTCTCTCAAATAATTTAATAATGCTGCGAGCATGAGTGCCTTCTCATGCGGGAATACAGATTTAAATACCGTAAGTTATAGATTATTAAATTGTTTTTGTTTTATATGTATTATTTCACAAATTATATATTACGTGATATATACGTGAAACATGTGTCCAGGTATCCTAGTTGTCGAGAATGACTTAGTAAATTAACAATTTTAAAATATAACATAATCTTTCATTTATGATAATTAAAAAAGTCCAAAAGCATTCAAGACTGAAAGTGTATAAAACACTGGCTCTTCCAACTCTTTTGTATGGTAGCGAAGTATGGACGTTGAAACAGAAGGATATACAGAGACTTAGATCTGCTGAAATGAGATATCTTCGGAGGACTGCAGGATACACACTACTAGATCACAAAAAAATGAAGACATCTTAGAAGAATTACACATGGAATCTTTAGAAAACAAAATTTCTGATTATAAGTCAAGATGGATACAACATGTTCATCGAATGGAAGATCACAGAATACCCAAACTAATGTTAAGATATCAACCTGCAGGAAGAAGAAGACCAGGACGTCCACTCAAAAGACTTCTGGATGGTGTTTCTCTTGAGGCCGAAACAGGTCAACAAATGGCCTAAATTCGTGAATGTACTATGATGATGATGATGAAAAATCTTGGTAATCAATTATAAAGAAATTAATGAATCTTTCTTATAAAAAATATGTCCTAAATTTTCTATCGAACCTTTTATTGAATAGTTGCCTCGAAAACAGATCTAACCAGCAAAAATTCGAAAGTTGAGTTTTCAGTGGATTATTGACCTATTCGGAGAATATCATGGCATCGTGGATGTAAAATTCTCCATACCCTCTTCCAGACCTGTTTTAATTATTTTTAAAAGTTAGCGTTCAAGAGAATAGCGATCCATATGTAACAAAATGACAAAAGCAGCTAGTCAAGTCATGAATAGCAGTGCTGAAAAACAAATTCATTCCATATCAGTTCCGTGAATTCTATTAGAATTTTAGAGATTTGAGTAAAAATAAGAAATATGATTAAATGGAAAATAAATATTGAAAACTGATTCAGTTAGAATTTTTTCTAACTTAATCAGTGTTCAATATGTATTTTATATTTCTTATTGTAGCATTTTTAGTTAAATATGTGTTGGATCATTTTTCCACTCAATTCTGTATCAAATTGTTAATATTCCGTTATTAGCATGTTATTTTGCATTCAAAATGGTTGTATATGTTTCAATAGATTCAGAGATTACAATGTATATGATACAATAAAGATCATCATCAACAACAACAAGGATTACGGCCAATGCCCTGTTCCGATCTCATTATAGGTCGAATTGGCCCTTCCATCTCTTCAATGGACTTTCCAACATTCTTCTCCCTTTTGGTTTATAATTATACATTCTTCTTGGTATGCGCTGTTCATTCATTCGTAATACGTGCTGAAGATAAGCATTTTGATAATATTTTATTCTTTCACAGATATTAAATATATTAAGTTCTGTTCTAATATCTTCGTTTTTCTTTTTAACGGTCCTTTGGTATGCTGCTATTGCTCTCAACATCTTCATTTCAGCAGCCTCTATTTATTTATCTGCCTTTGTTAATGTCCAGGTTTCACATCCATAGATAAGAGATGGAGCTGCCAATACTTTGAAAAACTTCAAAATAGTTTCTTTTCTAGTCTTATTCAATAAAGTGCGTTTAATTGTGCCACATAGATAATTGAATCGTTGTATTTTAGTGTCTTTATCTAAGTTTCTGTCATTGCCTAAATTACACCCCAAATAATTAAAATTCTGAACTTGGTCTATAATTACATTGTTTATAATTATTTTTGTTCTTATTGCACATTTTCCTTTTAGATATAATATTTTTGTTTTAGATGTAGATATTCTTAAATTGTATTTTAGAGAGATATTATTTAAACTATGAAGGAATTGTTGTAAAGCATTTTCTGATGCTGTCATTATTACTTGATAGTCTGCAAAAAGCAGAGTTGTCAATACACTTACAATAAAGATAATAGCCTCAAAAAAGAACATTATTATGCGTTTTTTGTTTTCGTTTTCCCAACAATTTGTACTTTGTGGGTTAGATCTCTTTTCGGGGCAACTATCCAATTATTAAATTTACAACAATTCTCATTGTCATTATTATATATATATATATATATATATATATATATTTAAAATATCTTGAAGATCTCAAGTATAAATTTAGGGATAGGCTCTTCGTTCCAATTATTATTCAATAGATATCAGATTTTCTTTTAAATGTCAGGATTGTTTCTGTTATTCACACAACAAAAATATACAATGTTTTTTCTTCCACACTTCCGGGTCTTGCGTGTCTGCTTCTCATATTTCTCTTCTTCATGTTGTCTTGAATTCCCTTTATCCACGTTGGCTTTGGTTTATCACGTCTGCCTTTTCCAGGAGGTATCCATTTCAATACTTCTTTGTTTCTGTGTCCCTTATGTATCCATACCATCTTAGTTGGATTTCTTCAATCTCTTGTACAATATCCTTTTCTACATTCATTATTTATCCTATTGTATTATTTTTTATGTTATCTAATTTTGATATTCTTGCCGATCTTCTTATAAAATCCATTTCTGTGACTAATAATTTATTTCTGTGTTTTTGCTTAAACGTCCATGTTTCCGCATCATATAATAAAATACTCTTCACAATTTATTGTGTTACATATTAATAATTTAGTCCTCTTGATTATATGCTCACTCCATAATATATAATTTAATATGCCAGTAACTTTGTTTGTGTCTATTATTCTTTTTTCGATGTCTAATATCCGAATTAATTTTGTTTTTATAAAATGAAAGAGTTGGTGTGTGGATTTCACGTTTTTCATTGTTGACTTCAGTTCATTCAGTCTTACTACTCTGGTATCAGACTGAACGATCAAGGATTTTCCTAGTTATTAAGAGTTACTGTTTCTGCTCTACTCAGTTATACACCGGATGAAATACACTGAAAATCTTAGTAAACCTCACACGATCTTCCTATGTGGGCTTGTACTATTTTTTTACATTATTGTGATGCGATTTTCTTAGTTGGCAGAATTCCAGAACGTGTGCCAAGATTCCAGTCTCGTTTCAGTGACTACAACGGAAACCATCCGGAGACCTTCCATGGCGCAACATTTACGTTCATTTTATTGCATCTTACATTCTGGCGAGGATAAACGTCCTTTTGAAAATACTAGTACGTATCTACCTGTTACTGGGTTAGCGTTCTTGAAACAGTATAATCCCTTTTTCTTTGTGCGAGAGATCAAATCATTTATCATTTACTGTACCGACTTTCTAGGATAACCTCGTAACTTCATAGATTTAACTAACTCATTAGCATTATCAAATCCGTAGGTTCATAGCCGCCCTTACATAAGCTCTCCATACATCCCTATCGTTAGCTAATATTTTCCAATCATTTCAAGAAAGCAGAAGAGACATGTGTTATTCAGTCGAAATTATTGCATTGAATGACAAATTGAAACAATACAATAACGATCGTGGCACGGGCGGCGTTTATAATGAGCAAAGCGGCACGTGAAATACGATGGCGGTGGCATTTAACAACGAACTTTAGGCTTAGTGACAATATATTTTTTCCTTTGATATGTATTTGTCCATTTGGTTTGATCGTTTTTTGTAACAGTCGCCTTGGCACGTGCCTGTAGTAAAAAAAAGTTGCTGATGTGTTAATAAAGGATACTAATCCTTTTGATATACCGACTGTATCCACGAATAAAGACATTTTTATCCGCGAACACAGGAACTGTGTCACAATTTTTTAATCCTCGAATAAGGAGCTTTTACTATAGTTGAAATAATGATAATGAATACCAACAATTATCTCAGGGGTCCTCATCTAGGGGATATGTGGATGGCGACCACAAGGTGCCCAAGCTGTGCAAAACATTTCTTCCACTTACTTGTGTTTTGCACTCTTTTAACTTTACTATCTAACCTCTCTTGGTTAACTCTTGTTTTTTTGACGCCAATGCTATTAGGGCATCCGAGGGCTAGGGAGTCTTTCCTTTCTTCCATTTCTTCTTTCCTTTATTTTCTTTTCTTCTCCAGAAAAGCCTGACCAGAGGCTATAAGATGGCAGCCCCATCACTGGTCTTGCCTTCCTTTGGCCAGCAACCAATCGAAGGGACTATTATTATGCTTTCAAGTCTTATACGAGAATTTCCCTCAAACGCTGGAGGGAAAATTTTCTATAGGATCGTAACAGGCCTTGGCCTAGTACTTGGAAGGAAGAAGAAGAAGAATACCAACAATGAAAAAAAAAGCATGATGAATATCAGCCCCATTTCTAATAGACAAGAAAAATGCAATACAATATTGATAAATTCTAATTATATTTAAAGGAAATAAAAGCAAACAAATTATTAATGCTAAAAGAATTATATGTATGAGTCGTTCTATTAGGTTGTTACTGAACAATTATTCAGTATCTTTTCTCTTTAGTAGTTTAAATTCTTACTTTGTAGGTACTTTTACGTGAAATAGGCCACCCGCGACTTAAAGAAGCACGACGTGTTGGAGACTGATTCTAAACTTTGGAGCACAAACAACATTTCTGACCAGAAAAAGACACGGAGAATTTTACCGAATGAGTTATCAGCTTAATCCAGGGTGCCCTCTCAGACAACTGCGACATATTACTGACTAATCTGATAACTGATCTATCTGACAGACTACAGCGTGTTCATAATGCGTGCATTCGATTTATATTCAATCTCCGTCGTTATGACCACGTGTCTCCTTCATTTCAGGCCTTATCATGGCTCCGCCTAAATGACAGAAGAACTTTACATTCACATACCTTACTATTCCAAATTCTGCACACATATTTACCAACTTATTTAACAACACGTTTTCAAAATTTATCGGCTCATCACAATTTAGGAACAAGATCATAAGACTCTTCCTTACTTTTGATACCTCAGTACAGGACATCTCTATACTCTGAATCTTACACAATATCTATGACTAGAGCATGGAACTCACTTCCCAGTCGTGTCAGGGACTGTCAATCGCTATCATTATTTAAATCGAAATTAACTGATACCAGAAGTTCGATACAATGAAAACATTAACTCCATAATAACTATATAGAGCATTCCATTAATAATCATCTAAGAAGCTACTTACTTTATTTTATATAATTTTAATTTTATTATATTCTATGTTTTTGTTAGTATTAGCTAATATTAGATCACATCATCATTGTATTTTGTTTAGTCTGTATTTTAATAATATCTTAAAATTGTAATATGTATGTAATTTTTGTATAATTCTACGATTCGCTGTTTGAGTGGAAGAGAAGGCCTTATGGTCTTAACTCTGCTAGCTAAAATAAAGCATTATTATTATTATTATTATTATTATTATTATTAATTACTTAAGACGAACCACACAATTCACTCACACATTCAAACTAAACATGGCGAATACATTAATTAGGGGACCGTTTGAGCCATAAAGTTTCCTGACAGCGAAAAAAAATCATCTAGGAAACTTTTTCCGAACGGGGATCGAAAGAGGACTCACTGCATACGAGACAAGACACTACCCAGAGATCACAGCACTACACTAACAAAGGAACTTAAACCATTGGAATCCGAAAGCTACCTTAAAATTTCTCCCAGAGAAGCACTGTGATGTACAAAGTGCCGTGCCAAAAAAATCTGCCGTTATTTAACTGCAAGACAATAAAATCCAGTTCCAGATCACTCTTTTAAACTGTAGGCAAGTAATACAACATCTCCATTGGTATATTGGATAACCCTCACTACCTGCTGTCCGCGCCGCGTTCCGCCTCACTTCACTCCGTTCTTACTTGCGTAGTTAGTCCATCTTCTCCGTTCAGTAGGTTGACGTAGCTGGATTCTGGCTTCGATTTCTGCACCTTGCAGTTAAAAACGGCAGCTATTTTTTGGACACGGCCTTGGTACATCGCAGCATTTCTCTGGGAGAAATTTAAAGGCATGTTTCAGCATGCAATGGTTGACGGTTTCCTTGTAAATAAAGAGAAAGATAATTATTTGTGTTTATTATTACACACATCTGATGGGATCGGCCGTGGTGGACTAGCGGTTATGCTCCTTGCCTCTGATACCAAGGGTCGCGAGTACAAACCCGGTCGACATCCATTTTTTTATGGTGGAAAAATCCAATAGAGCAAATCCTCCGTGAGGGACTATTAAGCCCGTAATATATCTTTAAGCCTGAATAAAAAGGCTCTAAGCAAAATTTACCGAATTTTCCCATCCTAGTACTATCTTGGTTTCCTAGATATCACTATGAGGCGGAACGCTGATCCCGGACCACTCAATGACATCTATCCGAAAACAAGAGTAACTAAATTAGTATCGTTGAATTTCTCCCCTGTAGGGGAGAGTGCCTAAGTCTCGTTGAGTGAAACAAGAGTTTACAAAAAAAAAGATCTGATGGGAATAATATTTGAATAAGTAATGGTTCAAGGGGATTTTTTTAAATGGGATAATAATAATAATAATAATAATAACTAAAGCTATGATTATTATTATTATTATTGTTATTATTATTATTATTATTATTATTATTATTATTATTATTATTATTATTATTTTAACATATGGTGCTGATGTCTGGCAAATTCCTACCAGGGAAATGAAAAGAAGTTTAAGTACAGAAAAGGATGTTTTAAAGAGATCAGGTGGAAAATATAGTTTGGATAGAATACGAAATAAAGAAATAAGGGAAATTATGGGTGTACAAGAGGAGCCGGACATCATAGACATTATAGAAAAGAAAAGATTGCAGTGGTATGGTCATGTCAAAAGAATGCCAGAACAAATATTGCCAAAAATTGTTATGGAATGGATCCCGATGGAAAGGGGGAAGAGAGGAAGACCGAAGAAAACTTGGATAGAAGGGGTACAAGGAGCTATGAATATCAGAGGAATGGAGGAAGATCAAAGGATGGACAGAGAAGAATGACGTTTGGTTTCCGGAAGACGGCGGCAGCTGATATGATACCGGATGATGATGAATAATTATCATTATTATTATTATCATTGTTATTATTATCATTATTATTATATCGTTATTATTGTTATTATTATTATTGATATTATTATTGTTATGAATTTTATCCATGGCGTTTGATAATGGCTGTTACGCAATACAGAAACATTGTTAGATGGTAGGAAAGCTGAAATGAAATTTATAAATGAAGAGAGAGAAATTAAGAGAACAGGCGTTGGGAACCGGAAGACAGCGACAGCTGTTACAATACCGGAAATAGATAGCGATATAGAGCAAGTTTTAAGTGGTGGTGTCCAGTCGTGACGTCACGACGACTTGACGCAGATTTATGGAGGTCTGGGGAAATAACCGTCGTGTAGATGTCAGTTTGATTGTTAAGGGACTCCCTGAACGATCGTAGCCATCTTGTTCAATATTTTGCTCACAATTTAAATTTCATTTCTGTTATAGTTAGTTTAGCTATGCAATGAAGGCGCATGCCTTATCTAAGCGATTAACAGAAAACTATTTCTGCGTGTCCTTCCATTTGTTTAATATTTCCATAATGTACAAGCTCATTTGATATTTATCTCTTAAATAAATTATCAAAGTATTATTTGACTTTCATAAATATTTATTTTATTCAACATTCATAACAGCTGTCAAAGAATGTTGAATAAAATAAATATTTTTGAAAATAATATAAAATATTGATAGTTTTATTTAATAAATAAACACCATGGATTTTCTTCAAATAAACACGAAATTAATAAATAATAATAATAATAATAATAATAATAATAATAATAATAATAATAATAATAATAATAATACTTACTCACGCACTGGCACTATCGAACCCGTAGGTTCATGGCCGCGCGGACATAAGCTCTCCATACACCCCTATCCTGAGCTAATGCTTTCCAATCATTCCCTGTATAATCTACTTCCCTCAAATCATAGTTAATGTTATTCTCCCACCTCATTCTTGGTCTACCAACTGGACGTTTTCCCTCTGGCTTTCCTACAAGAAGCTTCCATGCACGTCTTTCATTCCCCATACGTGCAACATGTCCTGCCCATTGCAGTCTACGAGACTTAACTCTTTTTATTATATCTGGCTTCCTATAAAGACCATGTAGTTCATTGTTATGTAGTCTTCTCCATTCACCTGTCTGTTCATCTATCTTTGGTCCAAACATTTTCCTAAGTACTTTATTCTCAAATACTTGTAATTTCCTTTCCTCTCTTAAAGTAAGAGTCCATGTTTCGCACCCATATAATATAACTGGTAGAATAATAGTTTTTATATATTTTCAGTTTAACGTTTTTTGAAAGCAGTTGGGACATCAAGAGTCTCTGCAATGCATAATAGCATGCATTTCCAGAATTGAGCCTATGTTTAATTTCTTTGTGCATCTCATTCCTATTTGCGATCATTGTTCCCAGGTATTTGAATTCAGCCACTTCCTCAAAATTTCCTTCATTTGCCATTAGCTTTCCATTATATACTGAATTTCTACGTGTGACCATATATTTAGTTTTACTGATATTTACTTCCAGTCCTAATTTCTTAGTGTTACTCAATAGTGTGTGCGTATTGTCCTTTAGTATCTCCTCGCTATCGGCCAATAATACTACATCATCAGCATAAACTAACAGCTTATTAATACCATTCAGTTGTAAGCCTTCCTCATTCTCTAAAGATTTAATGGCATGCTCTAGTACAAAATTAAATAGTAAAGGAGATAGTGCATCTCCTTGCTTCAACCCATTCTGGATTTCAAAAGTGTCCGAAAACTGTTTGCCTACACGCACCCTACTCTTTGTGCCATTTAGACACATTCGTATAAGTCTAACTAACTTTTTAGGAATTCCAAACTCCAGCAGGATACTATATAATTTCTCCCTCTTAATTAAATCATATGCTTTTTTGAAGTCTACATACAGTTGATGTACAGTACCATTATATTCCCATTTCTTTTCTAAAATCTGTCTTATACTAAAAATCTGATCTGTTGTAGACCTGTTTCTTGTAAATGCATATTGATGATCTCCTAGAATGTCATCAATATAGTCTCCTTACTAATATATTTGTTAGAATTTTGTACGAAGTTGAAAGTAATGAGATGCCCCTGTAGTTGTTGCAATCAGTTTTATCTCCTTTCTTATAAATTGGTACGATAATTGACTGCTTCCATTCATCTGGAAGAGCTTGTTTTTCCCAAATCATGCTAAGCAACCAGCGTACCTTGTCCATCAATTTTTCTCCCCCTGATTTTATCAGTTCTGCTGGGATCTCATCTGAACCTGATGCTTTATACATCTTCAATTTTTCAATTGCCATTTCAACCTCTAATGCCCTTGGCTCTGCGACTAGCATTTCTGCTGTCTGTAAATTATCCTCCTTAATGTCCTGTTCTGTATGTACATTTAATAGCTGATTAAAGTAACTTTTTCCATCTATTTAATATATTACTGGAATCTGCAATCATATCCCCATTTTCATTCCGAATTATGTTTGTTCTAGCCTGAAACCCTTTCTTCTCTATACTAATTCCCTGATATAATTCTGTAATGTTCCTATTTTTTGCATTCATTTCAAGATCATTAATCTTCTCTCTCAAATATTCCCTCTTTTTACTCTTTAGTAACTTGGACGTTTCCCGTCTAATATAATAATAATAATAATAATAATAATAATAATAATAATAATAATAATAATAGCTTTATTTTTCCTGGCAGAGTTAAAACCTTAAGGCCTTGTCTGCCACTCAACCAGGTTTTAAAAAATACAAAAAAGTAGTCACATCTAAATTACAAAAGTATAAACGATTACTTGTTACATATACATTACAATTATTATTTATAATGTACTATCTAATACCCGGCGTGCGCTGCTACGCCTAAATAAATGAAAATTAATGTGCTTTTATGTTTAGTTGAATAAGTAAAATGAAAAATGATTATAAATTTATATTTTTTTAGATACCCCGTGCTGATCACCCGGCGTTGCCCGAATATCTACTTATCCCGATCTTCTTGCTATAAATGAACTGAAATACGAAAATTAATGTTTTATGTTTATTAAATAAGTAAAAGGAAACATTTATATCGTAATTATTTTAGATCCCGTGCTGTTTACCCGGCGTTGTCAAGGAATCTATTCATCCCGATCTTCTTGGCGTAAATGAGGAGAAAGACAAAAATTAATGTACTTCTTATGATTAATTGAATAAGTAAAATGAAAAATAATTATAAATGTATATCGTAATTATTTTCAGATTCCACGTGCTAATTACCCGGTGTTGCCCGGGAATCTACTTATCTCGATCTTCTTGGTATAAATGAGCTAAAAGACAATTCGTTATTGCGAGTTATCAGCAAAAGAATACCCGCCATGTGCTGCTACGCTTGCATAGGAATCTACGTACTTGCCTTGATCATCTTGGCATCAATGAAAGACAAAAATGGTTATTATGAGTTATCCGTTAGAGATAAACATATGCTGTAGCGAACTTTTCCGTAGATCTTTTTGAGATATTTAATTCTGTGCACATTAATTTTGTGTATTTGTTATGGTTTAGGCAGCGTAAGCCATTTAAACGTCCAAAGGGCTACTTTTTTCCACTTTTCCACTACAAAGGGCGATTTTTATTGGTGTAGGAGTTGAGTATCACAACTCCCGGGAATTTTGCAAAAAGCCCCATCACAATCGGATCAACGGTATGGCCGCATATAAAGTAGGAACAAACCAACATTCATTTTTATATATTTTATTTTGATTTACTCTTGATTTAACGAATTAAATATGATATTTTCAATACATAAAAACGAGAAAAAATATTAATGACATAGTATAAATTTAAATAAATAGAGAAAAATTAATTATTAGACAACAAGTAACTGTATAAGCGTGACTTAAAAGTTGCAAGTTTGCGGCAACCCCTGATATATTGAGGAACAAAAAACCAGGAGCGGGCAGAGGCTACTGTTGAAGGAAGTAGAATAAAAGGAAGTGCTATGAAGAGGGATTGTTAGCAGACTGTTATCTTGTGACCTAGTGTCAATATTTTGGTAAAAGATAACTTCTTAAATCTGGACGCCAGGTAACTACGAGTGTAGGAATTCAGAAGCTTATAGAGAAGTGAGAGTACAATTTACGTTCAATGATCAATTGATTATTTAATATCATTATCTTAACAATAATGGCGTAGGGGTACGCCGCTAGTCCAAGTTTAGTTACTCCAATTTATTACGTACACTGATATGTAGAATACACGACAATTTTCCACTCAAATACGTTTTCCCGTAATGCTTTAAACAAAACTTTAAACGAAATCTCATTCAATTTATTACCTTTCCTTTTATTATTATTTCCTTACCCATACAAGTATTATGCCTATAGGCTTGTTATGATCTCACTGACGAATTTTCTATCCAGCGCTTCCTTGGACGGCTCAGGAATCTCTTCCCTGTTGGACAATAACGAAGCTTGACCATGGGAACTCGATCTCAACTCATTCGTCGCAAATTATTCATCCAGTTGTTCTGGAATTCTTGCATGCAATTAATGACTGTTCTAATCTTAGTTCAAGACATCATCATTGTGTTTGTAATCCCACTTGGTGTGGCCTGCTGTATGTATCATTCTTCTTATTCTTCCTTTCCAGGATTAGGTCAATACGACCTGTTCCGGTGTCAAGTTCATCGTTTCCTTGGTCGACCCAAAGATCTTTTTCGTTGCGGTTTGTAGGTGTTGATCGTTTTGGATAATCTTGTATTGTCCATTCTGTCTAAATGTTCTTTCCATCTGTATTTTTACTCTTCTAGTTTATCGAGTATTGAACAGATCTGACAGTTCATTTCTTATTGATTCATTGTGTAATCTATCCATGCGTGTACATCCTTTTACGGATCTTAAAAATTTCATTTCAGTGGCTTGAATGTGTGAGTTCTTTTTGTAAGTACCCAAAATTCAGATCCATGCGAAAGAACAGGAACAGCCATAATTTTATAAAACCTGAGCTAGTTTCTCTTCGAATCTTTTGGAGGGTTCTTCTTATGATGCCACACATCATTTGATATAGGTTTAATTTATTATGCATATCCCAATATTATATGTTATATCTGAACCAAGATAGTTAATATGTGCTATGTTTTCTATTATTTCATTATTGATTACTATTTTTGCTCTGACTGGCACTTTGCCTTGAAAAGCCACAATTTTAGTTTTTGAAGTTGAGACTATAAGATTATAATAGAGTCCTAATTGATTCAACGTGTAAATGGCTCTTTGTAAATCATCCTCTGACTTCTGTATAATTACCAGATCGTCTGCATACATTAAAATATTCATATACATTTCCTTATTAATTTGTATTCCTATTGTACTTGATTTTTTCCATTTTCGTATAACCTCGTCAAAATAGGGATAATGTACACCCTTGTCGAACTCCTTGATTTATTAAAATTTCATCTCTGGAATAATTATCTAAATTAAGGATAACTTTCGTGTCATTATAAGGACTTTTTATTCTTTCCATAAGTTGAACCGTGTACCCTCTTGCCTTCATTATTCTCCAAAATTTTCTTCTTATCACCTTATCAAAGGCTTTGTATATATCATGAATCTTATTTTACTAGAAGTTGTTCTGCTGCTCTTTCCTCAAAGTGCATTTTTTTCCTATTCTACCTAACATAATCTAACCAAACTTAACCAAACATACCTTAAAATAATTCTAACCTAATCTTAACTCAACTAGCCATTCTTTAAATGTGAAATTTGAATATCGTAAGTTTATAACACACTGACATCAATCTCTTTTTAACATGTCTTCATTGGTTCAATTTAGTAATCAGCATTTTAAAACACGGAAATGCTACAAAAATATTATAAAGTAAACATAATAATTAATAAAAATATTTCCTGTATAAAAATATCTACTAAATTATGGATTAATGAGGGATAGGTAATGTATTTAAATCTGCGTCCCGCGAATGAGTGGTCACTCTTATTCAGAGAATATTAAATGAATAGTACAGGGAAAGAAGCAAGTAAATCCCCCCCCTTTTTTTGTTGAAATGTTGTTTGAAGTGTCATTAGATTCTCCATAGAAAGCACTATCGTAGAGAAGTGTGAAACAGTAAAATGTACACTTCACCTCCAGATTTGACATACGGTAAAGAAGTATGGATGTTGTACAACTAAAAGTGCATTTTATGGGAACAAAGTAAAAAAAATGACACGTGTTTTTTTAATCTTCAAATTATATGAGGGAGGAATAGATTTCTATGTTAAGTATATTATTTATTTAAATTAGGTTAAGTAGACCCTAATGTGATATGTTATAATCAAGGAAAATGTTTAGTGAGTATAACTAATGATACAATTAATTTCCTATGATTTTTATTCGGAATTTTGTGTTCGGCAATGTGGAATCAGAAAAGAGGTGTCCGCAAATAGATTCAGTATATCATGTATTCTAAAAACACAACTTTGGGAATGTGGCTTCGGAAATATGGATTCGATAAAATGGTTGGTAAATATTTTATAGAAATTAAATTAAAAATTTGGGAACATAGAGATTATTATTTTAAAATCAATTACTCAAATATTATTTTAATTTTATACTTATATAATTTATAGAATAGTTGTTGACCATATATTCTATCCTTTGCTTCTTTACGAGAATTTTATGATAATATCAACGTAGTTTTCGGCACTCGGGTTGAACTAAGTCTCCGAAGTGCAAGTTCTGCGCTTTACTCAGAAATACCTGGCACCGCTTCTTTTATCCGGACATTCATTTTGTTCGTGGGAGTTTAAATCCGAATTTAATTTCTATGAATATGGAGATGCGCCTTCTCTTGGAGGAATCACATTTAGTTTTAGATTCCTTATAACACATTTTGTTTGTAATATTTTTTACATTATTTATTTTAGTCGTTATACTCCTTGGATAGTCGATCGCTGTGATTTAGTAATTATGCACCTTGCTTCTGGTCCCGAGGGGTTCAAGCTCGGCCGGGCCATTTTGGGTTTGAGGCAGCAGCTTGATATTGACATTTTGTAGATGTTGTATGATTATTCCTCTATATTTCAATTTACTGATGGGGAAGATAAGATAATATTGTATATACATATATTTATCTAATATATTAAGATGGATTTTTTTTAGGATGGAAAAAATCAAGGAGCAAGTCCTCCGGGAGGGACTTCAAGCTGTGGGTTCCGAGTTTGAAGATTTTTAGGCTCGTAAAAGAACCTCAAGCCTGAATAAAATACCTTTGTTCAAATTTTACCGGTTTTCTTGATCCTAGTAATACCTTAGTTGCATTGAGTCATTATGTTGACCGCGTACAATTTATGGCATCTCTATAAAATAAGCGTACCGTAACTAAATTAACCTGGTCCAGTAACTTCTAATAAAAAGATGCTAAGCCAAACGATTTGGCTGTTTACGCCATTGCAGACAGATATATGGATACAGGTTTTATGACGACCAGTAAAATACAAATATAACTGCTTAAACTATATACACATTACAGAATTATGATTTCAAAATGTTAAAGCTTTGAACAATGAACATTACAAAATTAAAATATTTATATACATAATAATAAAACACTTTGTAAATTAATCATAGCAGGTTAATTTTTTTAAGCATAACCTAAATTCAAATACCTAGGAACTATAATTACAATCAGATATGAGTTAGCTGAAAAAATCAAACATAGGCTCGATATTATAAACGCATGTTGTTATGCATTATAGGAACACTTGTCATCCAAAATTCTCTAACAAATTAAACTAAATTTATATAAAATAGTTATTCTTCCAATTATAAGGATGCAAAATATTGTCTCTTACTATATGGAGGAGAAAAATTTAGAGTATTTCACAATAAAGTTCTTGAGAAAATGTTTGGTCTAAAGAGAGACGAACAGACAGGTTTTTGGAGATTACATAAAGGCGAGCTACATAATCGTAAATGGAAATCAGATTCGATAAAAACTGTTAAGTCTCGTAGATTGCGAATTGCTAGATATGTGGTACAAACATGGAACGAAAGAGGAGCATTAAAACCTCTTCTAGGAAAATCGGAGAGAGTAGGTCAAGAATGAAATGGGAGAATGACACTTTATCGTGATTTGAGGGAGATGAATTATACAGGGATTGATTAGAAAACATTAGCACATGATAGGGATATTTATACGGAAAGCAGAAGATACTTGCCGAGTGTTAAGTTAAAAATGCGTGTTTTTAATTAGCTGACTGCATGCTTATTGTATAGAGTTCGAGTTGATCTGCCTAATTGAACAACGTGTGCTCAAGTATTGTTTTGTAACGCGATATCGTGTTGGCAAGGGCTGGCATTTCTTTAGAGCGGCAGCTTGACTCCGCCAAACGTATGCCATAGCTTCACAAACATTTTTTTCAAAGAAATATTCCAATATCTGTATGCATTTTTAGAATGTGGTTTAACGATTGAGATTCTTTTAATTTGAATACAAAATAAATAATAGTTTTAAAAAACTAAAAGAACACGCTTTATTAGAAAACTAAAAAATGAAAAATAATTTTAATTTCCAATACGCTTGGTATAAAATAAAGCGGTCAACAAAAAATCATCTCCAACACATGTAGAATAAAATTAGAGTTATCAACAGAAAGAAAATAATTTTACCATCAAAAGCGTGTGGTGCTCTATATCAATTAATATATTTGATAATAAACAGATATTGGTAAAAGTAAGCTCTCTAAGAAGAAAATGTAAAAATCATAAAAAGCACCCCACGCTTTTGATGGTAAAATTATTTTCTTTTTGTTGATAACTCTAGTTTTATTCTATATGTGTTGGAGATGATTTTTTGTTGACCACTTTATTTTAACCCAAGCGTATTGGAAATTAAAATTATTTTTATTTTTTTAGTTTTCTAATAAAGCGTGTTCTTTTAGTTTTTTAAAACTATTATTTATTTTTTATTTTTTAGTTTTAATATTTTACAGAATAAGATAAAAATGTAAATATCTTTAAATTCGATACTATTGTAGTATGAGCTAAAAGTAATACTCTTCTATAAAAAAAACCCTCCCAGCCGGATTTGAACCAGCGACATATGGATTACTGAAATTATATACCACTAAAAGTTCACTGCTCTACCAACTGAGCTCTTACAACGATTGACTAAAAACTCGACAAGTCCGCAACCTATTATACCAGTTTTCATTTTTTTGATTTTCGGATGATTCTGGCCAGGATTTTAGAAACAAAATATGAAATTATTGTTTTGTCACGGGTCCTCTACACGTATACAAAGTTTCAAGTCGATCCAATGTTTCTAAGTGGGTGAAAATCGCGTTGAAAGATTCCGTTACATTGATACAAAAACACTTTTGATTTTCTGATGATTATGGCCAGGATTTTAGAAAATAAATATGAAATTATTGTATTGTCACGGGTCCTCTACAAGTATACAAAGTTTTAAGTCGATCCAATGATTTTAAGTGGGTGAAAATCGCGTTGAAAAATTCCGTTACATAGATAGATAGATAGATACAGGTCAAGCTAATATAAAGCGTGTAATAGATGCACGTCGATTTACGAATTCCCCTCTACTTCCCGGTTTTCACGGCTATTTTCAAAATCCCGACTTATTGTCGGTTTTCAAGATTTTAATTTTTCCGACTGCTGGACATCCTGAGAAAGAATCTACACGTTTGCGGTTACAGTTGAAAGAATTGTATTTTCGATCTTAGATGTTGAATAAAGCCACACCGAAAAAAAAAATCTCAATGCAACTAACTCATTGGCTCTATCGAATGCGGAGGTTCATGCTTTCGTGGACATATTAATCACGTAGTTAAGAACATTCTAAATGTTTTTCAATTAGTCCATATAAAACAAACATTCCTTCTGATTGACTATTTAACTCATGCCACAAATGCTAGTCAATGACCAATCACGTTTCAATGAATTTTGTTTTACAACCAATGACAGTCGTGTTTCACCTCGCTGTTTATCGATTTCTCTTTATCAGCTCCTACTTTTGTGATAAAGAAAGCTCCTCCTTTTTAATGTTCTGAACAGGACAGAACATTATTTTTTCTCCATCAAATACATTGAATATAGCAAATAATGAACAGATTCCTTGATTTTACTGAGTTGTTTACTAAAAAAATAAATGAATAACCCGTAATGTTGATTATGATATATAGTTTTATGTGTTTCATTATTTCTCCACTTGGGTACATTCTTACAATATTGCGATATTATTTGGCAATAAATAATATGATCTAGTTGCAGTGAATGAACATAGCCTCACATTTCTGATTTGTTTTCAAACATCGCAGTTTACATTAAATACATAAATATTTTAAAATAAATATAGTTAAACAATGATTTTTGAGTAAACAGCTTAATTTTATTAGTTAAATAGTCCTAACAAATGCCACTCTTGATTTTCAAATTATCTAAATAAATTGGAAATAACTCGTGGCATTACTTATGAAAAATGCAAGCGTCACCCCTTCCGATACGATGTTATAATTTATTTTATCCAAAAACGATTGATACTCCTTTAAGTATCAATCCCTATATTTCTCTGGAATTAAAACGCAATTCAGCTTCTTTGGCGTTTTTTAAAATGTCTACAGGAATAATATTTTCTAAATTTCCATACATCTTAAATTTACTATTAATCACAACAATAGTTATTATTTTATTGAACAACAACATCACCATAGATACAGAACTCATGACGAAATCATGACATTACGAAGCAATAATACCACAGCCAACTTTACTAGAACTAACTATTCCAGTTTAGTGGCCCATGAACAATACTCGCAAAATAAACTCGATGAACTACTATTTATTTTCATATTAAAAGCTAATTTTTTACATCAATTTTCCATACACGTCAACTAAAAAGTAATGTAGGCCTATGTAGTGTTCGGGACCCAGCTCCGTGTGTCTGAAAGGAATTTGCTGACTCAGCTGTTAGTATATGAGAAGCATAGAAGTGTACCTCCTCCCACTCCCCACACTTCTCCCGCAAACACATAGAGCTTGGTCTCGAGCTGTAACTAGTAGTGGAAGTGCTTCGCTCTCTCGTCTCGAAATTCCTGCCTCGGCAGTAAACGCCATCTCGTCCACGAAACTGCCACTTTCACTACTAATTACGCAAATAATTGTTTACGTTTTGTTATATGTGTATCTTATTTTTTGACAATGTGTTTTGTGTATTGTTAGAATATAAAGTATAGGTTTTGTTGCTTAGTAACTACGGACTAGTTATATTTTAATATATAAAAATTAATGTTTGTTTGTTCGTATTTTGTGCGTTGCCATACCGTTCATCCGATTGTGATAGGACTTTTTTTGTGAAATGTACAGGGGTTTCCCGGGAAGGTTACAGGCTATAAGAGGGTTGTAATACTCAACCCCTTCACATTTGAATCAGTCCTTGTAATGAAAAACGTAAAAAAAGTAGTTTTGTGGACGCTTAAGCTGCCTAAACCATATCCATCCATCCATAGTAATTCTGCCCGAAGGCAGGTCCTTCACTGCAATCATAGCATTTTCATGCTATGCTTGCAGCTTTACTAGGGAATTGTGTAGGTGTGGTAGCTTCCCGTTGCTTTCCACACCGGTGAAGGATGATGATAATGATAATAGTAAGGATGATAATGATAAGGATGATGGCCATATGATTTCGGGGACCGTTTGGGCCTTAAAGTTTTCCTGACATTTGTCTTACAGGTGAGGAAAAACCCCGATAAAAACCTCACCCAGAAAAACTGCCCCAACCGGGGATCGAACCCGGGCCCGCTGCGTGACAAGGCAGGACGCTACCTCGAGGCCACAGCGGTGGACTAAACCATATCAAATACACAAAATTAATATAGGTATACAGAATTGAATATCTCAAAAACCCCTACAAAAATTCCGTGACAGCATATTATTATCTTTTACAGATAACTGAAATACCGAATTTAGTCTTTCAGCTCTTTTATGCCAAGAAGATCGGGATAAGTAGATTCCGTGGCAACACCGGGTAATCAGCACGGTTATCTTAAAATATTTACTTTATAAATTTACAATTAATTTTCCATTCACTTATTCAAATTAACTTAAAAACACATTAGCCATCTTTCTGCTCATTTATGTGAAGAAGATCGGGATAAGTAGATTACCGGGCAACGCCGCGCCGGATAATCAGCACGGGGTATCTAAATGTAATTACGATATAAATTATTTCCTCCACTTATTCAACTAAACATAAAACACATTAATTTTCGTCTTTCAGTTCATTAAGCCAAGAAGATCGGGATAAGTAGTTTCCCGGACAACGCTGGGTATTCAATACTGGGTATCTTACTTACTTACTTACTCACTGGCACTATCGAACCCGAAGGTTCATGGCCGCGCGGACATAAGCTTTCCATACACCCCTATCCTGAGCTAATGCTTTCCAATCATTCCCTGTATAATCTACTTCCCTCAAATCATAGTTAATGTTGTTCTCCCACCTCATTCTTGGCCTACCAACTGGGCGTTTTCCCTCTGGCTTTCCTACCAGAAGCTTCCATGCACGTCTTTCATTCCCCATACGCGCAACATGTCCTGCCCATCGCAGTCTACGAGACTTAACTGTTCTTATTATATCTGGGTTTCTATAAAGACCATGTAGTTCATTGTAATGTAGTCTTCTCCATTCACCTGTCTGTTCATCTCTCTTTGGTCCAAAAATTTTCCTAAGAACTTTATTCTCAAATACTCGTAATCTCCTTTCCTCCCTTAAAGTAAGAGTCCATGTTTCGCACCCATATAATATAACTGGTAGAATAATAGTTTTATATATTTTCAGCTTAACGTTTTTTGAAAGGAGTTGGGACATCAAAAGTCTCTGCAATGCATAATAGCACGCATATCCAGAATTGAGCCTATGTTTAATTTCTCTGTGCATTTCATTCCTATTTGTGATTATTGTTCCTAGGTATTTGAATTCAGCCACTTCCTCAAAATTTCCCTCATTTGTCATTAGTTGTCCATTTCCATTATATACTGAATTTTTACGTGTGACCATATATTTAGTTTTACTGATATTTACTTCCAGTCCTAATTTCTTAGTGTTACTCAATAGTGTGTGCGTGTTGGCCTTTAGTATCTCCTCGCTATCGGCCAGCAGTACTACATCATCAGCATAAACTACCAGCTTATTAATACCATTGACTGGGTATCTAAAAATAATTACACTTTTACTTGTTCAACTAAACATAAAAACACATTAATTTTCGTCTTTCGACATATTTATGCCAAGAAGAACGATATAAGTAGATTGCCGGGCAACACCGTAATCATCACGGTGCATCTAAAAATAAATACGACATATATATTTTTTTTTTCCTTTTACTTGTTCAATTAAACATAAAAGCACATTAATTTTCATCTTTCAGCTCAGTTATGTCAAGAAGATCGAGGTCAATAGATTCCCGGGCAACTCCGAGTAACCAGCACGGGGTATCTAAAAATAATTACGATATAAATTTATAATTATTTTTCCTGTTACTTATTCAACTAAACATAAAACACATTCATTTTCATTCAAAATCCGGCAGCCCATAACGTTTTGTGCCAAGCAGTTTCGTCAATAAATCTAAAAGAAAAAAAATGATCACTTATACAGGCAATTTAACAACGCACATTTGACCAGCATGTTAAAAGTTACGAGCTCGCTTCGCTATTTTTATTAACTTCAAATACAGATTTTTCAGCCGCGACCAATAACTTTGATCGTACTTGTACGTAACCTTGCACAAAATGTGGAAGTGGTTTTTATTGGTAAAGGTTACTGGAAGGGTTAACAGATGAAGGGATGTCCAAGCTGAGGTCAAGGCCGTTTGATTGACGTGTCACTCTTGCATACATTGCCCCATATAACTCGCTTTATAGACTATCGACCCGCCAACACAATCAATACAACCTCCAACAGATAAAAATAACAAGACAATAATTATAATCATCACATATAGGATCGGGATGACAAAATAGAAACATGTGTGGTCGATGAAAACACTTCTATATTATCTTGACTTATTAATTACTTAATTAAGTGCTCTTATTAAAATAACTTCTTTTAGTATGAGTATCAAACTAGATTAACATTGTTCATTGTTTATAATTCACTTTAATAATATTTTTTGCGCGATAGTGCGTTCTGTTGTACTTACAACAATGGCGACCATGATTGAAAGTTCAACTTCCTACATTTCGGGGTTGCCAACCTAAATAACTATAGGCCTACTGTAATATTACATATTACTGACCTCGTGCGGGAAGTAAAACCACTGTACTTTATGTACTACGTACAATGTATATAAAGTAAAGTGATCCCACAACAGGCCCGGAGGCCCTTGGGGTAGTAGGACGTTAAGGCTCCCACTTTTTCTAGACAATCGGCACTTTATGTCAGCCGGGTTGTCAGCCCTGCGTGACGGCCGCCTTTACCCCCAGAACAAGCGTCTGGTACTCATTTCCGTTAGAGGCTGAGTCGACCCCAGGGCCATAGTGCCGCCAGAGGGTTTGGGTCAGTTTTAAAATTCCTGACCCCAACGGGATTTGAACCCTCGACCCTCCGGCTTGTAGCTCAGTGCCTTAACCACTACACTACACAAAAATAAATCATAAGGTAGTGTTAATATATATTAAATGAAACAAATCACTGTACTTTAAATGAACTGAACTTTATTTGAAACAGTATAAAACAGTAAATTCGTCTTGTCGCCATTTAATACAGATTAGTGTCACGGCCTGCTGTTGGTCTCAACTAATAAACATTGGCCACACTATTAACTTAAGTCAGTTGTCTATAATGAACGCAAATATTTCCAACAAAGATGTTATTATTTTACAATTATTTACTATTTTGAAAACACCATCGCGCTATAAATTATGTACAACGCACGTTTGTGAAGTGTTTTACAGAATCTCGGAAATTAAAAACCTCGCTATCGCTCGGTTTTTAAACGTTTTCCTCGCTTCTGTAAAAAAACACTTCCCAACCTCGCACCGTAATATTATTACATTGTATTATACACAGTCCACCGCCGTGGTCTCGAGGTAGCGTGCTGCCTTGTCACGCAGCGGGCCCGGTTTCGAATCCCGGTCGGAACAGGTTCCTGATTGAGGGTTTTTTCGGGGTTTTTCCTCACCTGTAAGACAAATGTCAGGAAGCGTAAGGTCCAATGGTCCCCGAAAATCATCCGGTCTTCATCATCATCGTTATCATCATCCTTCACCGGTGTGGAAAGCAACGGGAAGCTACCACACATAGTAAAGCTGCAAAGCATAGAATGAAAATGCTATGATTGCAGTGAAAGACCTGCCTTCGGGCAGAATTGCTATGGATGGATGTATTATACGTATTAAACTTTATGTTATTTATTATTCGCCAGTGGAAGAGAAGACCTTATTGTACAGATGACGAAGTCTGAACTAAAATGTTAACATGGATGACAGATATAATGTGTTATGCTTGTTTTATTCAATATGTATGAATGGCCTTAAAGTCTTTATGCTCAATGGAATTTAGTTTTCGTGTATACATCATCATCATTTCCTTTCGCTCCTAGCTGGAACATAGGGCCGTAATGAAATTTCTCCATTTAGCTGTATCATCTGCCAACCACGTTTTTTCACCCATTTCACGTATTTCTCTTTCAACAGTCCTCTTCCAAGTCAATTTTGGTCTTCCTCTCCTCCTTTAACCTTGAGGATTCCAGTCCAGTGTATATACATAGATGTTATTTCATAGGGTTCCAGTTGTATCCATGAACGTTCAGAGAGACCCATGCATACTGTTATTGTCAGTACAATGCATATTTACACAAAATGTCAATACATTCAATTACCACGCGTTTGTGAACTGGAACATAGTGGTAAATGTATGGATATTAAAAATCTTACATCTGTGAGAATAAACGTCTAACCTCTAATGAAATATTTAAGAATATATCTACTAGTGAGGAATCCATATCTGAAGTTGTCAATATTTTCGTCACACCTCTAAATTTCTTAATGTTGTGGAATGAATTTGTAACAACCAATGAATTATATAGAAATGTGAGGCATTGCATCAGAGATTGTTCTAAGCCACAAAATCAAAATTTTACAAGAAAACTATTTTAAAATATTTGATAAATTTTAAACTCACAAATTAAAAACAGGACAGAGGTTAATTTTATATTCTTATAATTATATATTTTAGAGAATTCCGAATAAATAAGAACGCTCATCATTAACATTTACTAAAAGTTAATTTGACTTAAAATCCGAGCCGGAAGATTTTAAGTTAAATTAAACTAATAACCTTCAAAGTTATAAATAGAGAAGCTTCTTTAAGTCTTAAGCCCTAGTAGCTTGCTTCTCCTACACAATTGCAATCTATTAACATTTTTTGATATGGAACTTTTCTAGTAGAGGAGTTTTATCTCCTTAAAAGATTTACAACCTTTCAAAGTAATACTTACGAAAATATTTATAAAATGTCCTTACAAATTCTATTCTACCTAGGGGACACCGAAAATTACCATGGCAGAAGTACATGTAGGCTGTATATAGGCCTATATCCTATATGTGGGTGTATGTGTTTGTTAATGTTTTAGAGGCCGCAAGTTTTTTTTCAAAACCAAACTCGACATATAAGAATCGATTTAGAGAAAAGTGAGATCAAGTAAGTTAATCAGCAAAATAGGTACATTGGGAATGGGAATTAACCTGATGCGAAATTTTTTTAATCGATCCAATGACCACAATTATGAAATTTTTTGCAACAAAATTCAGTATTGGCGATTGAATTAGAGCAAGAAAAATCCAACCATTTTAAGTGAGAGTTTACCTGACACAATTATGGCATTTTTTGCAACAAAATTCAGTATTGGCGATTGAAATAAAGCAAGAAAAATCCAACCATTTTAAGTGAGAGTTTGCCTAAAACCTGAAATTAAAACGTGCTCTAGCTGTCCCCATGTTTGTTTTCTCGCAATACAGTCCAAGTTAAGTCTTCACGGCTAAAGAGGAAATGTCTAAATTCATAAATAGTTTGGCGATACCAGCGCTAATGGAAGAGAGAATCCCTAAACACATGCGAAAAATCATTACATTATTGTCAAATTAGTAATTTAGTCGAGGTTCGGATAATTTAAAAACATAGTGTTTGTCATCTCTCTACTGACCTCACAACACAGCACAGGGGACGGGAATTGACAATATGTAATGAGGAAGGCAAAGAAGGGTCAGCTCATTCCCTAGTAGTAACATGGTTGCCAGATTATTACTTTGGTCAACGACTACAGTAGGTGTCGGATCATTTAAAAAAACACAGTATCTACCAGCACTCCCAGTCAAATAACGCAATACAGGAACAGGAAATTGCAACATGATAAGAGAAATAAGAGAATCATCAACACTTCCTAGCATATTTTCTGCGTGCAGATTTAATGTAATTAATAAATGAAATATGTATTTTGAATACAAACGAAATCGGACTATAAATTAAACTTGCTGAGGAATTCGCTTAGTTTATGCAGTTCCTGCGCGATGGAATTTTTCCTATCCACTGTGTATAAAGGTGAAGCACATTCAAGTGTTTATTTTCCAGGTTATTATTACGTCAACCGCTTTGCATCATATACTCCACACACATACACACACACATATCATCATAGTACATTCACGAATTTAGGTCATTTGTTGACGTGTTTCGACCTCAAGGGAAACATCATCCAAAATTCTTTTGAGTGGACGTCCTGGTCTTATTCTTCCTGCAGGTTGAAGCTTAACATTTGTTTGGGTGTATATATATATATATATATATATATATATATATATATAATACTGTATATTATTTGGAAGTTCACTACTGTGGACTCGAGATAGTGTGCTGCCTTGTCATGCAGCGGGCCTGGGTTCGATTCCCGGTCGGAACAGGTTCCCGGGTGAGGCTTTTTCTCGGAGTTTTTCCTCGCCTGTAGGACGGTTGTCAGGGACTTGGGGCCCGATGGTCGGCAAAAATCATCCGGCCATCACCATCATCATCCTTCACGGGATGGAAAGCAACGGGAAGCTACCACACCTATAAATCCCTAGTAAAGCTGCAAAGCATATCATGGAAATGCTATGATTGCAGTGAAACACCTGCCCTCGACAGAATTACTATGGGTGCATGGATGGTTATTATTTGGAATAGAAACTATTTTATATATTTAATTTAAAGAGATGAATCCTTAAAGAAAGTCAAAAGATGAATACTCTTTTGTCAACTTATCTTTGGTGTCGGGCTAAAAATATTTCATTTTCCGTGTTTCATTCTGTGTTTTGGGTAAAATATTCAAAGAATTTCAATACTTTGAAGTAAAAAATCATACATACCAATAAACGTTTTGCTGGAGTAAATATTTAATTAATTTTATTGTTTTAATTGGCATAAAATAATATCTCCATTTTAATTTAAATGGAACAATTTTCTACTTCTATTTCTGCTAATTAGTACAATTATATTAATTTCAATTGTGTGGATTTCAAACGAGTATATTTCATTACATGCATTAAAAAGGCATGTGCATGTTGGTTTAAAAGTTTGTACATTTTAATTGTTAAAATGAAGGTGTTAATGTAATATTTATATAGGCCTACTCTATTTAAACGCCTTCTGGCAACCATTGCAGAAATTAAAAAGTTTCCTATCACGAGGTCACTTTATTATGGATGTCATAGTTCATAAGAAACAAAGTGAGGTAAAATTATAGTGGTGGTTAAATCAATAATTATTTCATTTACATACAACATTTTAATGTTTACACATCTTTCTGTGCCTAAAGTATTATTTTTCTTCTCAACTCGTCTAATTCATCCACTCCATATCCTCCAGTCCTCTTGAACCGTGTATGCGTTATTTTGGATTATTATTTAACTGCGGTGTTGCCGTGACGTCGTTTGTGCGTTGTGAGGTCTGTGCTTCCTTGATCCCTTTGTCCTTTATTGCCTGGTTTTTTCCGAACTCACCCTTCTCCCACTCCCGCGCACGTGGGATCAAGGAAGCACAGACCTCACAACGCACAAACGACGTCACGGCAACACCGCAGTTAAATAATAATCCAAAATTACGCATACACGGTTCGCTCTTTTTCTCATTCCAGTTCTTATTTCTCGCATCGAGTTTCGAGGTGTCCCTTTCTTTATTCTTACAGGTGGACACCATTCCAATGTTTTTCTGGGTAACCTTTCTTCTTGCATTCGTCGTACATGCCCATACCAATTTAATTGCTTATTCTTCTTCTTCTTCTTCCTTTCATGTGATAGACCTAGTGGTCTGTTACGGTCTCAATCCAACGTTTGAAGGGTCTGCCCAAAGGTCTCTTGCCTGGTGGCTGGTAATTTAAGATCTGATGTGGTATTCTTGTTGTGCTCATTCTTCCAGCTGTTTCTGTGCACATTCCATGACTGATTCTGTGTGTAATTCTTTGAGAATCTCAGAATTCCTTTTATGGTCTGTCCTTGAATAGCCCGCAGTACGTCTCATAAATTTCATTTCTGCCGCAGTTAGTCTAACTGCTTATATCTTATATAATCTACTATTGAATATCTAATATTAATTTTTTTTCTCGTATGAGAGCGTTTCTTATTTTTTTTGTAAATTTGAACATATTGCTGCTCTCCTTATGAAATCCATTTCCATCGACATAAGTTTTTGATCTAAGTTTTTGTTGGATTTTTTAACTTCAGCTCCATATGTGACAGTACTTCTCACTATTGAATTATATATTTGCAATTTATTTTTTCTGGTTATATGTCTGTTCCATAAGACTCCACTCGTCTGCTGTTATTGCTCTACTTTTACTTACTCTGTTCTTAATATCACTTTTTTTGTTTATCATCTTTATCTACTTTTACTTTCAGATATTCAAATTCTTCACATCCTCTAATATACCCCTTTTGATCTTCTGATATTAAACCTTCGGTTTCTGCTCCACATCCCACATAAAATGTTTTTTATAAATTAATTTTTAAACCCCAGTTATCGTATTCGTCCAATAATTTTCTGATCATAAATTCCATGTCTTCATATTCTTGAGTACCTGTTATCTGGTCATCCGCAAATAACAGTGTAGGCCTATATGTTGTAATAAAGTCCACCGCTGTTGTCTCGAGGTAGTGTGCCGCCTTGTCACGCAGCGGGCCCGGGTTCGATCCCCGGTCGGGGCAGTTTTTCTGGGTGAGGTATTTATCGGGGTTTTTCCTCACCTGTAAGAAAAATGTCAGGAAAACTTTAAGGCCCAAACGGTCCCCGTAATCATATGACCATCATCATCATCATCCTTATCATCATCATCATCATCCTTATCATCATCATCATCATCATCATCATCCTTCACCGGCGTGGAAAGCAACGGGAAGCTACCACACCTACAATTCCCAAGTAAAGCTGCAAGCATAGCGTTAAAATGCTATGATATCAGTGAAGGATTTGCGTTCGGCCAGAATTACTATGGATGGATAGATATTATAATAATAATAATAATTAATTATGATGATAATAATTATTATGATGATAATTATGATAATGATAATAATGATGATAATAATAATAAAATATGAATTAAATTATAATTTAATTGTGCAGAAACCACCAATTAATAAATACATATAAATAATTAATAATTTAAAACCTTTATTGTCGCTACTCGTTTATTGGGACTAATTTCTCATTCTATCAATTCAAAAATATATAAGCTGATGCATTTAACCATTCTAACCTTCAGAAGCATGGATTATATTTTGAGCGTTAAATTATAATTAACCCTTAAATTCGCAAAACACTGACTGGATTGACTGGATAAGGCGAAGTCTAGCTTCACCCAGTGTGCTGCGTATGTTAGAACCCACTAGGGCTCTTTGGCAGCTAAGTTAATAGTGGCTATCATTACGGGGTTGTAGTTCACTTAACCCGAGCCTATTTGGCGGCGCTAGCGTTTGTGTGCAAATGGTGATGAAATTTGGACAGAGATAGGGATGTGATGACCTGAAGCAGGACATCAGAAACCACATTGCTTTCAAGCCGAGAGTCGGAAATCCAGCATTGTGGAATGAGCCACGCTACTCCAGGTGAGAGCACATCGCCAAATCTCTGGCTGGATTTAATGAGGAGTAAATCGGATGAATATGTTTCTATGTACTGCACGCCACTGGGGCAAGCGTCCAATACTGCGTACCATAAAATTTGTATGCAAAGATGTAAATTTGTGCATCTTGCTTACATTTTCAGTTATCATGGCATCAATATGGGGAAGTTGCGCTACGTTGTGTAGGTCTGTCATCCTTGTGAAACGCGGTGCTTGAAAAATTATTTCAAACACTTATTCTTGTATAATTTGTATTCTTCGTTTATGCTGTTTTGCAAGGATGCTCCAGGCCTCACATCCGTACAGTAGCATGCTGCGGATCACGCTTTTATACAGTAAAAGCTTGATCTTACGTGACAATGTATTCGACCTGAAAAATGGGTATAAAATTGCAATTGCTGCATTTGCTTTATGTTGTAGATGTCGAATATGAATTTTGAACGTAAGCTTGGGGTCCAGATGGACCCCAAGATACTTCACTGAAGGTTCTAGGCGAAGATTTTGAGTTCCCAAGGTTAGTTGGATGGGTGACCGTCTGGTTGATTTAGTGAAAAGGATCGCCTGGGTTTTTGTCGTGTTTATCTTTATGTTCCATAACTGGAACCAAATATAGATACGGTTGAGAGCGGTTTGGAATACATGGATTCGATTAGGAAGAGATTTGAAGGTAGTCTGGTAAAAGAAACAGGTATCATCGGCGAATGATGCGGTATGGATGTAGGGGATAGTAGGAAGGTCTGATACGTATAACGTATACAGTATGGGTGAAAGGACAGCACCTTGGGGAACTCCCGCCAAGATTGCCTTGCAGTCCGATTTATACCCACTGATCGAAACATAGAATTTTCTGCCAGTGAGGTATTTTGCAATTAATTTAATAAGTGGTGCCGAAATTTGAAATTTGATTAGTTTATAGATAAGCCCATTTATCCAGGTCGTATCAAATGCCTTCTCAATGTCCAGGAATACAGCGATGGTACTACGTTTCCTGTTATAGCCCGTGACAATATGATCAACCAGTCTTGCTAGCTGGAGCGGAGTGCTATGTAAATTTCGAAATCCAAATTGGTGGTTTGGTAAAAGAGCTTTGTCTGTAACTTCAATTTTGAGTCTTACCAAAATATTTTCTCCAAAATTTTGCCCAGTACAGGCAGCAGACTAATTGGTCGCAAATTGTCTGGGTCTGATGGATTCTTGCCGGGTTTTGAGAGGGTTATGACTTTGGCAAGTTTCCATACGTTAGGAAAATACTGTAACTTAATACAGTATTTAAAGATTTGGAGTAAAAGGAGTAAGGGTTTGATGGGTAGATTTTTGACAGCAAGGTTCGAGATACCGTCGCTGCCAGGGGCACGGTTAGGATTCAGGTTACGTATAATTGTACGCACCTCTGTAAGGTGGATATCTGGAAGGACATGTGGGATAGGAGTAGCAAGAAACGTAGTAACAACGTCATTTACCTCAGCCTCATGTACTGGAGTAGTGAGTTCATGTGGTCGGAACCGATTGGCCAGATGTGTAGCAAGGACCTGGGCCTTATCGCCAGGGTGATAGACCCAGGTACCATTGCTGCTGCTTGCAGAAGGAGGAGCAGGAGCTCTACTCCTTCTGATCCTTTTAAGGATATCCCACGGAGGAGTTCGATCAATATTTTGTTGAGTCATAGACTCTTCCCATCGGTCGTGATTAAGTTGCTGCAATCGGCTTCGTACCAGATGAACATAGCGATTGTATACTTGTTTGTGTTGACGGGAGCCAAAACATCTGTATAATCGAAGATAGTAGCGCTTTGTTGATAAATAATGTTGAAGTGTAGGGTCCGTGTATTTTTGTGGTGCAGTGTAGTTTGTTGGTGTTGTAGATAGTCTAACAGCTGTTTTTATCGTCGCCTGAAAATTTAGAATGGCGTCTTCAAGTTGTTGTGGAGACTCAACAGAAAGTGTAGGCTCAATCCATTGATTGAGCATGTAAGTGTATTTCTGCCAGTCGATTTGCGCTTTTTGTATAGAAAAAGGTGGCGATAATTGAAAATATGGTGTAATTTTAAAGTGTATGGGTGTATGATCCGAGTCCAATGCGTTTTCAATGGTGTTAATGTGTGCTGATATAGGTACATTCTTCGAAAGGACTATGTCAAGGATATCGGATCGAATGCCAAAAGCTGTGTGACGGAAGAAAGTGTGATCCCTTGGAGCAGAGATTTCTATGTTTTGAAGCTGACAATAATTTTGAAGTATGAGGCCTGAGGCATTTTGGACACGACAATTCCAGAAATGATGTTTAGAATTAAAATCTCCCGCAAGCAAATAGCTGCGGGAGACAGAAGTTAGGATATTGAGGTCGTGTCTGGTTAATTGTCTTAAAGGAGATTTATAGATAGAGGCGATGAAGGTGGTTTGATTTGGGGAAGTTGGGACTAATATTCCAGTAGCCTCAATAAATTGAAGCCTGGGAATGTTGGTCACTCTATGACTGATGGTTCTTTTGATGCAGATGGCTGTTCCTCCAAGGGGACCGTCAAGACGGTCATTACGGTATGTATAATAGTTTCGGATTTTAAACCGATCTTTGGGTTTAAGATGGGTTTCATTCAGAAGAAGAATGTCTATATCTCGTTGTTGTATGAGTGTTTCTAGTTCATGAGACTGTCTGGCTATTCCATTGGCATTAAATGCCAGGTCATTAAGATAGCTTCCATGTGCGAAATTAGCCATTGTCACCGATACACATATTCACCAATTGTGACAGGAACAACAAGCGCTCCATTGGAGATTTAAAGCCAGCCAATATAGGCTGGAAATCTTGGAGTGCCTGTTGTGCCTGTTCGGTCATTAAGGGGTGAAATACAGGCTGCGTCTGTGCTCGAGCAGTGCTACGATCAATGCGTTGTTGAGCTTGATTGCCAGAACTTATGGCTTGACTGAAGGATAAGGTGGGGTTTACTTTTATACAAGTAAAAGTACGTGGAGTGTGAACATTAGGTGTTGGAGGTTTGGGTTCTCGGGCTTTTATATAAGCTTGCTTAGCTGCCTCATAAGCTGGGCAGCTACGATAGTCGCAAAACACTAATTTCTCGTGTCAATTATTTATATGTGGCGGACCGCAGTGAAAATAAAATCATACCTAACAGTTAATAGTAAGTATATTGTGTAATTTGACACACATTTAAGTAATTTAGTTTGTTCTCTTGTGTTTTATTAAAATATGAAATAAATTAAACCAATTGATGTATCTGTAGGATACGTTATCGACAAGTTTAAGTTAATTTATATGACGAACTTAAATAATTATTGGTATATTCATAAGATGTATTATTTATAAGTGAAAATGTAGAAAATATACATTTTGTTATGTTATAGCAGAGTTCTATTTTTTCAATAAACAGCGAGCGGGGAAATTCTTTACACAGAAATTCCCTTACCTCGCCAATTTTGCTACTACAATAATTCAGAGTTACGCTAAATTAAATTTGAGCTGTCTCGTGGTCCTGCAGTAGCTTTCCAGGCTAGAGTTCAAGACATCCCGAGTTTGATTTTCGATTCTGAACATGCGCATGTATAATTATCTTCGTATGTTTACCTTTGCGGTTTTGTATCAGAGAAAACTTTAAAAATGAGAAGTTCCAATACAAATACATTAATTAACGGGTAGGCCCTAATAAGAAATCAACTGGGTGATAAAAATATTCTACAAAATATAACAAGAATAACCAAAAAGGACAAGCAGGCCAATGTGCCGTTTTCATTATAAATTTAAGTAATTTTTCTAAAAAAAAATTCAATAAATTACACTACCGTATAAATATATTCAAAATATATAAAAACCGTTGCTCAACAAGATCGGTTAATTTTTACTGTAGAGGTATTCAAACTAAACAGAAAGGATCTTATTCAATTATTTATTTTCACACCCATCTGAATTATTGCTAATAATATGAATGTTATTCCTACAAATATCAATTGATTATAAAGATGAATCATTGAATATAATATGGGAATAACCCTAAGAAATTGTTAAATATAATAATTGAAAATAATGAGATAAAGATAAATTTTCCTCCTTTATTAATATTCTTGTATCCAATTATTATTATTATTATTATTATTATTATTATTATTATTATTATTATTATTATTAACTCTAACTAACTCACTGGCACTATCGAACCAATAGGTTCTTGGCTGCGTGGACATAAGCTCTCCATACATCCCTATCCTGAGCCAATGTTTTCCAATCATCCCCTATATAATCTATTTCCCTCAAATCGTAGTTATTATTATTATTATTATTAACTCTAACTCACTGGCACTATCGAACCAATAGGTTCTTGGCTGCGTGGACATAAGCTCTCCATACATCCCTATCCTGAGCCAATGTTTTCCAATCATCCCCTGTATAATCTATTTCCCTCAAATCGTAGTTAGTTATTCTCCCACCTCATTCTTGGTCTACAAACTGGGCGATTTCCCTCTGGGTTTCCTACAAGAAGCTTCCATTCACGACTTTTATTCCCCATTCGTGCCACAATATTATTATTATTATTGTTATTATTATTATTATTATTATTATTATTATTATTATTATTATTATTATTATTATCGGCCGCGGTGTACTAGTGGTTATGTCCCTTGCCTCTGGTCCCGAGGGTCGCGGGTTCAAACCCGGCCGGGGTCGATGGATTTTTTAGGACGGAAAAATCCAAGGAGCAAGTCCTCCGGGAGGGACTTTAAGCCGTGGGTCCCGAGTCTGAAGATTTTCAGGCTCGTAAAAAGTCCTTAAGCCTGAATGAAAAGGCCTCAAAGCAAAATTTACCGAATTTTCCCGTCCTAGTACTACCTTGGTTTCCTAGATGTCAGTACGAGGCGGAACGCTGACCACGGACCACTCAAAATGATATCTATACGAAAACAAGTGTAACTAAATTAGTATGGTTAAAAAAAAAATCTTCCCTGTAGGGGGAGAGCGCCTAAATCTCTGTAAAGGGAAAAACATGGGCTTACAAAAAATTATTATTATATTATTATTATTATTATTATTATTATTATTATTATTATTATTATTATTATTATTATTATTGACGTAATGGCCACTGTATTTTTTCCACAATTTCATTTTTTATCATCATCATCTTCATGAACTTATTTAGGTTTAGAGCATCTTCCTATGAGATCTCAAGATGTGGTTGGTCAGTCCACCTTAATTTTTGTCTTCCTTTATCTCGAAGTTCTTTAGGTTGATTCTGCAATGTTAATTTAGGAAAACGAGATAGGGTGCATTCTTTAGACATGAAAACAATTGCTCTGATAATTCTAATTTTATTCACTACATATTGGACTTTTAATTTATTGCTTATATATGTGTTTCTATGCTTGCCCATTTTTGTCAAATCTAGGAGCGGAAGCAAAAATCTCATCAGTGCCGCTTGAAAATTTGATTTGATTTTATAATTTAGCATCCAATTTCGCTGCTGTATTTGTGTCCAGATTTTGTAATCTTAATTTGGTTGCGGTTGGCATTTATTTAGCAAAATTTCTTTTTATGCGTCCATTCATTGCATTATATTTCTATAACTTTATCTCTGCGCCATTTCTTATATCAGATATTAGGTGACCGAGGTAATTAAATTCAGAAACTTTTCCTCCGAATCTTTCATATAATTCTATTTTACTCTTCGTGTTTTCCACACATACCCATAGATTTTTTTTTTGGGAAGAACTTTTCAAATCGAACTTCCTGGCTAATTTTATACTATGAAATTCTTAAAATAAAATAAGTTAAAATATACCTTCTTAGGTAAGATCCGTCGTTCTTAACTTATAAAATATGTAATATTTATGCCTGTAGGCCTTTCAGAACATCCGTTCCATCTTCAGCAGGTCTCTCTTCGCTACAACATCCAGTTTGATGGTTGATGCTGCTGGTCCTAATGTGGTGAGTCACGACAACACCACATTAGGACCAGCAACATCAACCATCATACTGGATGTTGTAGCGAAGAGAGACCTGCTGAAGATGGAACGGATGTTCTGAAAGGCCTACAGGCATAAAGATTACATATTTTATAAGTTAAGAACGACGGATCTTACCTAAGAAGGTATATTTTAACTTATTTTATTTTATGACTCTCCACCTCAACGGTTTTAACAATGAATTTTATTAGTATGAAATTCTTATCACAGTATCCCTGTGATAAAAACTTCAACTTCTCCAGTGATTGTTAGAAAGCATTTAAAGGGAATATAGTATTTATTCAGTATCAAAATACATTAAACATCTTCATTTTTAACAACACTTTAGTCCTGGTGTCCAGTCTGCAAGATACACCATAGGAGCTTATGTTCTCTCTCTCTCTCTCTCTCTCTCTCTCTCTCTACACACACACACACACACACACACACACACACACATATAGCTGAGTACATAAGATTTAATTAACAAAACAAATATACATACCATATACAAACAATTTGCGACCATAAATATTCGACTGAATTCGCTGACATTAAGCAATTAATTAATATATATGTATATATATATATATATATATATATATATATGTGTGTGTGTGTGTGTGTGTGTGCAGCAAAAATTCAGTTTCTGACATATTTATCGGTGAAAAAATTAATTGCTTAATGTCAGCTAATTCAGTCGAATATTTATGGTCGCAAATTGTTTGTATATGGTATGTATATTTGTTTTGTTAATTAAATCTTATGTACTCAGCTACATTTCAACACGAAAAAAAAGAAAGATGCAAATTGTGCGTTTTTTAAATTATGACTTTCAGGTAAAACCCCACCATAATGGACACATATCGCTGATTTTATAGTATTTTTCTCGTTTTATTTAAATTGTGTATACCGAGTTTCGTTGCGGAAATTTGAAAACTGAGGTAGTTACAGCATTTTTTAATTTAAATTTCAGATGAACCCACATCCATTTGTTCCGATTTTGATAGTTAAGGCGCTCCACCTTGATGATTACTTCTCTTAATTAATTATCATATGACCATTTTGGTTCTGAAAAAAACAACAACAAAAATTGCAGTCTCTAAGCCGTTAGCATAGGCTATATATATGTATAATGGGATAAACTTGGGCAAATTTCTGGACAAAACGCGGAAAATAAGAAAAACACTCATTCATGAATAAATACATGTTATCAAAATGCAATACCTTTAATTCTTAATAATTATACATAACTTAATTAATGTATAATGTTATTGTATTACGTAATTATAATATTATTGCGTTTTCGTTATGTTATTGTAATATTATTGTTTCATTTTCTCTTTTCTTTATACTATTACCAATTATTACTTTATTGTAACGGACTGTCAGCAATATGTACGGCTTACTGCCCGTGCTACCCATATTTGTAAATAGCATTGTAAATATCTTACTTTTAGTCTAATAAAGTGCTACTATATATATATATACATATATATATATATATATATATATATATATATATAGAGAGAGAGAGAGAGAGAGAGAGAGAGAGAGGTGTAGGTTTATTGCGGCTACATAGCCCAGTATCTTATGCGCAGTGTCTGTAAGACACTGCAATCAGCGAGTCGAAATAAGCAGACCATCTTGTCTGCCAATTTCCTCATAGTAGGTCTAAAAGCCACACAAGGAATATATTCTGTGAACCTTCTTCTTCTTCCTTTCCAGGATTAGATCAATGCGACCAGTTCCGGTCTCAAGTCCATCGTTTCCTTGGCGTCCCAAAGATCTTTTCCCATGTGGTTTGTAGGTGTTGATCTTTTTGGGTGATCTTATATTGTCCATTCTGTCTAAATGTTCTTTCCATTGGTATTTGTGTTCTTCTAGTTTATCAACTATTGAAAATATCTCCAGTTCATTCCTTATTGATTCATCGTGTAATCTATCCATGCGTGTACATCCTTTTACAGATCTTAAAAATGTAATTTCAGTGGCTTGAATGTGTGAGATATCTTTTTTTGTAAGTACCCAAGATTCAGATCCATCCATATACAAGAACAGAAGCAGCCATAATTTTATAAAACCTGAGCTGAGTTTCTCTTCGAGTCTTTCGAGAGTTATTCTTATGGTGCCACACATAATTTTATATCGTTTTAATTTATTATGTATATCCCAATCATAGCTCTATGTTATATCTGAACCAAGATAGTTAAAGTGTGATATCTGTTCTATTATTTCATTATTGATCACAATTCTGTGAACCTGATCAACAAAATATAATCTCATGTCTGGTACATGGGGTGAAGAAACGACGGAAGAGCAACTCTGCTCAATGAGTTTGTACATGAGCAAACATGTTTGGAGTCTTTGAGGAGGAAGTCCTCCACCAGGATAGTGAGGTTCGTAACACCACTTGAGAAATATAATGTACTTAAATTCTGCACAGTGTTGAACCAGATGTCCTAACACTGAAGACGGAACATTCAAAATTGCTTAATCCTTGCATTTATGATGACCATGATTATGTCCAAAGAAACTGACCGAGTTCGGAGTTCGCTTGCGAAACCACATCCCTCTGTTTTTACACGCTTTATATTAGCTTGACCTATATCTATCTATGTAACGGAATCTTTCAACGCGATTTTCACCCACTTAAAATCATTGGATCGATTTGAAACTTTTTATACTTGTAAAGGACCAATGCCTTCTTCTTCTTCTTCGCGGTTTAGGCTTATTTATTAGCCTGTTCCGGCTCCAAATTGCTGCTGTTTCCATATTTTCTTTGGTCTTCCCAGACTTCTTCTTCCTCGTGGTGAATAGCTGTATGCTGCTTTTGGTATTCTATTCTGTCATCCTTGCTAAGTGTTCTTTCCAGTTTGTTCTGTATTTCACTATTCATCATCATCATCATCACTCCAGGGATTAGGCAATTGCCCGTTCCGACTTCATAATGCATCAGCCCAACGTCTTCTAGGTCTTCCAACATCACGTCTTCCTCTTGCTTGATAATTTCTTGCTAACAATGGATATCTCTTCTTACTCATTCCATCCATGTGATCAATCTATTTCTTGTACATCCTTTTACTTGTCTTAGGAACCTCATCTCCGCCGTCTGTATTCTATCCTTCTGTTTTTTCACTGGAGCCCAAGTTTCACATCCATACAATATTGTGGGAACCGCCATAACATTATACATTTTTATCTTGGTTTCTTTTCTAATTTTATTTTTGAATGTTCTCTATATTGTTCCACACACCGTCTGAAATTTCACTATTGTTGTGTTTAATTCCTCTACTTTCAGTTGTTGTCTTTTCTGTGTTATGTTTTTTCTGTTCTTTGATATCCTGCTATTGGTCTGAGGAATTTCATTTCAGCAGCTTGTATTCTGGCAGATTGTTGTGCTGTCACTGTCCATGTTTTGGATCCATAAGTAATAATAGGCACTGCCATTGTCTTGTATAATTTCATTATAGAGTCTTTCCTGGCTTTATTTTTCAAAGTTCTTTTTAGTGTTCCTGTTATATAATTAAACTTATTTAGTTTGTTATTTATATCTGTTTCCGCTGTGTATGATATTTCGCAACCTAGGAAATTATATCTTACAACTTGTTCTATTGGTTTATTTTCTAATATTATCTTTGTCCGAACTGGATGAGCGCCCTTGAAGGACCAATGACAATACAACAATTTCAAAATGTTTTCCAAAATCCTGGTCAGAATCATCAGAAAGAAAAAGTGTTTGTGTAATTATGTAACGGAATCACGATTTTCACCCACTTAAAATCATTGGATCGACTTGAAACTTTGTATACTTGTAAAGGACCAATGACAATAAACCATTTCATAAACGTTTTCTTAAATACTGGCCGGAATCATCAGAAAAAAAAATAAAACCGGCATAATAGGTTGCGGGCTTGTCAACTTTTTAGTCAATCGGTATAAGAACTCAGTTGGTAAAGCGGTAGATTGTAGTGGTATATAATTTCAGTAATCCATAGGTCGCTGGTTCAAATCCGGCCCGGAGGACTTTTTTTAGAAGGGCATTACTTTTAGCTCATACTACAATAGTATGGAATTTAAAGATATTTACATTTTTGTCTTATTCTGTAAAATATTAAAACTAAAAAAATAAAAAATAAATAATAGTTTAAAGAAACTAAAACAACACGCTTTATTAGAAAACCGAACTTAAAATGAAAAATAATTTTAATTGCCAACACGCTTGGGATAAAATTAAAGTAGTCAACAAAAGAATCATCTCCAATACATTTAGAATAAAACTATGGTTATCTACAAAAAAATAATTTTACCATCAAAAGCGTGGGGTGCTCTATATCTAATTAATATATTTGATAATAAACACATATTGGTAAAGGTAAAGTCTCTAAGAATAAAATGTAAAAACCATTAAAGCACCCCACGCTTGATGGTAAAATTATTTTTTTTTGTACATAACTATAGTTTCATTCTAAATGCGTTGGAGACGATTTTTTTGTTGACCACTTTAATTTTATCCCAAGCGTGTTGGAAATTAAAATTATTTTTCATGTTTTAGTTCCGTTTTCTAATAAAGTATGTTTTATTAATAAAATAAAGTATTGTTTATTTTTTATCCATTACTGCATACCAAATGTAAACTCCTACCCACAATGATGGACAAACAAAGGATCAATACCACCGAAATTCTATGAGAAAGTCATGGGGACTCGATCCAGCGCTTTGTCCGTAGCTCTGACGTGATCTTACAAGATTCTTAAATACGATAAATTCCAAAAGGTATATATTTTAACATTTTACTTTACGATAATAAATTTGCATGTTCATGTTATTTCAGAATTAGTTGTCCCGGTATTGAATAATATTTAAAAATAAGTTTAATTAAAATAAGCCACTTACATTTAAATGAAGGTACTCACCTGGGTGAAGTAGTAGTAGTAAACTCTGGTGCCATGCTGTGCGATATATTCAGCGAACAAATTTGTCGGGCAGATGAAGAAATAATCACCCACCACGTCAGCTATCAGCCGCTGATTTTTGTACCCATGGCCAACATCATCCCAGTCAGTGTACTGTAACATATATTAATGATGTTATACAAAGTATATTTCGTATTAAGTTATTTACGTCATAAGGCATGCAAATGAGGATTTATGGATACATTGAGATATTTTATGCTGAAGCATGTCTCAGGCTGAAATTTCGAAACGAATTGGTCAAATACTTTCAATCCTTGCATTATATATAATTTTATTTCATATTAAGTCTAATTTAAATATTTTTATTAATTAAATATTAACATATATGTTACAAAATATATTCAACAACAGTAATAAAAACAGTAGCCTTTGCAGATGACCAGATTTTAATAGCAAAAACAGAAGACGAACTACAAAGAAGGCTATATAAACTAAATGAAATATAAAAAAATACAACATGGAAATATCCTCACAAAATAAAAAACAATGGCCTTCAAGGGCGCTCATCCAGTTCGGACAAAGATACTATTAGAAAATAAACCAATAGAACAAGTGGTAAGATATAACTTCTTGTGTTGCGAAATATCATACATAGCGGAAACAGATATAAATAACAAACTAAATAAGTTTAATTATATAACAGGAACACTAAAAAGAACTTTGAAAAATAAAGCCAGGGAAGACTCTATAATGAAATTATACAAGACAATGGCAGTGCCTATTATTACTTATGGATCCGAAACATGGACAGTGACAACACAACAATCTGCCAGGATACAAGCTGCTGAAATGAAATTCCTCAGACCAATAGCAGGATATCAAAGAACAGACAAAAATATAACACAGAAATAAGACAACAACTGAAAGTAGAGGAATTAAACTCAACAATAGAGAAATACAGAACAAACTGGAAAGAACACTTAGTAAGGATGACTGAGAATAGAATACCAAAAGCAGCATACAACTATTCACCAGGAGGAAAAAGGAATTTGGGAAGACCAAGGAAAAGATGGAAAGAGCAGCAAATTGGAGCCGGAACAGGCTAGTAAATAAGCCTAAACCGTGAAGAAAAAGAAGAAGAAGATATTCAACAACTGATACAAAACAGTGATCCTAATTGCGTTCAGAATTAACTTGCTCGATTGGAATATTGAGGCTATTGGGTCGGTTTCAAGATAAAATACGAATAAAGTAATATACCAAATATATTTTCCAACAAAAATTAATCATTGCATAAATTTACATTTATGAATGTATAATAAGGTATTTACATTGCTTGTAACAAGGAAACAAATGTAAGCTGTTTTCAATCATTACTGCCAATTGACATATGGAATAATTTTTTTCGCCACTATTAAGATGCATTTGTAACGTAATACATTTTAATTTAGCCTTATAATAAAATTTAATGATGATAAGATATAATTAGATATGCCTATGAGAAGTATATTGATTATGCTTGCTTTTTTACTTGTAAATATTAAATAACTGTACCATAGGTTATTGATGTGTTGACACCATTCGTTTTTGTGAATATTGCAGTACATTGTAATGTAACTTTCCATTTTCTGATTTAAAAAAAAATAGGAAAGTACTGAAAGCAAATTCAAACCTTTTAAATTAATAATGAAAAAATGATAAAAATCTTATTATTCCTATCTCATAGTGTATATAAAACAATTATTTATGTATTTTCCACTAAAACAGAAATCAAGTTAAACAGATCACGCATTTAATATGGTGTACTTACCCGTGGAAATCTAAAAAAAAATCCTTCTGAATTGAATTCATACTTATAATATGTAATAGGTAAGGAGTTAGACAAGGGTGTAGTCTATCGCCCACTCTTTTTAATATATATATCGACAACATTATGAAACAATGGAAAATTATAATGGACAATGGCCTTAGATTGAACAATAACTCAAGTATTAATAACTTACTTTTCGCCGATGATTTAGTCTTACTACACCATGATGAAGATCTGTTACAATTCGCTGCTTACCAACTAAATGCAATATGTAGCGATTATAATTTTAAAATTTCAATAAGTAAAACAAAAGTAATGGCATTTTGTGGAAGAAATATTCTGGCTGCAAAAATAGTAATTAGAGACGAAATTATTGAACAAGTATCCCACTCTAAATATTTAGGATGTGACATCAGCTATGGGTATGATAAAGATATTGAACACAAAACACATCAGTTTCAAGCTATTTGTGGTACAATAAATAGAACATTGAATAATAAAGCCCATAAACAAACAAAATTAAAATTATATAAAACAATGGCTGTCCCCGTCCTTTTGCATGGGAGTGAATCTTGGATTATCACTACCAAACAAGAAAGTAAAATCCAAGCAGCCGAAATGAAATTTTTAAGAAGAGTAAAAGGCTGCACTAGAATGGACCAGATAAGAAACGAGGATATCCGTGAAGAACTGCAGATCTACTCCATAAAAGAAAAGATATTTAACAACAAGATACAGTGGAAAGAACATGTAGAAAGAATGGAAGAAAGTAGATTACCAAATAAAATCTTCCATTATTTTCCGATGTGGCAATTCATTCATACAGCCTCCTGTGTAAATCTAAATAAATCCCTATCGGCAATAATAATCAGATGATATTATAACATCATTAAATGAAGCAGTTACTGGACTTAGGTCATATTTATATTCAAATTGATCAGGGAAGAGAGTGGAACCTGATTATGTAGGAGCAAAGGCCGTATAAAATGATCCAAAGAAGTCAGCATCAATGTAATTAAATTATTAGTTATTAGAGAGGATTGACAACTCAGGTAATGTAACCCTTTCTTTTGTTAAGACGGAAGTGGCTGACACAGCGTAATAACTTACTAATGACAATAATCCTTTGCTCGACAGATTGAGTAGAGATATCTTCTAAGCCTCCAGTTAACTGATTTAGCGTGATAACCATAACCCATTAGCTAATGTACAAGCGGGGGTTTTACCCTGACACAAACATCGTTAGCAAAAAGTGTGGGAACTTGGCAAGTTTCTAGCGTCGGAAGCCTAGGAAAAAACCCAAGCCTAATAAGAAAAACCCAAGCCTAGCTAATGTTTGTGACTAGACTGTACGTGAAGCCAGCACGGGGAAAAAAGGTCCAACCTCTGAAGGCGTAAATCGCCAATAATAAATTTGTAACACCCCCGGAATCAAAATAGGAGGGCGCATTAACCAATTATATGTTTCGTTATATGTGCCTAAGCACAGACCTTAGGTCCACGTGATCGAGGTAGTGGGAGTAACTAATTTACCTATAGGCGAGAGAGGCTTCTCCTCGTCACTTACTTCTCGTGTACGATTTCATCAAGTCACAAAAAAACACTTCGTCGAAACAGTTAAATAAATTCACTTCGTATAGACGATCACTTGCAGTGTATAAAAGTTAAGAATAAACTACATTTACCAGAACTTCTTTGCACATTAATTCTGCCCGACGAAGTCCTCGTGGAATCCCGAGATAAGAACCTCAACTCTACCGAATACCAACCTGAGCAACCTAAGTTCTCACACATGGAGAACTCCTTCAGTATTCCTAGTGTCACTAAATCCAATCTTTACCTCTTTGCCCAACAATAAACCCTTCTCCATATTGGCTCCCTAACGTGCGGGCAGAATAGGTCGTAAAGTAACACACGAATAGAAATCAACGGCAGAACGACTAAGTCCCACGACCACGAGGCAACCAGGACAGAGAAGATGATGGCAACAAGCAGACAGACAGCAACTGAAGGAAGGAAGCAGTAAGTGACACAACAACAGAATAAGCATTTTTTTTACTTTTTACCTATATAAGAAATCAAAATATTACAGTGATTTAACGGAGAATATATCTGTGTGTATTTATGTTGTTAAGAAGTAGGAATAGAAAGAGGCAGGCAAATAAAGATAAAAAAATGGATAGGAAACACGAAGAGATTAGGGAGAAGGCTTGTGGGCAACTGATTGAAGGAGAGAGACGAAATCGCAAGGATGGGAGAGGATAACGAAGATGGCAGAGAGAACTTAGAGCAGAGCACAGGGGAAAATAGTGAAAGCAACGCAGGAGCAGAAGCTAGAGGGGAAGTAGAGGACAAGGGAAATCCAAGCACCGACACCATGAAATACATGGAAATGCTAATGTCGAGAATAGAAGAGACGATAGGTAGAAATAGGAAAATGGATTTAGAGGCAATGCAGAGGAATATGAAACGGGAACTTGAAACTTGGAGAGGACAGATGGAGATAAGCAGGGAAAAGGATGTATTTACGGTTGAAAGAAACATTGAGGGATGAGATGGGAACAACATAGAGAGATGCTAGAAGCGAAAATCAATGAATCGTCAGCCGGTGTAGAACTAAAGATAAATAAAATGGAACAAAAACTTATTAAAGACTTAGAGAGAAAACAGAAAACAACAGGTACTAATTCAAATGAGAACAGAGATGCACAATAGTATAATAACGTTACAAACTAACTTAGGGGAGAAGAAACAGGAGGAATTACAAGGGGAAATAAAACGAGTCGACAAGAATGTGCTCTGTAGGTTGGAGAACGCGGACAAAAGGGTGAATGATATGTGTGTATCTGTACAAAAGCTAGCCGACGAACAAGAAACACTAAAACTCCAAGTAGCTCAGAAAATTGTTGAGCAGGATAAACGCTCAGAAATGATCGAAACAATAGTTGATTCTAGATTTAATGAGTTAGGCACTAATATAGAACAGAAAGTGACTAATGAAATCAGCAAACTAAATGAGGAAATAAGCGTCCTCACAGAGAAAATTAATAGCGGATGTCAAAAAGAGAGGACTCCGAAAATGAATCACACGCGTCGGATAGTGTTTCTTGGACGACGGCTAACCACAAAGCACGTGCGCATACAGAAGTACTAGGGAACCAGGAGATCGCTAGTAGTTCTGTGGTGCATACTAATGTAAGCGAACCAGATAGTATACACGGGTCAGCACCGTACTACAATTCCTCTTTCATTGATATCCCATTGCCGGAATATAACGAAAGTGAAACAAACCCCATCCAGTTCATTGAAGAACTGGAAAACTATTTCAAAATTAAATGTATCCCGAAACACTTGTATATGTATATTGTTAAAAAGTGCCTGAAAGGCAACAGTCTTATGTGGTTCGAGGTTACTTTATCCACTTGATGCTCCATACGAGACATTTAAGCAAACATTCCGTAACAAATTTTTTAGTTACGAGAAAACAAATGGATATAAAATACGAGATACGCAATGGGACATATGATAAGAGGAAAAACTTGACGTACAGCGAGCATTTTCTGGCCTTGGCTAAAAAAGCCAAACTTATCTCACCGAGTTACCCTGAACCGGAATTTGTACGAACGCTAATCAACCATTATCCGCAGGCAATTAGGCACAGCTTGCTAATCGCGCGCGTTAGCACATACGACCAAATGATAGAAATGCTAACTATCCTGGAAGCGGGCGACAATAGGGGTAATAATCAAAGTGGAAATAGGGAAGGAGGAAAATAGCAGGGAAAATACGAGTAGGAACAACTCGAACTCCGGACCTAACCGTTCAGACGAGAGGGGGGCAGCCGCGCCCGACATACGGAAGAACAATGACCACTATCGAGGAGAGGACAGGAGATTTAGTAATATGAAGAGTAACAATAGACAATACAGGAACGAGAATAGGGACAACAATGGTTATGGTAGAGGGTACAAGGATCTCAGGAGGGACCAGAGGGGTAAAGAACCTAGGGTCAACATGATAAACATAGAGAGGAGTGCAGAGGGCCCACGGAACCAGATTTATGGAAATGTAAGGGACCATAGATACATTCCAGCGCAGAGGGGATACGATTATGACCGTACATGCACAAGGCCAGGAAATGAACAACGTACTAATCAGGTATATGTAAGCGAGGACCTGGATAGAAACCCAGCGCGGACACGAGAATGCGAAAACCAAATTGAAAGAGAGGGTCATGGATTGAATCCAAGAGCGGGTATCTATGAACCATATGCGCAGAATGGAGGGGGAGGCCAGCTCGAGTACAAACAGCGGCCGACCTTTAAACTAATACCGGATTGCGTTAAAGCAGGGCATACCGCGATCCTTGGCAAACACCACCAACTGTGGACCATAGCGCCCGATGTTACGATCAAAAGTATAAATGTCGAAACAAAACCTATTGAGAATTTGCCTTACGTCTATGTGACAATAAATAAAAAACCACACCTAGCCCTAATAGACACCGGCTGCACGACAAACGTAATAAGTGAATCCTTCTATCACAGCCTGAGTAGGGAAAATGCAAGATGGCTGCGATACCATTGTCGAATATATCTGCGTCGACAGCCATAGGCAAAAGTAAACAAAGGATTAAGATACAAACGATGATAAGGATAACTATAGAAGGGGTGGATTTTGGCATACTATTCATGGTTGTACCAAGGCTTTCCGCCAATATAATATTCTCTACAGAAATGTTTGAAGCGTTTAATCTGAAATTGATTTCCTTGGCCGAACTTTAACACTTAATTACGATGGGAGTAAGATAATAGCCCCTATAATTGACAATAGCCTTCCAAATGACGCAATGGAGATAGACGAGTTAAATGAGGACGCCCTTTTTATCGAGAAAATAGTAATAAGTAGTGAGCTAGACGAATATGACAGGGCCCCGCAGTATATTAATAGGATGAAAACATTGAGCGCAGTTAATGATGATATAAACGAAGTGGGGGAGATTGGAATAAATGAATTGTACGTCAATTCGGTTAGCAAGTTCGATAAGGAAGCGACGAGGGATAATTTAGGGTATAACGAGGAAAATATCGAGGCCAAGGTACTCGAGAGTGAGGGGCTGAGTGACAGCCAGAGGGAATCTTTGAGGCAACTGCTATTACGCAACATACAAACATTCGATAGGAAAGCTGGAAAGTGCAACTCCTTTATGTACAAGTTCGATATTATTGAACATGAGCCGGTCAGATTGAAGTCTAGAGCCATACCTATAAATATCAAGGAAAGAGCAGATGCCGTAATAGCACAAATGCTCGATCACGGTATCATTGAGGACTCCCGGTCACCATACCTGTCCCACATTAATTGGGTAGCTAAGAAGAACGGAACCCTAAGAATGACCATAGACGCAAGGCAAATCAACACCTATATCGTGCCGGACAACTATCGCATAGAATCGGTTGATATTTCATTGGCAAGAATCAAGCGCGGGAAATTCATATCTACCATTGACTTGTGTGAGAGTTTCCTCCAAGTGCCTTTGGACCCATCGGTTAGAAAGTACACGGCATTCATACACGCGGGCCGTAGTTACCAGTTTTCCCGCTGCCCGTATGGCGTCCGCACATCGTCGAGTGCACTCATAAGGGCACTAAGGTCCATATTCGGTGGCGATATAAGTAAGTCTGTGGTCCAGTTCTGCGATGATCTACTGATCATAACAGAAACTTTCGAGGAGCATCTAGCCGAGATCGACCATATCCTGTCTACGCTACGGGAACACGGGATGACAGTGAACCTCGATAAATCAAAATTCATTAGGAAACAAGTGGAATTTTAGGTTACCTCATTTCTGAAAATGGGATAGGACCCAGCCCTGATAGGGTAAAGTCGATCCTGGCTATTCCTCCCCCGAGAAATGTAAAACAAGTGAGAAGGTTCCTGGGAATTCTTATGTATTACACTAAATTTGTAATAAACTACTCGCGCGAGGTAAGCCCGTTGCGAGAGTTACTAAGGAAGGGAACACGATGGACTTGGAACGAACAGTTACAAGCCACGTTCGACAAGGTCAAGGAGCTATTCGCAAACTGCATTCTACTACAAAAGCCCGACATGTCGCTGCCCTTTCATATTTACACGGATGCGTCACAGAGTGGACTGGGTGCAGTATTAACCCAGGTAGATCCAGATGGTAATATCAATACGATAGCTACCGCGTCCCGGGCGACTACCAACGTAGAGAAACAGGCAATGGTCACGGAGCTGGAGTTGGCGGCTATTTATTTCGCCACCCAGAAATTTCGTTCGTACATTTTCGGACATAAGACCATTGTACATTCGGACCATATCAGCATCGCATTCCTAAATAGGTGCAAGCTGGGTTCGAACAAGACCAGCCGGTATATATCGGAAATTCTCAGTTACGACGTGGAGATCAATTATATCGCCGGAAGCGAAAATGTTTTTGCAGACATGCTGTCACGCCTCAGTCACGTGACTAGTAATCCGGACTACGTCGAAACTCATAATCGCGAGGTGCAGATTATGAGGACAGTCGTCCATGTGAACAAAATGTTATGCAGGGACCTTATGAATATGAAAACACAACAGGAAATGGACCCGGATTTAACAGACCTGAGGAAAAAGGCCAAGGATATCGCCGACGCAAGTGATGCGGACACTTATGGGATGCTCGATGGAATACTTTATAAGAAATGTGGAAGGGCCGAAATTGCCTGGAAAACAGTAGTCCCTAGGCACCTCGAGGAGCCACTCATAAAAGAGTTCCACGCCGCGTTAATTCACGCTGGATGTGAACGCGTTGCATTAAACCTATCGCAATATTTCTACTTTAAGAGACTGCATAAAAAAGTAAGACAGGTTACCGCAACATGTGACCTATGTCAGAAGTGTAAAGGTCTCAATATACGTTTCGACGTTTCTCCACAAAATATAATTAGAAATAAACCTAACAGTCTGGTAACAATCGATACCCACGGACCCATGCCTACTGGAGAACTAGGGTATAGGCATATCTTGGTCGTGGTGGACACGTTTTCCAAATTTACGAAAATATATCCGATGAAAACAGTAACAACACAAGGCTGTTTAAGAAAACTCTTTTATGATTACGAACGCAAATATGGGAAAATCGAGGCAATTTTGGCCGATAACGCATCTGTTTATCGGAGCGCGAAATTCCGAGAAGGATTGAGCAAGAGGGGTACAAAGCTATATCATTGTTCTCTATACATGCCCTCGGGGAACCCTACGGAGAGGATGAATAAGGAGATCACTACGTGCTTAAGGATTTTGTGCCATAAAAGACACTCAAATTGGGTCAGATATATCCCCCACATAGAGCACATGTTGAATCACGCTGTCAATAATGTGACGGGATACGCACCCATTACTTTGATGAAGGGGCTGCAACCGGACAAACTAGTCGCTAACGTACCTGACGCGATCAATATCGATGATGAATCACTTACCGATGAACAAAGATGCGAAAGAGCATTCCATAGGACGCGGACACTTGCGGACAAAAGAAGGAAGCGGACCAAACGCTCTAAGCACGTTTGGCACCCGTCTATCGGCGACAAAGTGCTGGTAAGGAACCACACGCTATCTGACAAATTACGCAAGGCTAACGCAAAAATGGATTTATTATGGAAAGGGCCAGGGCTCATATCCAAACAATTCGGCACACACACGTACGAGGTAAAGTGGGCCGACGCCAGGGACAAGGTTATGGGACGTTACCACTTACAGAAACTCAGGCCATACAAGGAGAAGGCGTGAGCGAACAAAGCCTATCTGGTTCGTAGCAAACTTATGTAATGGTATGGAGAGTGACAGGTGGCGAAGTTTCAAGATCGAGAAAATAAAAATGTGAATAAATTACCACGCGTGTGTTCAGAGTTTGTTTGCGTGTGAGCGTAGTATCGCAAAATATGTATATAATAATAGTACAGGAGGCCTTTGCGAGTTAACAGACTGTGAAATTAGACACTAATAGTATTAAGGGTAGACAGACGGACAGTGAAAGTTGACACTCGAAAAAAAAAGGGGAGGGAGAGATTTTAACACGTAAGAATGACAACGGAATGGATATATTACGTATGTGTGTATGTCTTGCATTGTACTATATTGTATTGTGTGCACAGGTAGACACTACTGTGATTTTAGGTATGAGATAAATGTCCATGTAAACGCTGAAATTATGCAGTACCCAGGTAAGGAAGTGGTTATATACCGACAAAATTTTGATATAACATACAAAAGGTACAAACATATAAGCTCTACATAATCCCCAAACAAAATAAAAAAAAAAAAAAAACAAGACCTGATAAATTATACTTAAATGCATGAACCAGTTTTCACGGGATTCGAACTCAATACTAGCTGAGATTAGGACATAAATGAAAAGTATTAGTGAAAAAAAATAAATAAATAAGTGTTGTATGTTAAAGTACCAAATATAATCAGTAATTAAAATAAATAACACTAATAAAGTGATTAAATAGGCCTAGATGAAAACGCTAATCGCGAGAGGAAAGGGCACAATGACTGCGGAAAAAAAATAAAGTGAAATGTCGATTTAGATATCAATCATGATAATACCCCCATATTAATGAATATGATATAATTAATTGAATTAGCGTGAATACATAACACATGCATGTCCACTTTCAGCTAAGATTGAGGGTGATTAATAAATTGTTGATTTGAACTTATCGATAGAGAATGGATCTATATTTTTAAATGTTTTAACCCAATCGCTCGAGCAGAAAGCTGTATTATCTACTTAACCCAGTAAAGTAAAAGTACTGGATTGATTTTAATATACTATTATTTTTATTAGTGATGAAAGAACGCACCTAAGTCAAAAGGTTAAAATTCAGTAAATGTTAAATGAGCCCAGATAGGCCATTGTCATTGTTTAATACATATAGGTAATTGAAGAAACTTGTACAACAATCTGAATACGAATAATATCATGATGATTATGATTATTTTGTCTAAAATAACAATCAGACAGCGTAAACATAGGAGCTAATGAGACAGGGTGAAGCTCAATGCACCTTAATTGAAAGGCCGAGTGGCGGTGTGAACCTATAAAGCGTGAGGAATTTATTTGTTGATTATATTTACAGAATTTGTATTCGATGTTAATAATGAGATGAGATGAAGTCATGATCGCTGATGGAAGCGAATGTGACAATTTGTGCGAATTTGTATTCGATGTTAATAATGAGATGAGATGAAGTCATGGTCGCTGGTGGAAGCGAATGTGACAATTTGTGCGAATTTGTATTCGATGTTAATAATGAGATGAGATGAAGTCATGGTCGCTGGTAGAAGCGAATGTGACATACTATGCGATTCTGTATTCGAAGGAAATGATTTTGCACGCTTAAGAAAATAACGTCGTTTGGCTGAGTAATGACAGCTACGCTTTGGCAGAGTAAGCCGAAATATGTTGAGAATAAAATATTAAGAATCATGAATATTTCATGGATTAATAATCATGATGAATTCGTATCTATGTAATACCTATGGGAAAAAAAATGATATCAGGGTGTAATACTATCAATAATAATTGTTTATAACGATAGCACAGCTGATTAAACGCGATATTCTAGTATTTTGGCCGCAAAGATATAGATCCATGTAAATAAGTCTTATTGACTCAATTTAAATTAAATTTAGCAAGACTGAAGTGTTATTCGACATATGGTTTGAAGTAGACAAAACTGGTTCATCGCAAATGAATTCCCAAGCTGTAGACGCACATTATAATGTAGGTAGATATTAAGGTGTAGATGAAATTGCAAATAAACAGTTACACACGAAGAAGCAATCTATGCTATGCTGGTATTCAACTAAATAGTTCCGAATGGTAATTGTATAAGCATGAATGGTTTGAGTAGACCACCAAATTTATATTAAGGGTGTATTTTTTTCTTTATGAATATTTATGTATGTCTATATTGCAGAAAGTGAGTCTATTTAACCTCAAAGAACGATCCCAGGTAAAAGGGATACATATCAGTGTTTACAATCTGAACATAATTGACGTGCTGGCAACACTCTCAGGGTTAACGTGCTCTAACCAAAATATTATAGCCATTTTTTCTTTAAAGGCCACTATAGCTATGATACTAGCATTATATTACGCGAGAGGATTATAAACAAATAAAAAAATCCCTTGATTTTTCCATTTGTTTATAGGGCATTTGTGGCAATTCATTCATACAGCCTCCTGTGTAAATCTAAATAAATCCCTATCGGCAATAATAATCAGATGATATTATAACATCATTAAATGAAGCAGTTACTGGACTTAGGTCATATTTATATTCAAATTGATCAGGGAAGAGAGTGGAACCTGATTATGTAGGAGCAAAGGCCGTATAAAATGATCCAAAGAAGTCAGCATCAATGTAATTAAATTATTAGTTATTAGAGAGGATTGACAACTCAGGTAATGTAACCCTTTCTTTTGTTAAGACGGAAGTGGCTGACACAGCGTAATAACTTACTAATGACAATAATCCTTTGCTCGACAGATTGAGTAGAGATATCTTCTAAGCCTCCAGTTAACTGATTTAGCGTGATAACCATAACCCATTAGCTAATGTACAAGCGGGGGTTTTACCCTGACACAAACATCGTTAGCAAAAAGTGTGGGAACTTGGCAAGTTTCTAGCGTCGGAAGCCTAGGAAAAAACCCAAGCCTAAGAAAAAACCCAAGCCTAGCTAATGTTTGTGACCCGACTGTACGTGAAGCCAGCACGGGGAAAAAAGGTCCAACCTCTGAAGGCGTAAATCGCCAATAATAAATTTGTAACACCCCCGGGATCAAAATAGGAGGGCGCATTAACCAATTATATGTTTCGTTATATGTGCCTAAGCACTGATCTTAGGTCCACTAGATCGAGGTAGTAGGAGTAACTAATTTACCTATAGGCGAGAGAGGCTTCTCCTCGTCACTTACTTCTCGTGTATAATTTCATCAAGTCACTTCAAAACACTACGTTCTAAAAAGTTGGATAAATTCACTTCGTATAGACGATCACTTGCAGTGTATAAAAGTTAAGAATAAACTACTTTTACCAGAACTTCTTTGCACATTAATTCTGCCCGACGAAGTCCTCGTGGAATCCCGAGATAAGAACCTCAACTCTACCGAATACCAACCTGAGCAACCTAAGTTCTCACACATGCAGAACTCCTTCAGTATTCCTAGTGTCACTAAATCCAATCTTTACCTCTTTGCCCAACAATAAACCCTTCTCCACCGAGAGGAAGAAGAGATGTCGGACGTCCTCGGAAGAGATGGTCTTAGATCTATTAGTGAAGACAGAACAGGCAACTCTTGCCTAAACCAGGAAGTGAAGAAGAAGAAGAATAATATGTAATAGGTATTTCACTTTTTAGGTGTGAAACATGGATAGAACGAATTTTATTGCAAAGAAATCAGATGTTTTTAATCATAGTGGATAGTTGATGGCCAAGGATCATATTAAACAAAGATCTATGTAAAAAAAAGCTAACCAACAGGAAATTGAGAGAAGCCAAATATATAAAATAGAAATGTATCAGACACGTGTTGAAAAAAAAGAAGAAAGAAACATAGCTAAAGAAACTTTTCATTGGAATCCCCAAGAATAAAGGAACCAGAAGAACACGCACTCCAAAAATTACATGCTATAATACAGTCAGAAATTAGGCAGAAGAGTTCGGATGGATTTGGAAAGAAATCAAGCCATTGGCAAGAAATAGAATACGCTGGTGTGCATTCATAAGGCCCTATGTTTCCCAAAGGAGAGAGAGAGAGAGAGAGAGAGAGAGAGAGAGAGAGAGAGAGAGAGAGAGGGGGGGGATGTTACTTCTACTACTGCAACTACTACTACACTGTGTTGACAAAAATAGATATTAACATATAAATCTGCCCATCGCTGTGGTCTCGAGTTAGCGTGCTACCTTTACACGCAGCGGGCCCGAGTACAAGTCTCGGCCGGAACATCTTTCCTGATTCAGAGTTTTTTGGGATTTTTTCCCTACCTGTTAGATAAATGTCAGGACACTTTAAGGCCCAAACGGTTTCCGAACATCGTATGGTCATCATAAACATCATAATTCATATTCGCCTTATATTAAGTTAGGATTAAGGACTCTCATGGCGCACCACTAACATCATCATCATCAATCATATCATTTGGGCAGCCTAACCCCGCTTTCCAGGTGAATCAAGCTCACTAGAGGGTTTAATTACGCCAATACCAGGAGAGAGCACTAGAAATGTCTAAATGACAATCTGGGAGCACTGGGGATGAAAGCATATATATATATATATATATATATATATATATATATATCTAGCTCGAAGTAACGAATATATTTAGAAATGAACAAAGTGGCTCAAATGGATAAGTACTGCATTAAAAAATATTTAACAACAACCATATGAGACAGAAATATAGTTTTGTGAGGTCTTTGTATTCTTTAAGCCCGCAGACGTTCAGATTGCCTCCATTCCTTCAGAATGAAATTCCAATAATGACGTAGATAATAACGTAATCAAGGACTGCCAAGCTCCAAAATCAGTTTAAAAAAGCTCACTACATATCTCATTAGATAATATAATATACAGAGTGTCCGAAAAGTCTCTAATCATTTCTGAGGAAACACTAATTTATTACTCTCTATTATAGGTAATCTGAAATATGTTGACCATACAACAACGAATAGATGTCATAAGTTGGAGACTCAATGGACTGTCCTTCGAGGCACAAGAACAGTTTTGCCGATGGCACCGAACAGAAGCCCCAACGCGAACACCGTAAGAGGTTTGGTGAACAAGTTCAAGAGAACTGGGAATTTTTGTGACGAGAAATGTTATGGACGGCTACTGACAAGACAGGAAACTGTGCAGACCATATGACAGGCGATCGAGCAGAATCCAACAGCGTTGGTACGTCATCTCAGCCGGAAACACGACATCCCAAAATCCACTGTGTGGCAAATCTTGTACTTCGGACTGAAGAAAAAGGCTTACCACATCCAGGTGCTCCATCATCTTGAACCTGAAGACTATACGGCATGCATGGTCATGTGCCACGACTTAATTGAGGCAGTAAACAATGAAGATTTGTTGGCACACGTCCTATACAGTGGTGAGGCTATCTATCATACCTGTGGCCACGTCAATCGCCACAACAGCAGGATTTGGGCTGATGAACAACCAAACATCGCTACGAAATTGGAATGTAACTCTCCAAAGCTGAACGTATGGTTGGGGCTCACCCAAGAGCGCATTTACGGTCCATTCTTTTTTGTTGAAGCAACAGTCAATTCAACATCATACCAGGACTTGCTTGAGCTATTACTGGAGCCCCAATTGTTTGGTGACAACATTCTGGATTCGGCGGTGTTCCAACAAGACGGCGCCCCACCACACTTTGCACACATTGTGCGTGATTACCTCAACCAGACATTCCCAGGACGCTGGATTGGACGAGGCTCACCAAGGATCTGGGCAGGATGCTCGCCTGATCTAATGCCCTTGGACTTCTTTACATGGAGTTACATCAAGAGTCAGGTTTACAAGGTCAAGATTAGGGATTTGCAACACCTGCATTAATGCATTTCAGCATCAGTGTATACAATTACCCCAGCAATGTTGCGGCGTGTGTTTAGGTGCACTGAGGAGAAATGGTAGCTCTGCTTCAATATGGAGGGCAGTCATATTGAACTACATACCTGTCGAACTACAGTGATTTCGTCCAATTACAGTTTTTTCTTTGATACTACAAACATTTGATTTGAATTAAACTGCTCCTTCCCAGAAATGGTTAGAGACTTTTCTGACACTCTGTACAATCGTATTCCAAGCATAGTTTTAGTATTCCTTTATATTTAAAGGTTTCTTTACCAAGCCAATTACTTATTCAAATTAACTAACTCACTGGCACTATCGAACCCCTAAGTTCATGGCCGCGCGGACATAAGCTCTCCATACATCCCTATCCTGAGCTAATGTTTTCACATCTTTCTCTGTATAATCTACTTTCCTCAAATCATGGTTAATGTTATTCTCCCATCCCATTCTTGGTCTACCAACTGGGCGTTTTCCCTCTGGTTTACCCACAAGAAGCTACCATGCACCTCTTTCATTCCCATTTGTGCCACATGACCTGGCCATCGTAGTCTACGAGACTTTACTGTTCTCATTATATCCGGCTTCCCGTAAGGATCATGCAGTTCATTGTTATATAGTCTTCTCCAGTCACCTGTCTGTTCATCTATCTTTGGTCCAGGTTATTATTATTATTATTATTATTATTACTATTTTCTTTCTTCCTTTCTTTCCCTTGTCAAGTCTATGTTGTGTAGTCTATACATATTATATAACATTAATCATAACTGTTGTGTGTATAATTTAGCCTTGGTGAAGTGGAAGAGAAGTCCTTACGGTTTAAACGCCATCAGGTAAAATAAAATAAGATAAATAGTTAGAACAGAACATGCTGATATTTGTTTTACTGATGGAATAAAATTGCAAGCATGTTCAATCTGAACTCTTAGTTCTCAAATGTTTGAGTTTTGTTACGTGAACTATGTTCTTTAAATTTCCTCAGAAGTATGGTGTTGTTAAATCAGGAGATCGCACCACTTTCTCTTCGTCTGTCCATCTCTGAATAAATGTGCGATCGATAAAATTCTTCACATTAAGATGAAAGTGATCTGAGGCTCTGAATTGTTGAAAGTAAAACCGAATTATATCGTCAAAGAGGTCATTAAGGCATGAAATCATGATTTCCAATATTGATAAGCGAGTTACACTTGATACAGTCCTATCCTCTGGAAGACAGAGCACACCATACTGCTACTCCTGGTAGATTGACGGCCTTTTTTCAAATTTGTTTGGGTTTTCGTTAGCGCATTACAAAGAATTGTGTCGGTTAATTGTGGCATTAAGTTGAAGTATATTTATTCGTCACACATATTCATGAACCACCCAGTCCACTATCTTTGTGTTCTCATTTAATAATAATAATAATAATAATAATAATAATAATAATAATAATAATAATAATAATAATAATAATAATAATAATAATAATAATAATAATTTATTTTAGCTGGCAGAGTTAAGATCATAAGGCCATTTCTTCCACTCAACCAGCGAATAGTAAAATTATACAAAAATTACGTACATATTACAATTTCAAGATATTATTAAAATACAGACTAAACAAAATACAATGATGATGTAATCTAATACTAGCTAATACTAACAAAAACATAGAATATAATAAAATTAAGATGATATAAAATAAAGTAAGTAGCTTCCTAGATGATTATTAATGGAATGCTCTATATACAGGGTGATTACAAATGATTGGAGCGATTTCATGATTTTATGGTAGCTGTAGTATTCGACATATTTTCACGAACTTTTACAGATACATAGAGCAACTTCCCAGGTTTTTTTTGAGATGTTACAGGTGCTCCATATGCTCCCCCTTGGTGATTCTGCAGATATCAAGTCTGTAATCAAGTTCGTCCCATACTCGACGTAACATGTCCCTATTAATTTGTTCAAAGGCATTGATTATGCGAGCTCGCAGTTCTGGTAAGTCTACTGGTAAAGGAGGCACAAACACTGAATCTTTCACATACCCCCAAACAAAAAAATCGCACGGCGTCAAATCGGGGGAGCGTGGAGGCCATGACAACAATTTCTGATCATTCTCTCCACTGCGACCGATCCATCGGTTTGGCAATCTCATGTTTAAAAATTCACGAACATCGTGATGGAAGTGTGGTGGAGCACCATCCTGCTGGTAGATGAAGGTCTCACTGTCGGTCGTCAGCTGCGGCATGAGCCAATTTTCCAGCATGTCCAGGTACACGTGTCCTGTAACGTTCTGCTCGCAGAAGAAAAAAGGGTCATAAACTTTGAACTGAGAAACCGCACAGAACACACTAACTTTTGGGGAGTCGCGAATGTGCTGCACAATAACGCGGGGATTTTCTGTGCCCCAGATTCGCACATTGTGTTTGTTCACTTTGCCATTCACAAAGAATGTTGCTTCGTCACTGAAGACAAGTTTCTCACAAAAACCATCCTCATCCATAAACTGCTGCATTTGTGTACAAAATTCAAACCGACTCACTTTGTCAATGGGCGTAAGGGCTTGTAGAAATTGCAAGTGGTAAGGTTTTTATGCTTCAATCTTTTCCGCAAGATCTTCCAAACGGTCGGTTGTGGAATGTTCAGCTCTCTGCTCGCTTTTCGTGTTGATTTCTGTGGGCTACGTGTGAAACTCATCCGCACACTCTCAACCTTTTCTTCACTCACTGAAGGACGACCCGTTGATTTCCTTTTACAGAGGCATCCTGTAGCTTTAAATTGCGCATACCATCGCCGAATGGAGTTGGCACTCGGTGCATCTTTCTCGAACTTCGTTCTGAAGTGTCGTTGCACAGTTATCACAGATTGAGTTGAATGAAATTCAAGCACAGCATATGCTTTCTCCTCGCCTGTCGCCATCTTTGATAACTGCTGCGCTCTCTCGGTTTAAAGCTGAAACACGGCTGCGAGAGAAAACAAAAAAAAACCTTATGAGTTTTTATACATAACTTTAAAGTTCTGTGAAGATATGTCAAATAAGATCGCTACAATAAAATCATGAAATCGCTCCAATCATTTGTAATCACCGTGTAGTTATTATGCAGTTAACGTTTTCGTTGTGTCGAACTTAAGATATCAGTTAATTTGGATTTAAATAATGATAACGATTGACAGTCCCTGACATGACTGGGAAGTGAGTTCCATGCTCTAGCCATAGATATTGTGTAAGATTCAGAGAATAGACAGGTCCTGTGTTGTGGTATCAAAAGTAAAGAAGAGTCTTGTGATCTTGTTCCTAAATTGTGATGAGCCGATAAGTTTTGAAAACGTGTTGTTAAATAAGTTGGTAAATATGTGTGCAGAATTTGGAATAGTAAGGTATGTGAATGTAAAGTTCTTCGGTCATTTAGGCGTAGCCATGATAAGGCCTGAAATGAAGGAGACACGTGGTCATAACGACGGAGATTGAATATAAATCGAATGCACGCATTATGAGCACGCTGTAGTCTGTCAGATAGATCAGTTGTCAGATTAGTCAGTAATATGTCGCATTAGTCGAAGTGTGGCATTATGAGAGTCTGCACAAGTATTTGTTTTAATTTTGTAGGAAGGAAGTTTTTAAAACTATTTAGGGAGTGAAGAATTGAGAACACTTTCTTGCAGGTGTTATTCACCTGGGTTTTCCAGTCTAGGTGTTGGTCCATATAGATACCCAGATTTTTTACTACTGAGCTGTAGGGGATGTTTTTGTCATTTAGGAGAATTGTTGGGATATTTTCGTAATTTATAATGCTTTGGATTCGCAGATGTCCTATAATTATGCACTGTGTCTTGTCAGCATTTAGATTAAGTCCATGTTTCTTCGACCATTGGGAAATTGAGTCTAGGTCACTATTTAATTTGTCTAGTGTGTCATGTACATCATCAAGGATGGGAGTGAATGTAAATTTGCAAATCGTCAGCGTATAGGTGATGTCGACAATAGGTAAGTCTAGTGGATATATCGTTAATATAGATAGAGAACAGAAGTGGTCCTAATACTGAACCTTGTTGGACGCCACCCTTCAGTGATAGCCAGGATGAGGAAAGTTCTACATTGGATACACATTGCTGGGTTCCATGAAGATAGGATCCAAGCCACATAACAGCATTGTCCGAAAGATTCAGAGTGCGTAATTTTGCTATTAATATGTCAGTGTCAACAGTGTCGAAAGCTTTACTGAAGTCCAAGAGTGTAAATATTGTCATGTGGCCACTGTCCATTGCTTCACGCGCATCTTCGGTAACTTTAAAAAGTGCGGTTGCCGTACTGTGGCCTGTCCTAAAACCTGATTGGTGTGGGTCGAGTATGTTTTGGGCGTTAAGGTAATCAGTTAATTGTCCATGAACAATGCGCTCCAAAACCTTAGATAGGACTGGGAGGATGCTGATTGGTCTAAAGTCGTTTGGTGTTACAGGTAATTTAATTTTAGGGATTGGTCTGACTATAGCTTTTTTCCAGAGTTCGGGGTAAGTTGAGGTCATGATTGAGGCATTAAATATAAGGGTTACAGTTGGGAGTATGACATGGAGTATTTTCTTTAAAAAGTCGATACTTATATTGTCTATACCTTGTGTCTTAGTTCTAGTTTAACGTCGATTGGCATTATATAGGAAAAGAAGAATTTTTCTCGGGAAGGAGTAGGTGTGGATAGGAGCTCATCTATAGTTTGTGGTTTGGTCGTAGTGTTTATGTCAAGTGTGGCATACGACGTGAAATGTTGGTTTAGATCGTCCAGTGATATGTTAATGCCCTCTCCTTTGGTTGTCGGCTGCCGTAGACCCATTGATCCAATACGTTTCCACATATCACTTGCATTTGTGTTTGGATCAATGAGACTATGAGCATACCGCAACTTAGCGTTCCTAATGTTTTGATTCGTTTTGTTTCTTAATGTCTTATATTGTCTTAAGTTAGCGTCACTTTTGTCCCGTCTATATTTTCGAAAAGCAGCATCCCTCTCAGCCATCAGTAATCGAATTTCGTGGGACATCCAGGGAGCTGGGGATTTAGTAATTCGTCTAGTCTTCAAGGGGGCATGTTTGTCGTAAGTTCTAATATCATATTGTTAAATTTAAGCAATTTTTCGTCAATTGTGAATAGGGTCCGAATATCATGCCACGGCATCTCGATAGCGTCTGCAATTAGAGCTTGCTGGTTAATATTTTTAAATTTTGGTACGTCAATAATTTAGGACGAGTCCTAGGACACTGGAGAGAGTATTCGACATATATGACGTCATGGGCTGATATGCCGGGGGCAGATATTTGTCCGTAGTTTATAATTTTCTGTGAATTTATCGTGGCTATGATGTCTATTAATGTATCAGTCGTCGATGTGTGATGGGTTGGTTGTAAAGGCAATACATGCATATTGCATGCGTGAAATAGTGCCAGTGGTTCTGATGATGATGATGAAGAAGAAAGTAAGTTAGAGTTAAAGTCGTCCATTACTATAACATGCTGATAATGCGGCAGTAAACTTAATAAAGGTGTTTCTATGTCACTAAGATACTCTACTTTCGGAGGTTTGTACACCACACACAGGAGACATCTCAGTAAACTAGCTGAAATTTCAATGAAGAGGAATTCTGGTCGTGCATTGTAATCAGGGGAGGAGTGAAGAATGACTTTGGGCTCTTAGTTCGATTTGATATACATCGCAACTCTCCCACCTCTTTTTCCTAGCCTATCATTGCGACAGAGGGTGTACCCGTCAATATCAACAAGTGAGGAGTGAAGGGAAGGTTTAAGCCAGGACTCAGATATTAAGATCGCATGCAGAGAGATCTCGGAAAATAAATGTCGAATTTCATGAATGTGAGACAAAATGCTTTGAGCATTATTAATATGGGCGATTTTAAGAGTAGTAGAACGAGGAGAAAAACATTATTTTAGCAGGTAGGCAGTGGTGGGGTGAGAAGAATGTGAAGGTTCATTGGCATTGTCATTTGAAGAAAGGGTATGAATTTGTCTGGGGGATGGCCGGGTTGAAAGCATGTCAGGGACTGCAAATATTTGACTAATGCTTGGAATATCAATTTTACCAACTTTTACAAATAATGAAAATTTTAACTGAATTAACACACTATTAGGAGCAGAGAAAAATAAATATTAGTAATAATAAAATCAATTGGACTATTCTAAGCAAATAAAGTAAATGTTAACCTAATTAGCCTAGAGAAATTGCTATAGCTTAATTATTAATTTAAGAATTATTGAAAAAAAAAGTTGATATATATTAAAAATAAGAAATAGAATAATTAAATAGTTTTTAAATTATATGATATAAATAAACATACCCTATAATACGCTAAAGGCTTAAATTAACACAGGTCACTAGCACTGGTGATACGCTTTTTTGATTCACCAAATTTAGCGAATATAACACCGTCCAATGTCCAGATATTGCGTACACCAAACTTATCAATAGTGTCTTTCAATAGTTGGTGGCGCATTCTTGTTAAGTCTTCTCGGATTGTTATGCCCGATTCCTTGAGTTGTTTCTTATTTACGAACATCTCTCTTCTTTTACGGTAACTAGTAAATTTTATAATAATAGGGCGCGGCCTATCTTCCCTTCGTACACCAACACGATGGCTCCTGTCAATGTCAGTAATACAGAGATCCACACCGATTTTCTGGGCTAATTCAATTGACTTAATGTCAGTGTCCTCCCCGGCCACTTCTTCAACCCCAAAAACACGTAAACATTGTCGTCTCTGATACTGCTCTAAGTCATCCACTTTTGTCTGTAAATTTCTTATCACACTATCTTTATCTTCGATTGTTTTTTTAAGATTTTCAATCACTATAGTGTTGTTTTCTATAGTTTTTTGAAGTTCCGCCACAACTTCGTTCTTAATCATTGTTGCCAACACCTGCAGCAACTCCTTGTCTTGAAGCGAGTCGGACAAGACGCGTTTTACAGTGTCTTCAATTGAGCAAGTAGATTTATTACTTCTTCCACCCATTATCATATACTATTGAAAACACGAAATAAATTTCACTAAACTATTAATTAACACTTAAAATAAACTTATAGATATGTTTCACTGACCCAACTGTTGTTTACACCTGCGAAAAATCAAAAAAGCCAGGAGCGCTGTTGAAGGCTGTTAGCAGCTGTCCGCCACATTTAGTGCTTGGAGAAGTCGCAGATTGCAAAGATACCATTTTGGGTTCACAAAATTCTGTGCACACTGGATTTCATCATCACCTTCAATATTGGCCTTGACCTCCCGAACAACAACTCTCCAATCTATTCTGTAATTTACTTTCTGTCTCCAATTACTGTTTCCAGTTCTCATCAAATCATTCTCCACGTCATCCGTCCATCTAATCCTGGGTCTACTATGTCTTCTATTACAGCCAAATTTTGCATCCAATACTTCCTTTGGGGTTCGGTTTGTGCCCATTCTACCTCCGTATATCCCACAACCACTCGATTCTTCTGGGTTTAATACCTGCTATTATACGCATGTCTCTGTATAAAACCTCTATTTCTCGGTTAGTTCCAATTTACCAGACTCCGTTATATTTAACTGAGCCGTATATCTTCATCAATTTTGTTTTTCCAAAATGGTTACACGTACTATAGCCTTTTTTGTTAGTGTCCAAATCTCGCTACTATATTCCAGAGTAAGTTTAATAATTGTTCTGTAAAGCTTTATTTTGATTTTATTAGATATGTATCTGTAAGTTACATTTTTATTCGCTCACTGGGTTTGCCTATACAAATTTCATGATAACATTGCCTCGATGATTTCTCTGGAGATTTTGCAACATCTTTCATCACTCCATCTTTTCGGTGAAACTTCTTTACCATTCACACATCATTCAACTTCAAATTTGTCTCGGATTCTGGTGATTAACCTTGTACTAGCGTATCAACCTCACTTCTCCATCGTCGTTGAACCTCAACAACAATCTCCACTTTACAATAAAATTATACTACCCATTTATTAGCCAAAAAAGGTCGGAATAGAATAGAAGGTGTCGCTAATGTTCGTTTTTTATATTCAATGCCAATATTCTCATTTTTCGACATTTCTGGTGTTCTCTCCTGACATTAGCATAATTGGAACCCTCTTTTGAGGTTGGTGAGCCTGGAAGGTGGGGTTATGCTGCCCCGATGATAAGATAGGAGATGGCGATGATAGTGGTGCGCCAGGAGATGCCTTAATCCTAAACTTAATCTAAGGCGAATTTGAATGATGATGGTTATGATAGTCATATGATGTTCGGGGACTTTTCGGACCTTAAGGTTTCCTGATGTTTGTCTTAGAGGTGAGGAAAAAACTGTCTTTGTTATGGGAACATATTAAGGATGATATTATTTTCTCGCTTAACGGATATATAATATATAATAAACCGGACTTAATCTAACAGAAAACATCACACAGAAAACGTGTCCTGACCGAGTCACGAACTCGGGCCCGCTGCGTGATAAGACAGCATGCTACCTCGAAACCACAGAGGTAGCGAGCGGGAAAATTTAAGACCAGACTTAGAGCGTAATCTCCGAAAAAACATGAAAAGTGGAGCACGGTACATGAAATTTATTTAACTCTTTTACTTCAGAAAACTTAATCACATTGTATATAATCTCCCCAGCTTGACTATGCAGTACTTCCCTCTTCATTCCCCGTGTGATAGTTGAATTCAATGCCACTATGTACACGACTGAAAAAAGTATGTTGTAGAAAGAAACTGAAATATTTGTGACGTTGTCTTGATGTCACAAGCCGTAGTTCCCAAACACGCGGATTCGGCCTTTCGTATACTACTAATACATTCATCGAATGAGAACCGCATCCCCGTTTTTGTTTGTAATAGATGAACAATAAAGATCGATTAAACACTCTATTTAGATAATGCACTGCCAAGTTTGTTTTGTCAATTAGTAGTAATAGGAGCAGCAGGGATAGATTTATTAACATATGCTAAATATTCACAATAAGAATGTGCACGGGCATGTCTAACATTCGTGCTTAATCCCGTTTTCACCATTAAAAGCCAGAAGGAGAGAGAACATGTTATGCCTTTATGCGTACCTACTGTGTACTGTGATACAGGCATAATCATAATCTCTTCCTCTTGTTCTATCTCTAGGATTTTTCATGTCTGGAAAATAGTATTGCTCTTATGGGAATGCTATAGTCACTTGAAGCCGTGGACTGAATGACTGAGTTGGCAACATATATCCCTAGTACTACAGTGATATCAGTTCAGTAGTGGAAGGCAGACACGGGTATTTCACTATACACTGCTGACGCACTCGCGGCGGGGAACGGACAGCGTAGGATCGCGATGATAAAACCACACACATTTTCATAGCTATTTTACAACTTGTCGTACTACCAACTTTATTGAAGCAGGTGTTGGAACTGTTCACCTTCGTTGTCCATACATTTTTTACACCTCTTTATAACATTTGTTGTACATATTATGGACTGTTGAACGTGATGGAATTTTTAGACCCGGGAATCTTGTTTCAAAACGTCTTCGTACTTGGCTGGCAGACTGGGTTAATAAATATTGTTCATAAATAAATACACGTTGCTCAGTAGAAACATTATTAGCCATTACACAGTTTACACTCATATACACGTGATTCACTTTACACTTGTGTTTTATAAGATACAACTTTTAAAATTGAAATAACTTATACACATGTCATTCAGTTTACATTATACACACGTCATTTAGTCCACAAGGAAAAGCGATCAAACACCTTATTTACTCGAGGTACACTATCTGACTATGGCCGTGAACTCGTAAACTGCTGAGTCAGCGCACAATTCAGGTCCCGTGCCTGCACATGTAAGCCTTCGTTATCGCACGGCACAAACCCCGCGTCTGCCTTCCACTACTAAACTGATCTCACAGTAGTACAGCATCATCATAAGTTTAAGGAACAGTTATCTTCACTACACCATTAAGATTTGATAGTAAGCTCTTCAATTACATATACATTAATTTAATGTTTACACATTTTAATCGTCCACGAGCAATTTAAAAATAATTCTCCTAAAATTAAAACCAAAGCTGCGTATACCACATTACTTCATCATCATCTTCATCATCATCATCATCATCCAGGGATTAAGCCTGTTGGCTCGTTTCGGTTTCATGAAATCTGGAATTGTTAAAATTGTTCAGACCATCTTCTGTGTGAGCGACCAATATTTCTCCTTCCCTGCGGTTTATAATTTAGCAATAATTTTGGAAATCTTCCTTCTGGTATTCTATCAATATGTTCTTTTCAGTCGTTCCTATATTTGATTATTCGGTCTGTAAGTTTGAAAATATCTTCATTTCTTTTCTTATCCAGCAGAGTATATCCTGCTATAATTCTTAAAAATCGTATTTCAGCTGCTTCCAATCTTTGTTATTCTCTTTTAGTGATCGTCCGACATTCTGATCCAAACATCAATACAGGAACAGCCATTACTTTATAAAAGAAACTATAAAACTTATAAGTAATATAAAATTTGGGACAGATATCTATGACGCCAAGATAAAAATATTATTTTCGCTAAGAAAACCATTGATGATATATTATTTGCGTGCTCTTCTTTCAACCCGACTGTACGTGACAAACCAAGCATGAATCAAAATATGAAATAACTTTCGTTGAAAGGGGATAGCATTCGGCAGGAAATTCGACAAATATATATAGGACGTACCAAGAGACGAATTATATATACATATACATACACATACATATATACATATAAGCTTCCTTCTCTCTCTTTCTCCCTCTCTCTCTCTCTCTCTCTCTCTCTCTCTCTCTCTCTCTCTCTCTCTAATTTTTAATTCCGATTGCGTGCTTAGTACAATGTTAAAATATACTAAACAAAACCTAAAAGAACATAAAAACAATAGAGTTATATCTGCTTAGGCAACTCAAATGGCAGTCATGATGTGAAGGTTGTATTTAATGATTACATAGGCGGAATGAGAGAATGTATGTTACGGTTTAATTTTTTTTCTTCACTTCGTTAAACACTTATAGTAGTTCTATTATATTACAGTCTAAATATGTAGTACGTGTAAAAAGGATATCAACTTTAATAGCATTAGGAAACAGCGAAAAGATCATATTTCCTGATTTACATAAATTAGCATTTATACTATTGTTCTATCTCCAAAGTATCCATTTCTGAGTTAAACTCTTCATATATTTAATGTTTTAATGTTCGTTAATCTTCCTAAAACTAAACTGCTCGTTGGAAGAGATAAAGAATCTCAAATCTAAATTTAACTTATCCGTACTGAATATTCAACCTTAGTCTCCTTACGGGTGAAGTCTGTAACTTATTCATAAACTTCATTTCAGGTAGGTAGACTACTGTTTTATTTAATCGTGCTCTTTGATAGCTAAAGTCATTAGCGTCGCAAATCGAAGCTGGACATGAAAAGGCCGATAATATTTTCACAGAGGACTCTTGTTTCAGGAGTGAGATTATTTATTCCCTTCCGAAGGAAAAATCCATATCTCTGAGTTTAGATATTTGAAATAATCCATCGATCCCGAATGGGTTTGAGGTCTCAGAACTCAGAATCATTGTCGAGTATGATAATAGCCCACGATCCGGCTGCAAGATTGCTACGTTCATCGAGTGTATGAACAAAATCTATTTTTTTATAAAATTGTGAATGACTGAATACATTTTTGCCGAGTTTCCTATTAAAAATCGGCCGCCAGTATGTTTAATTAAAATACAATTAATTTATTCGAAATAATTTGCTTCACTTGTTATTAATATACGTACATTATAATCCAATTTGCAGAAATCAATGTATAGAGCTAGAAAAGTTTTGGTTGCCATTGCAAACTTGGCCGTAAACCTCCTCGCGGCTACAGCAGGTTGTGACACCAATCAGTAATAAAATGGCGGTAAGTACGAATTTATTGTTCTATATTGTTTCAAATAAAGTTCAGTTCATTTAAAATGCCGTGATTTGTTTCGTATAATGTATATTAACACTACCTTTTGGATATATGTTTGTATATACATTGTACGTAGTATACATAAAGGGCTGTGGGTTTACTTCCCGCTGCGAGGAGGTTTACGGCCAAGTTTGCAATGGCAACCAAAACGTTTCAAGCTCTATACATCGATTTCTGCGAACTGGATTATAATTTATTTTAATAACAAGTGAATCAAATTATTTCGAATAAATAAATAAATAATATTTTAATTAAACATACTGGCGGCCAAATTTTAATAGGCAACTCAGCAAAATTGTGTTCAGTCATTCTCAATTTTACGTAAAAATATATTTTGTTCATACACTCGATGAATGTAGTAATCTTGCAGCCGGATCTTAGACTATAACCACTAGTGCATCGGGACACAACGGCACCCACTAAAAAATTCAACAAAGTATAATATTGAATTAAATATCTGGCAGGTGCCGTCGTCCTCAACTACATTTTTTAAAGAACTGTAGGCCTTTTGGAAATCTGTTTCATCATCAGCAGAAATATATTTGCTACTAACTGTTGTTTTGCGACTTTTTGACATCAGCGACCTTCCAGTGTCATCGATAATTACTGACTATTGTTTTATAATTTCGTATAGAGGGTTGGGTGTGTTCTCTTTTAAAATTAACTCGTTGTTTATTTCCTTTAAAATTTCAAGTTCCTCTAGTATGTTTACCTTAGCTGGATTTCTTTCATTATCAAATTTAAGCTTAGAATAATGCAATTATATATACAATAAATGTAAATTATAAATTGTCATGAAGAATACAAGACAAATGTAATATATTTATGTACATAGGCGTGATTTAAACAAGTTATATAAACAAATTAGAAGCCGAACAGCGATGAATATTGTTACGGAATATCCTAATGCCATTACAATAACCAATGGAATGGTGGTGGGTTTAGATGTTAGCCTCATTGGGATCTTTCTAAATTTGTTCAAATGTGGAATAATAATGGAAGTGTCATTAACGTTCACTTGATGGACATTCTTGTTTAAATACGATTTGTCTTTCAGGATTTCCCCACCAAGCTACTCCACCGTTTACCGGTATGTTTCGTCAGTTGAATATTTATTTATTTATTTATTACTTCTCCAAGATTTGGAGTCCTATTTCACAAATGAATGTTAGGGCTGTAGTTCATCATCATCATCAACAACAATCACGGATTAAGCCCATGTAATTGTTCCGGTCTCATAGTTTCTCATTCAAAAAGTTGAATCCATCTCTTTTTCGGTCTATCAATATTTCTGTCTCCTCTTGGTTTGTAATTAAGTATAATTTTTGGAATCCGATCATCTTTCATTCTTTGAACATGTTCTTTCCAGTTTTTTCTAGGTTCTTTTATTTTATCTAAAAGTTTAAAAACATTTAGCTCATTGATCCCTATTAGGTCCGTCTTCCGGGCATATAGGCCGTGGTCAAGTCGTTCTTCTACTCGACGTTTCGTCTACTGCTGCGGTAGACATCATCAGGAGGTACCTCGTGCTCTCTGTGAACTCCTCAACAGTCGGCTGCAGACTGGCTGGTCGTTGGAAACTCCCTCCCTATTTATAGGCACGCCCCTGGTGGAGACGCGGTTTTCTGCGCGGTCCGTGTTGCGTGCTGTTTTGTCCAGGCTGTCGCTAGCAGAAGTCATAGGCTTCGTTGTCGTATTGTGCAGTGCCGGGATCCAGATTTTGTTTATCTTCATGGTTTCTTCTTTTTTGTTAAAGGAATTTTTGTGTTTATATATTTCAATGGCTTCTCTGTACAGTCTGGTGTAATAATGTGATGTTTGGGACAATACTTGTGTTTCTTCGAATCTTATTATATGTTCTTGGTTGTTCATCCAGTGTTCCGCTACGGCTGATTTTTCCTTTTGTTTTAGTCTGCAATGCCTCTTGTGTTCTTGCAATCTTGTGGTAACCATTCTTTTGTTGTGCCGATATAAACCTGTCCACAACTTCAAGGGATGCGATATATACCGGCAGTACTTAACGGATCTCTTGTATCTTTGGCTGGGCGCAGTATATTGCTGATTTTTTGTGTTGGCTTGTAGGTTGTAGATATGTTATATTTATTTAATATTCGACCAATTCTCTCCGTTATTGTCTTGATATATGGTAGGTACACCTTACCCTTTGCCTCCTCCTTGTTCCCGTTTTCGGATTTGTATTTATTGGGATTTATGGCTCGGCGAAAATCTGTTTTGCTGTATCCATTGGATTGAAACGCTGCTTGGAGATGATTAATTTCTTCTTGTAGATAGTTTCCAACGACCAGCCAGTCTGCAGCCGACTGTTGAGGAGTTCACAGAGAGCACGCAGTATCTCCTGATGATGTCTACCGCAGCAGTAGACGAAACGTCGAGTAGAAGAACGACTGGACCACGGCCTATATGCCCGGAAGACGAACCTAATAGGGATCAAGACGCCGGCCGTGAAAGCCTACAGTTATACATTTAGCTCATTTCTAACATCTTCACTTCTTACGGCTGTAGTTAAAATGTAAAATAAAATAAAAAATACACATAGTTTCAAAATTGAGATGAAACCAAACAACAAATGAACGATACAAGAACTAATGCAATTAAAACTAATAAAGAAAGTAAGTCAGTTTGAATATTATCATGTATTCTTAAAATTGAACAATTGGTATGCTGCCTGTGCACGACTTGTCTAAACTCTTATTCCCATTATATATGTATGTATATATATATATATATATATATATATATATATGTGTGTGTGTGTGTGTGTGTGTGTGTGTGTGTGGTGGTGTGTGTGTGTGTGTGTAAGTCCACCGCTGTGGTCTCGAGGTAGCGTGCTGCCTTGTCAAGTATCGGGCCCGGGTTCGATCCTCGCTCGGGACAGTTTTTCTGGGTGAAGTTTCATTCAGGGTTTTTCCTCACCTGTAAGACAAAAGTCAGGAAAACGTTAAGGCCCAAACGGTCCCCGAAATCATATGGCCATCATCATCACCATCATCCTTATCATTATCATCATCACCCTTCGCCGGTGTGGATAGCAACGGGAAGCTACCACACCTACAATTCCCTAGTAAAGCTGCAAAGCATAGCATGAAAATGCTATGATTGCAGTGAAAGACCTGCCCTCGGGCAGAATAACTATGGATGGAATATAATAATAATAATAATAATAATAATAATAATAATAATAATAATAACATTAATAATGTTTTATTTATTCTGGCAGAGTTAAGGCCATAAGGCCTTCTCTTCCACTCAACCATCACAAATACAAATAAATATTTGACAAATATAGATATACACTGTACTAATTATAAACAGTAAAATATACTTTAAATGTAGCAATGTAAATTTCATGCACAAACAACATTTTATACGATAATAATAATAATAATAATATTAATACGTATAATAATATAATAATATAATAATAACATAATAATGATGATGATAATACTTACTTACTTACTTACTTACTCACTGGCACTATCGAACCCGTAGGTTCATGGCCGCGCGGACAAGCTGTCCATACATCCCTATCCTGAGCTAATGCTTTCCAATCATTCCCTGTATAATCTACTTCCCTCAAATCATAGTTCATGTTGTTCTCCCACCTCATTCTTGGTCTACCAACTGGGCGTTTTCCCTCTGGCTTTTCTACAAGAAGCTTCCATGCACGTCTTTCATTCCCCATACGTGCAACATGTCCTGCCCATCGCAGTCTACGAGACTTAACTGTTCTTATTATATCTGGCTTCCTATAAAGACCATGTAGTTCATTGTAATGTAGTCTTCTCCATTCGCCTGTCTTTTCATCTCTCTTTGGTCCAAAAATTTTCCTAAGAACTTTATTCTCAAATACTCGTAATCTCCCTTCCTCCCTTAAAGTAAGAGTCCATGTTTCGCACCCATATAATATAACTGGTAGAATAATCGTTTTATATATTTTCAGCTTAACGTTTTTTGAAAGGAGTTGGGACATCAAAAGTCTCTGCAATGCATAATAGCATGCATTTCCAGAATTGAGCCTATGTTTAATTTCTTTGTGCATCTCATTCCTATTTGTGATTATTGTTCCTAGGTATTTGAATTCAGCCACTTCCTCAAAATTTCCCTCATTTGTCATTAGCTGACCATTTCCATTATATACTGAATTTCTATGTGTGACCATATATTTAGTTTTACTGATATTTACTTCCAGTCCTAATTTCTTAGTGTTACTCAATAGTGTGTGCGTGTTGGCCTTTAGCATCTCCTCGCTATCGGCCAGTAGTACTACATCATCAGCATAAACTAACAGCTTATTAATACCATTGAGTTGTAAGCCTTCCTCATTCTCTAAAGATTTAATGGCATGCTCTAGTACAAAATTAAATAGTAGAGGAGATAGTGCATCTCCTTGCTTCAACCCATTCTGGATTTCAAAAGTGTCTGAAAACTGTTTGTCTACACGCACCCTACTCTTTGAGCCATTTAGACACATTCATATAAGTCTAACTAACTTTTTAGGAATTCCGAACTCCAGCAGGATACTATATAACTTCTCCCTCTTAATTTAATCATATGCTTTTTTGAAGTCTACATATAGTTGATGTACAGTACCATTATATTCCCATTTCTTTTCTAAAATCTGTCTTATACTAAAAATCTGATCTGTTGTAGACCTGTTTCTTCTAAATGCACATTGATGATCTCCTAGAATGTCATCAATATAGGGAGTAAGTCTGCTTACTAATATATTTGTTAGAATTTTGTACGAAGTTGAAAGTAATGAGATGCCCCTGTAGTTGTTGCAATCAGTTTTATCTCCTTTGTTATAAATTGGTACGATAATTGATTCCTTCCATTCATCTGGAAGAGCTTCTTTTTCCCAAATCATACTAAGCGACCAACGTATCTTGTCCATCAATTTTTCTCCCCCTGATTTTTTCAGTTCTGCTGGGATCTCTTCTGAACCTGATGCTTTATACATCTTCAATTTTTCAATCGCCATTTCAACCTCTAATGAACTTGGTCCTGCGACTAACGTTTCTGCTGTCTGTAACTTATCCTCCTCAATGTCCTGTTCTGTGTGTACATTTAATAGCTGATTAAAGTAACTTTTCCATCTATTTAATATACTCCTAGAATCTGCAATCATATCCCCATTTTCATTCCGAATTATGTTTGTTCTGGCCTGAAACCCTTTCTTCTCTGTACTAATTCCCTGATATAATTCTCTAATGTTCCTATTTTTTGCATTCATTTTAAGATCATTAATCTTCTCTCTAAAAAATTCCCTCTTTTTACTCTTTAGTAACTTGGTGGTTTCCCGTCTAACATTACCCAATTTCTCTAAATTTACCTCATTTGGCTTGTGTAACCATTTCATTTTTGCTAGCTTTCTTTTCTTTTATAATGTCGGCACATTCCTCGATGATGATAATAATAATAATAATTATAATAATAATAGTATGAATGTGATAAATTATACGAACACCAATTAATATATATACCTTACACTGGGTAAAGATGAAGTCGAGGTAGGGCAAATATAAATTTAGATTTCTTTTAAAAGTTGCCAATGTCCGGCAACCCCTTATTTCTTGTGGTAGGGAATTCCATTTGCGAGAAGTGAAGAGAGTGATGTGATGTCCTATGTTGCGGTATATTAAGCAAGATACTATGTTGTGATCTTGTGTTTAAGTTATGGTTTGAGGATAGATACTGGAAACGAGATGATAAATAATTGGGAATCGAGGTATGTAGGATCTTAAATAAGAGAATTAGACAATGCTATTTTCTTCTCTCTGTTAGATATAGCCAAGACAATTCGTGGAGAAATGGAGAAATGTGATCGTATTTTCGAACATTAAATATGAATCTGATACACATATTATGGACACGCTGCAGTTTGTCCGACAATCCGTCACTTATGTCAGTTAGTAAAACGTCACAATAGTCAAAATGTGGCATCACTAAGGTTTGAATTAAAATTCTTTTAAGAGCTGTAGGAAGAACATTTTTGAGACGCTTTAGGGAATGCATTATGGAGAAGATCTTTTTAGATGTTTGTTTTACTTGGATATGCCAATTTAAATTAGAATCTAAGTAAAGTCCCAAGTTTTTAACGACGTCGTTATAAGGAATTTGTTCGTTATCTAAAATGACAGCCGGCATATTGCCATTGTTTATGGAGTGTAATAGTCTTGGATGTCCGATAATTATTGCTTGCGTTTTGTTTACATTTAGCTTCAGCCCATATTGTCTGGACCATAAAGATATATGTCTGAGGTCAGTGTTTACTTTGTCAATATATTCCTTAATTTCGTCAGGCCTAAAGTGTGTGTAAATCTGTAAGTCGTCGGCGTAAAGATGATGCTTGCAGTGTTGTAGTTTCTTGGTCACATCATTAATATAAATTGAGAAGAGAAGAGGAGCGAGGACGCCGCCTTGAGGTACCCTTTTCCTAACCAAACGCCAGGATTAAATGCGATTATTAACAGAAACTGATTGCTGACGATTAGTGAGGTAAGATCTAAACCAATCAAGGCAGTTTTCCGACAGATGTAGTGTCTTTAGTCTCGCTAGCATTAAATCTATATCTACTGTGTCAAAGGCTTTGCTGTAGTCGAGTAGGACTATTACGGTGAGTTTGCTTTTGTCCATTGAGTCTCTTATGTCCTCTACAATGTCAAGTAGTGCAGTACTTGTATAATGTCCTGTTCTAAAACCAGACTGATGCTCATCAAGTAAGTCGTGTGTGATGAGGTAGTCTGTTAACTGTGAGTGTATTATGTGTTCCAGTGCTTTCGATAAACAGGGAAGAATACTAATTGGTCTATAAACATCGAGTGTTGTGGGAGTGTTTGATTTCAATGTAGGACGAACTAGAGCCATTTTCCAGTCTGGGATAGGTCCTGGTCTTTATAGAGGCATTAAAAATATGGGTTAATGTCGGGAAAATAATGCCAATTATTTTTGTACGAGAGTTATTGTTATATTGTCTATTCCTTGTGCTTTAAATTTAGTACGTAATACTGCTCTTTTGGCGTCATTAGGTGAGATATAGGAAAAAAATAATTTTTCTCGGGTGGGTTTGGGAATATGACGCTAGTTCATCTATTGTCTGTTTGTGTTGTGAGGTGTTGTCAGAAGGGAGGCGGGTGAAATGGTCATTCAACTCATCTAGTGGTAAGTCAGCTGTTTCTACCTGTAGTTTATTTTGACAGAGGCCTATTGATTTTAAATTTTTCCACATGTCAGATGAGTTGGACATGGATTGTGTAATAATACTATGGGCATATTTTAGTTTTGCATTTCGAACAGTCTGATTGGGTTTATTCCTCAGATGTTTGTGTGTCTGTAAGTCCTTTATCCCTCCTGTATTTCCTGTATGCTTTGTCTCTCTCAGTCATAAGCAAGTGGATATTAACATACATCCAGGGTGCAGGTGGTCTGTTTATACGTCTAGTCTTGATAGGTGCGTGTTTGTCTTACAATTGTAAAGTCATGCCATTAAAATGTTCAACTTTCTTATCTACAGTCCTAAGTGTCCATATGTTGTTCCAAGGTATTTTTTGAAGCATCATCAATTAATTGATCATTTTTTATATATTTCAAGTCTCTGTATGTTACAAGTCTAGGGCAAAGGAGTGAATATTCAATGTATATTAAGTCATGTGCAGAGATGCCTGGAGCTTCTATCTGTCCACTAGTTATAACTTTATGAGGATTATTTGTTATAATTATGTCTAGTAGTGCATCAGAGGTCAGGATATAAGATAAGGGTCATGTATATGAGAGCGAAACATGGATTGAGAAAGAAAAATCCTCTCCGGTATTGAACTATGTGGTTAATAAATAAATTATATCTTAATTATTTTAGTCAGAACAAGAATTTGAACGTAACTCCTGAATATATTTCTCGTTTATTGTACTATAACTATCTCAGGTAATCTCTATGTGTTCAAATAGGCCTATTTTAGGTTATCGTTTAAAATGTTAATTGTTGTACCTTGAAAACCTTACAAAATTATTATCAAAATATTTAAAATTTGTAAATCTTATAAGTGAAAGAACAAAAATAGTACTAAATGACAAAACGCTAGAACAAGTAAAAGATTTCAATCACCTAGGTATATCTTTAGGTTGAAATAGAGAAAAAGACATAAATAATAATTACATTTTTTTCAATATTTATGTGGCACCCTTAAAAGAACACTGGGATAGAAAGTAAGAAAATAAACACATTAAACATTTTTTAAAGTTTTGGCTGTGCCTGCGATATTGTATGGCCCAGAAATGTGGACTCTGAATAAACAGAGAATTAAAATAATAGAAGCCGCAGAAATGAAATATTTACGATTTGTGGCAGGATATATTTTAATGGATGAAAAACGAAGTGAAGATATCCGTAAAGAACTACAAATATTCAGTTTGACAGATAAAATAGAAGAGTATAGGAGAAAATGTTATGAACAGAACATGTATGCAGAATTGATACCAATAGATTGCCTAGGAAAAGTTTGAACTATCAACCAAAAGGAGGGAAAAGAGATCGGGGACGCCTGCGAAAGAGATGGATACAGCAGCTTGGAGTAAGAACGAACCATCATCATCATCATGAACAAATTCGTTTTAGGCCATGTGGCCTGTACGGTAAACCTAGCGAAGATGGTCTTGATCTTTCCACCGATGTTTTGGTCTTCCTTGGTCCCTATGTCCAGTTGGGGTATATTGGAATGCCAATTTTGGAAGTCTATTTCTTGCCATTCTTCTCAGATGATTTTTCCATTCTTGTTGGTATCTTTGGATATCTTCATTTAAACTTGCTACTCCAAGTTTTCCTCTGATAGTAGTGTTCCTTTGGTGATCCAGTCTATTAACTCCTAACAATGATCGTAAGAAGCGCATTTGGCTTACTTGAAGTTTATGAGAGTTTCTTTTATTTAAAATCCAAATTTCACTTCCGTATTTTAGAGCAGCTTTTGATGTGACGTTATGTAATCTTAGTTTTGTCTCTGTCCTCATCTGTTTACCAAAATGTCTTCGTATTACCCCATTCATTTTATTATATTTTTGTAATTTTGAATCAATGTCACTCTTATACTCTGCAAATACACTTCCTAAGTAAGAGAAATCTGACCAAAAAGGATTATTCCTTGCAAGAAGAAGAAGAAGAAGAAGAAGAAGAAATATTTTAAATCTGATACAATCATCGCAGTCTGAAGTTTAAATACTTAAAAAATATATATATTCACATTTCTGCGGCTTGATTTACAAATTAGCGGTGTGATAAGTTTTAAAACGTAATATAAATGATTATAACTCTACCATACAAATAGGCTATTTTAGTATCTTGTAAAGCAGGTTCAATAAAAGGCGAAAACATTTAAATATTTTGATTCTCTATTGACTAATCAAAATCATATCCATCCATCCATAGTAATTCTGTCCGAGGGCAGGTATTTCACTGCAATCATAGCATTTTCATGCTATGCTTTGCAGCTTTACTAGGGAATTGTAAGTGTGGTAGCTTCCCGTTGCTTTCCACACCGGTGAAGAAGATGATGATATGATATAATGATAAGGATAATGATGATGGCTATATGATTTCGGGGACCGTTTGGGCCTTAAAGTTTTCCAGACATGTGTCTTACAGGTGAGAAAAAACCCCGAGAAAACCTCACCCAGAAAAACTGCCCGGACCGGGGATCGAATCCGGGCCCGCTGCGTGACAAGGCAGCACGGTACCTCGAGACCACAGCGGTGGACCAAAATCATATAAATGGAGAAATTAAAAAAAAAATTACTGATCTGTTACCACAAAAAATAAATATAATTACAAAATTGATGCACATAATCATAACATTTGACAAAATTTATATAAGATTTTAACTTAACCCAAATTTCACATAAATCGATACTTAAGACGCAGTAGCAATTTCGTCACATTTTTATATAACCACATTATCAAAATTAAACCAGAATCAAGTAATCAGAATAATTGCAAAATTTAGAATTGAAATTAAAAGGCATATCTCCAAGAAACAGCTCATATAAATGACCCCTGTTTGGTTCGTTTTCCGGGCTTAATGGCTGTGGTCCAGTTTCAAGAAAACCGGCAGTGATGGCCTACAATTATACATATGCTCATATAATTATTACTAATTCACCCACTGATATGTAAAAAGACAATCAACAATTCATCTATAAAATAAGTATAGTGCGTTTCTCCGCCTGAGCAACACGCACACGACCGGCAGGTTACCGGCACGGAACACGCTGTGGTCTGGACGTAGCAAGAAAAACATCCGATTTAAATACGTGCTGGTGATTTAAAAACAAAACAAGCCACCATACCTCTGCATAATCCACATGGTTAATAAGATCTATACCATTTTAATCTAATGCATGTTTATTACTTTCTGTTCAGAATTATTTTTTTAGTGTAATTGAAATTTAAAAACGAACTCTATTGAGCAAGGACTCTCAAAAAGTCTCTTCTTTTAGTCAACTCGCTGGCTCACTCCGGTTTATAAATCGGAGTTTAATAGTAATGATAATAATAATAATAATAATATTTTTATATACAGATTTTCTATGTTTACACATATTTCAGTGCCTAAAGTTTTATTTTCCTTCTCCTTGTCGATCGGCATGAGTTTTGCGAGTGAGCCTGGGTTGTTTTCGGAGATGTGGGGAGTGTATTCGCATTCAGAGTGATCACTATGTTAGGATGCGCATGAGCCTTTGTGGGTTACTGCAATTTGTAATTTGTGGTTTGGCACGGTGAGTGGTGCTCCATGCCGGAGACTTGCCGGTCTTGTGCATATTGCTCTGACAGAGAACGCGCCGATGCTCGCCCAGTCTAGGGCCGACACGGAGCGGTCCGGCCGAGCTCCGAACGCACTGAATTTTAGGTTAATCATTATCATGATTGCAATATCTTCTTCTTCTTCACTTCACGGGCTAGGCATAAATTGCCTGTTCCGCCTCACAGTTGTTCTGTCCATCTTTTCACTGGCCTTCCTACATTCCTCGAACCTCTTGGCTTGTAGTTGAATGCTGCTCTTGGTAATCTTGTTACATTCATTCTTTCCACATGTGTAAACTATTTCTCTCTATATTCTCTGATTTTCTCATTCAATGGATATATATTTAACTCTGTTCTTATATATCTGTGATTGCAATAGGCCTATACGTTTATATTTTTGGTACCATATTCGAACCCAGTTTTGATTTTAAAATATGCTAATGTTTAATACTCTAAATTTCCATGTAATCAAAATAAATACCAAATTCTAATATAGTAGTAAAAACATGTAATTGTTGTCTTTATAATTTTGTTTTAGGCCTATTTGGATTGTGCCCGAGCACGACCTACTGCTCATTCGGATATATTATAATCGTATGTATACTAACAAGGGACCTCTCAACCCCCCAGTTGCATGCCGAAATCTATCTTGAAATTTCTCCCAGATAAGCGTTACGATATACCAAGGCCGTGTCCAAATATATATCCAGCGCTTTATCTGCAAGGCACAGACATAAAAGCCAGAATCCAACAATGGCAACCCACTGAGCGAAGCAGATAGACATCTGCGTGAATAGAATGAAGTGAAGTGTGGCGGGACATGGCGCGAGGGCAGGTTGTCAGGGTTATCCAATTCACCAAGTCATGGGTCGTATTACTTCCCTGTAGTTTAAATGAGATATTTGGTACTGGATTTTAGTGCCTTGTAGTTAGAAACAGCAGATATTGGACACGGCCTTGGTACATCACAACGCTTCTCTGGAAGAAATTTTAAGGTGGGTCTCAGGAGGCAGTGGTTGACAGTTCCCTTGAGTCTTAGGGTCAGTTTCACCAACAGAGGTAACTGTATTACGTCAGTTTTCCCCATATATAATACATAGCTTAAACTGGCGTAATACAATTACCTTGTTGGTGAAACCGACCCTAAATGAATAAATAAAAATACGACTGAAAACGAATATTCAGACCAAAGAAGATAAAGATTATATGAAATTAGAATACCACAAAGTTTAAGGATACTTGGCCAGCTTTCTTATTTTGTTTATATTGTTTTATCTGTTTATGTACTAAACACCAAGGTCACGTCTCATCTTAGGATTCTTAACCGTTAGTTTTGTTTCTTATTACCACGTTTGTATTGGAACAGTTTCCTTCTGAACGAACCAACATGCAAGATTTTAACGACCTGAAAAAATCTACCGACTTCTGACGAGTTTGATCCTTGGAGTCAGGGACGAGCTCGGTAATCACATGTTCATTGGGACCGACGCGAATGTGATATGGATTATTATGATGGCCACATGATGTTCGCAGATTTATTTAAGCTTTAAATTTCCTGAAATTTGCCATAATGGTGAGAAAAAAAACTCGAACAAAAATCAGCCTGGAGACTTGATCCAATTGGGAATCAAATTTGATCTCTATATGTCTGAGAAGTAATTACATCTCTAGACTATACCGATGAACATTTTCATTTTTATTCTGTATTTTTTTTAGATTTTTTTTAATACGGTATTCATGAGAGAAAGCTAGACATACTGTTATATGACCTCTAGATCACTTGAGTACTCATTACATTGCACTTAGCGAGCGTTTAATGAACATGTGACTACATAAATACACAACAGATTTATAGTTTACACACACAAATCCCAAACCGATGACATATATGATTTTCTAGCAAGTCAAAGTAAAAGACATAGAATTAAATAACATTAATTTTATGGTTTCGTTATAAGAGGGTCAATGTAATTTTTATCAAAATTGAGACATTCGCATATCCTTGTAGGCTTTAGTTTAAATAGCTTCTATTCTTCTGTCAAAAACACAGGTTTGGGTTTATTCCCATCTTTGAACTACAACTAGAACTGATCTGTCCAACGGCGCGGCGATGAGATCGACCTAAACCTCTGTTTCCTGCAGGGTGATAATTTATTCATGTTTTTGGTAGACGAAGTTCTGACATCCTAAGAACGTGCTCTCTCCATGAAGCTGGACTTTCGCGGCCATTTCTTCAACACCCCATTGCGTTGTAATATAATCACTCCTCATTTGGACTCTCAAGGTACCGGCGACACCTGTTATGTCCGTAGAAATCTCATTTGTGATGTGTTGATTATGCCTTTATCAGTTTTTCGTAGTATCCAGCATTCTCTACCAAATAAAAGAGATGGTTGAGATATTATGAAATCTGTGTTGAATATCTGAGTTTAAATATAAGTTTAAATTGCCCTAAAACAAGTTAACACTATTTCTTATGCAACCCGTAAGTTCAATGCCACAATCACAAAACGCACTGTGGTCCCTATAGCCAGCCAACCGAATTCAATATTCATACTTTGATATCCAGTTCCCTAAAATACATCAACATGTTTCCTTCCATTTACACCTGAGTTTTCTTAATGGTCTTTTCCCCAGAGGTTTGCCATTAATAACTATGAAAGCATTTCTTTTGTCACACACTCGTGTTACATGATCTGCTCATCTCAATATATTAACAACCTTAACAATGTAAGGACAACAATACAAATAATGGAGCTCTCATTGACAAGTCTCTCCATTCTCCACTCACATCTTATATATAAAAATTGTTTGTTTGTTTGTATGTTTGTTTGTTTGTACTTTACGCGCCGCCATACCGTTAATCCGATTGTAATGGGTTTTTTGCATAATGTTCAGGTGATTCCCGGAATGAACGTAGGCTATAAGAGAGTTGTGATACTCAACTCCTACGCCCTTAAAAATCGGCTTTTGTAGTGGAAAACGTGAAAAAGTAGCTCTTTGGACTTTTAAAGGCTTACGCTGCCTAAACCATAAGAAATACACGACATTAATGTACACAGAATTGAATGTCTCAAAAAGCTCTAGAAAAAAGTCCGCGACAGCATATGTTTATCTCTTACGGATAACTCACAATAACCATTTTTGTCTTTCCTTGATACCAAGAGAATAATACCCATTCGGGTGAATCTTTCATCTCTATTAGTGATACAAGTAGTCCGGCGCCATAGCCGAGTGGTTAAGGCAAGACGTCTTGGCGCATAACTACGGGACTTACGCTGGTTCGAGTCTCCATGGAGAAAAAAAAAATCCGTGTGGAATTTCGGCCAGTATGGGACCGGTGCACAGTGGGCCAGAAATTAAATCTAGTTGGAAAAATACTATTTTTCACTCACCCTCATCAATGTACCTTTTTATTTCACTCTAATATAATTGTTATATGACGGTTCTTAACGTATCTGCAAAGGAGGGTACAATTCTAATGTTTATGAAGACAATATAAACATCGGAATTTGCCGATGGTTAAGAACTCATCTGGTCTATATTCCAGTTGTGTTATTAGCGTTGTATGTTCAAGTTCAGTGAGCTATTCTTCATATTCTATATGGATACTTCACCTCAAGGTTTGTAATTTTATTGATATATTTAATGTTCTTCTATATAACCAGATTTTATGTTAATTACATGTGGAATTGTACCTTCCAGGCACTAAAAAAATTTACACAAACATCTTATTTTAATTTGAGCAAAACGACAACAGTTCTGACCAGTAGTACAAATTTTAGTTATAATATAGAGTGATTTATGGACTTAAATTCCCGCACAATAACATGTGTGCAAATTATTGTGTTTTCTTATAATTAGCTTTCTCATTACAGGAGGTAGCCAGCAATTGAGGTCTATAGTTGCGCGCAGAGAATAATTGTTTGATTTAATATAGGAAAAAAAGTTAAGATAGAGGCAATAAGTTATAATTTAGTAAACACATTAGGGGTAGGGGGATGTTAGCAGAATGTTTTAAATTATATTAAAAATCAATATTTTTTTGAAAAGCGATTTTCTCAAACGTACGAAGTTATGCGCGAAAAAAAAATATAATGAAATATTCTGATTGGCTAGGAGTGGATGTTAACTTTCCCGTTATTAACAATTAATTTAGAACAATGACGGTCCTTGGAATATTCTGTTCCATCTTCTTATGGAATTCGAAGACCCAAAATAACTTTCGAAGAGGCTGGAATAGAAGAAATGTTCACTTAAGCAGGAATTCTCTCGCGATGAACTTGCTCTTGCAACAGAAATATCACTTTGGTCATATGGTAAACGGGATACTGCTGATATTTTAAAGACATTACTCAAAACACCACAAAAATAGCTTCAAAATGATGATAAACATTACAAATCACCCCCATCTTCTATGTCGGACGAAGCATTGTCTTTATTGACAATAAACTATCAATATGTCGATATATTAACATGATATTAGGTGTCAAAAAAGAGAGGTTGTGATATTTTACCCACCCTATAATGCTTCTAGGGAAGCAAATTTGTTATGCTACCTTTGCCAAGACAAGATATTTCAGCAGCAGTATGACTTTTGTTGTTGTATTATTTCAGCCTCTTCGAAAGATATATTGGGTCTTACATTTCCACAAGCAGTTGGAACAGGATTTTCCAACGACTATCAGTGTTCTAAATTCTTAATAACGGGAAAGTTTACATTTACTTTTAGCCAATCAGAATATTTCAGTAGAAATCTAACTTTTTTTTCTCTCTCGCACAACTTCCTATGTTTTAGAAAATCGCTTTTAAAAAAATGTTTTTAAACCATTTTTTAAAACATTCTCCAAACATCCCCTAACTCTAGTTTATTAATAGAGGATCACTTATTGCCTCTATAGATCACTTTTCACCATATATTAAATCAAACAATTCTGTGCGCACGAAGATAGGCCTTAGCTGACGGCCGCCTCCTCTAATAAAAAAGCTAATTACAAAAAAACACAATAATTTGCACACATGTTATTGTGCGGGAATTGAAGTCCATAAATCACTCTATATTCTAACTAAAATTTGTACTACTGTTCAGAACTGTTTTTTTTTTCGTAGCTCAATTTAAAGTAGAACGATTGTGTAAATTTGTTAGTGTTTCGAAGGTATGATTCCACGTGTATTTAACACAATATCTGGTTGTATAGAAACATGTTAGATATATCAATGAAAAGTACAAACCTTGAGGTAAAGTATCCATATAGAATAAGAAGAATAACTCACTGAACTTTAATGCAAAACATATTTATTTCTACAGCTCGGTACACAGTTGGGATGAGGACCAGATGAGTTCTTAACTATCGGCAACTTCCGATGCCTATATTGTCTACATACATTTTAGAATTCTACCCTCCTTTGCAGATAAGTGAAGAACAGTCATCTGAAAACAATTTTGAGCGAAGAAAGATGAATTGGCGAGAGTTAGTAAAATACTTTTTTCCAGCTAGATTTCGTATCTGGCCCACTGTGTGGTGCCCACCCAGCATCGTGAGGCATTTGGGTAGCTACAATAAGTAGCGACTTCAGGCTGAGAATACCAGCTATAACGGCTGGAGGATCCGAATGCTGACCACATGTCACCCTACACTGGCTAGATGATCGTCTACCTCTGTGATTAACACATGTGGATGTGAGACCAACAGCCGGCTGGTCAACTAAAAGCCTTCTAGGCCTGTCGCGCTTTGAGTTTTTTTTTATACCAAGAAAATCGGGATAAGTAGATTTCCGGGCAAGCGTGCTGTGCCATACCGTTCATCCGATTGAAATGGGGCTTTTTGAAAAATGTTCAGGAGATTCCCTAAAAATCACCCTTTGTAATGAAAAAGTAAAATAAATTCCCTACTTTGACGCATAAATGGCCTACACTGCCTAAGCCATAACAAATACACAAATTGATGTACAGAGATTTGAACATCTAAAAAAAACTAGAATATAACAGCGCACGGCTGGTGGTAAAAACACATAAACATTTATTTAGGAATAGCAGCGCACGCCGGGTATTAGCTAGTTTATGGTTTGTATACCGCCGTATATGAACATCTTTTTATACAATGGCATAGAAGAACACAACAAATTCAACAACAAGGGAGTCTACAAACTAACATGTAAAGATTGTAATACATTTTATATTTACAGGACAAGCAGAAATTTCAATACAAGATATGAAGAACACCTAAAAGATTTCATGCACGCGGGTGATAAATCAAGCTATGCTAAACATCTCATTAATGCAGGTCATCGAATGAACACAATTGAAAATACTCTCACGATAATCCACCGAGAAAACATTCCAGCTAGGATAAATATATTTGAAGACCTCGAAATTATAAAGGAAACAAACAACACCTCACTTCTTAATGAGTACGCACCCCAGTTTGACATAGAAGAACAGATCGTCAAAAACAAGTAAGTTGCTGCTACAAACAGTTGGAGTATACATCACCGTACACAACAACAACGAGTATCGGAAGCTGAACCTGCCGAAGGTGGAATACAACTTCCGAAAGCGCTCCAGTTACTTTTATATACAATATTTTAACTAAGTTGAGGACGACGGCAGCTACCAACAGGTACATTTTAATTTTTAACTTTCATCGTCAGAATGTCCACCGCTGTGGTCTCGAGGTAGCGTGCTGCGATCCCCGGTCGGGGCAGTTTTTCTGGGTGAGGTTTTTATCGGGGTTTTTCCTCACCTGTAAGACAAATGTCAGGAAAACTTTAAGGCCCAAACGGTCCCCGAAATCATATGGCCATCATCCTTATCATTATCATCCTTACCATTATCATTATCATTATCATCATAATCCTTCACCGGTGTGGAAAGCAACGGGAAGCTACCACACCTACACAATTCCCTAGTAAAGCTGCAAGCATAGCATGAAAATGCTATGATTGCAGTGAAGGACCTGCCTTCGGGCAGAATTACTATGGATGGATGGATCGTCAGAATGAAGAAATACTGATACTGGGTACTAAGAAAGGAACAACACACAGAAAAATGATTGATTCAACGTACCCCAAGTGACACGAATAAAAAAATCCTTTATTTAAGCTGGCAGCAGAATTAATGTGATAAGGCCTTCTCTTCCACTCGACCAGCGAGTATTATAATCATAGGCCCTACTTATTACAATAATTTAAAAATATTATCAAAATATAGACTAATCGAAAGACAATGCAGATGTGGTCCAACACTAGTTGACACTAGTAAAACATGGTATCAAATAAAATAAAGTAAGAAAAGCTTTCTAGATGAATATTTATAGGTTATACAAAATGCTGAATAGAGTTTTTTAGATCCTTCTCCTCAACTTTAAAAATAGTAATAAAATATAGGCCTGTCGGGACAAAACTAAGAACTAAACAGACAAAAAAACAAATATTTTGTATTAGAGTAAGCCTTGTATTACATATATCTCGTTATTTGTGTTCCTACAAGTGTATTTCAGTTGTGTTTTTACTTCAGTGTCAGAAATTGCTTTCATTACTATGGTGAAATGTATTTATAGCATGAGTATTCTATTGATACAAAATCCACTTTTTATGAAATCAGGATGGATAATTATTCGAAATTTTTAGAATCCACTTTGGGTTCAAATTAAAGAGTCCACTATATTTATATTCCTGCGGTTCACCCCGTAATCGAACGGTTTAAGGCATGGTGTATTGGTGCAGAACTACTTCTCTCAATCATAGTTAACGTTATTCTCCCACCTCATTTTTGGCCCCGCTATTGAGCGTTTTCCCTCTGGCTTTCATACAAGGAATTTCCATGCCCCTCTTTCCTACCCCATTCGTGCCACGGGTCCTGCACATCGGTAGACCTAAGTGTTTTTATTATATCGGTTTCCTATAAAGATCGTGCAGCTCACTGTCATGCAGTCTTCTCCATTTGCCTGTCTGTTCACCTCTCTCTGGCCTAAATATTTTCCTATGTACTTTATTCTCAAATCCTCATAATGTTTTCTCCTCCCTTAAAATAAGAGACCATGTTTCATATCCATATAACTGGAAGAATAACAGTTTTATATGTTTTGTATAATGATAGTTCTGATGACAAGATGCACTTCTAGCGTTGAGCCTATTGTTTAATTCCATTGTTCACCTCATTCCTGTTTGTAATTATTGTTCCTACGTATTTGAATTCAGCCACTTCTTCAAAATTTCCCTCATTTGTTATTAACAGTCCATTTCCATTACATTATACAATTCTGTGCGTGAATACATCTATTTAGTTTCATTGATGTTAACTTCCAGCCCCAATTTCTTATTGTTCCTCAGTATAGTATGCGTGTTGGTCCTTAGTATTTCGTCGCTATCTCCTAATAATAATCATCAGTATATTTAACATTTAAAAAAATATTATATCTACTGTAAAAATTTATGTTTGTTCTACCTAGGTAGAATTTAGGCCTATTGCAGTCTTAATACGTTAAGTTATAAACTATCATGGATTTTAGGCTGCTCCGTGGCGCAAGCGGTTAGATGCTCGACTACCACAGCTGGGGTATCGAGTTCACAACACGGTCCCTCCATGTGGATCTCGTGGTGAACGAAAGGGAGCTGGGCAGGTTTTCATCATGTTTTCCCTGCACCAAATTTCATTCTGCCATTTCTCCATTCTCATCTCAATCATTTCGTTTCATTTCCTTCGTCTGCCTCTGTGACGGTGCGCAGGTGCATTTCGGCCAACACACGTGTCATTTATAGGGGTTTATCTCTTTTTCACTTTCGACCCGACCCTAAGTTGAAAATGAGTTGAGGATATCATCGTATTATATCATGAATTTTATCAGTATTGACCGTTCGGACGAGAATTACAATGAGCAACAAAAAATAAACTTTTTTTTTGTCTCAGAAAGAAAAATATGTTATTCAGATAGTATTTTTTCTCCTGAATTCAAATATGATACCGGGTTTACTCCATAGCGTAAGGCTTACAAGAGACAGGCATGTATAATTTAAAACACTTTAATATTTTCTCCATTAGTAACTACACAATTTCGAACATTCGAACTCACCTAGAAAGTAATAAATGACGATTTTTGCTATATTTCGCCTGTGGAGCATCCCTCTTGAAGTTCCAACAATAATCGGCCAGTATATTAGGATTCCATTTGCATTGATATCTCTTTTCCATAGCTGAAATGTCCCGATGAAAGTTTTCTCCCTGCTCATCACTCACTGCTCCAGGATTTTCCGGAAAGAAATCTAGGTTTATTAAAGAAATAATTGATTTAAATCCATTAACTGAAATTGAAATAAAAAAAGTGTGGGTGATTGAGAAATTCCGAATACATATTTGAAAACACGATAAAAACTGCATTAAGTACAACTATTGGTACTCATGAGACAAAAATCATGTTGACCAGTATTATTAATCATTGACACTCCTGATTTTCCAAGTGCAGTAATAGGCCTACGTTATATCTCAGAACACCACTTTATTACAAATCTAACGATCGTTTTACAAATTCACATCTGTAGGCTGTACAAACGTGATGTATACATGATCAATGTAACATATGTTATGGAAATGGTCCAAGAATGTGGAAAAAAATGAATTTTAACAAATTAAATTGTATTTTATGGGAACAGATTGTGTTCTAAATTTTTTTAAAAATACAATAATGAGTATAATGACATAGGTTGCAGAAACATGCGAACTAAACTCTAGAAAGATAAGTAAATTAAAATCTGCAGAAATTGATTTTTGGAGGCGTTAACTGGAATTTGTGGAAGAGAAAATAGACAGTGTAATGAATGTTCAAACTTCAATTGTGGATTTCACAAAATAAAACAAATAATTAAAATGGTATGGTCATGTTAAAACAATGATAGAAGACAGATTCCCAAGAAGAATATTAGAACGGGTACCATTTTTTAGCAGAAGAAGAGGATGAGCAAAAATAAAGTGGATTGATGGTGTTTTAATAAATCTGAGGGAAAAAGATTGGACGATGGGGATTGGAATGACAGAGATATGTGGAGGAGAATAACAGTAGATTAATTGGGCGCAGGAAGATTTTGTGAGACATTGTGAAACCTGCTAAATAAATAATGTACAGCACATTAACATCTATCTATAGGTAAAAGGAACTAAGTTCTACATCTGAACAATTTGTTTAAAAATTAACAAATTCCTAACCTGATTTAACATAAACATTTAAGATTTATCCCGAAACTACATTTTAGGACTTAATATTTTTTTTTTCCAAGCTCACGATATACACAGTAAATATATACCCCATAAATCACACGTGGGGACCTGGTTAATCCATAGCGGGAGTTTCTTAATGAAGCTTATTTAGTTACACCTATTTACCTACTTTACGAGTGACATGTGATTAGCAAATCGTCTCAATAAGACTTCTATTACATGGATGGATGAAGTTCGGATAAACTTTGCACAGAGACTTTTCATGGTTGCTGTTTATTTACTAGCCTCAAAATCTTGAGACTCGGAACCCAATGCTTAAAACTCTCCGGAGGAGGGGAATTTTCCATCCAATATACATAGAACCTGGCCGGTTATGAAAACGCGAACCTCGAGAATAGAGGCAAAAGATCACGATATACACTCCCAAAAATTAATATCTTCTATAATAGTTTTCGTGGCCGTAAGACATATGGGGACATAAACCCCTCTTGTCCACCGCTGTGGTCTCGAGGTAGCGTGCTGCCTTGTCACGCAGCGGGCCCGGGTTCGATTCCCGGTCGGAACAAGCTCCTGGGTGATTTTTTTTGGGGTTTTTCCTCACTTGTAAGACAAATGTCAGGGGCCCAACGGTCCCCGAAAATCATTCGGCTATCATCATCATCTTTTACCGGTGTGGAAAGCAATGGGAAGCTACCACACCAATAATTCCCTAGTAAAGCTGCAAAGTATAGCATGAATATGCCATGATTACAGTGAAAGACTTGCCTTCGGGCAGAATTACTATGAATGGATGGAAACCTCTCTTATATCCTCCCCGGATAGCTTATGAATGGTAGTTACATTTGACACATTGTGTATTTATTGATTTTTTTTGTTCCTAAGTTACATTATTAGAAAATACACAACAGGAAATAATTGTAATCAGATGTAAATAATAAAAATTGTTAATTTTATGCGAATCTTATTGTAAGACAGTTGCTATGAAACTGCGCTCTTAAATTGAAAGTAAATTGTATCAGTTATAAAAACTCACCAAATTCTGTGTAAGTAAATCAAATTACAGGGAATTAAAATGGACAAATTCTAACTATTTCAGATAAAAGTGATTTATTACAATAAGGAGCATAGAGAAAGTAGCCTAATTATATTTTTAATCCATGATTCGTGAGTTTAATATACTACACTAAACAAATGATATGCAGACAATGGACAATGAAATGAAATAAAAACAAATTGCAGTATGTAATGTAAAAAGTGAATATTATCAACATTAGAAAAAATTATAAAAACGTAAAGAGGAATTAAGTGGGCAAAATCTACTGCTTAAAAATAATTTATTGCACTAACTGAACGTACAGTAGGCCTAAGTAATATTTATTTACCCCATGAATTGGGTGTGTAAATTAATGTAATAAACAAATACATTTCAAACTGTGGACAATAAAAACATGAAATTCCTGTAAGTTACGTGTGAAGTAAGCATTGTCAATATAGAAAAAATAAAGTGTTTTCATACAACAAGAAACTAACTAAAAAAGAAAGATTAAATTAAAAAGAAAACCACACAAACCAACATCCGACCAAAAAAGAAGCTCTAAAACATAATTAAAACCAGAAACATAAAAGTACAAAGAGTGCAGAAGATATCTAGAGAATCTATTTAAAAGCAAGTTCAATTAAATTAGAAAAAAAAAAACATAGTAATGCAGAATGAAATGAAACATTAGAATTATATTAATATCCCGATAACTCCTCAAGGAGCAATTACAAGTGCGACAAGATGCAACAAAAAGTCATACAAAATCATCCCTGACTTCCCAGGGAGCAACTTGTGAAATGAGCAATTACAAGTGCGACAAGAGGCAACAAAAAAATCATACAAAATCATCCCAGACTTCCCAGGGAGCAACTTGTGAAATGAGCAATTACAAGTGCAACAAGAGGCAACAAAAAATCATACAAAATCATCCCAGACTTCCCAGGGAGCAACTTGTGAAATGAGCAATTACAAGTGCGACAAGAGGCAACAAAAAAATCATACAAAATCATCCCAGACTTCCCAGGGAGCAACTTGTGAAATGAGCAATTACGAGTGCGACAAGAGGCAACAAAAAGTCATACAAAATCATCCCTGACTTCCCAGGGAGCAACTTGTGAAATGAGCAATTACAAGTGCAACAAGAGGCAACAAAAAGTCATACAAAATCATCCCAGACTTCCCAGGGAGCAACTTGTGAAATGAGAAATTACAAGTGCGACAAGAGGCAACAAAAAAATCATACAAAATCATCCCAGACTTCCCAGGGAGAACTTGTGAAATGAGCAATTACAAGTGCGACAAGAGGCAACAAAAACTCATACAAAATCATCCCAGACTTCCCAGGGAGCAACTTGTGAAATGTCGGGATCATCCAATGGGAGAAGAGGGGAAAATGTCCCACCAAATCTTTCCCGACTCCCGAGGGACGAACTTGAAAAATATCGGTATCCTCCAGTGTGAGAAGAGGAGAAAACGTCTCACAACATTCTCCCTGACTCCCGGGGGAAGAACTTGAACAATATCGGGATCCTCCAGTAGGAGAAGAGGAGAAAACATCCCACAACATTCTCCCCGACTCCCGAGGGAATAACTTGAAAAATGTCGGGGTCCTCCAGCGAGAGAAGAGGAGAAAACATCCCACAACATTCTCCCCGACACCCTAGGGAAGAACTTGAAAATATCGGGATCAACCCGTGGAAGAAGAGAAGAAAACGTCCCACCAAATGTTCCCCGACTCCCGAGGGAATAACATGAAATATATCGGGATTGTCCAGTGGGAGAAGAGAAAAAAACGTCCCACCAAATTTTCCCCGATTCCCGAGGGAAGATCTTGAAATATATCAGGATCCTCCAGTGGGAGAAGAGGAAAAAACGTCCCACCAAATTTTCCCCGATTCCCGAGGGAATAACGTGAAATATATCGGGATCCTCCAGTGGGAGAAGAGGAAAAAACGTCCCACCAAATTTTCCCCGATTCCCGAGGGAAGAACGTGAAAAATATCGGGATCCTCCAGTGGGAGTAGAGGAGAAAACGTCCCACCACATTTTCCCCGATTCCCGAGGGAATAACTTGAAAAATATCGGGATCCTCAAGTGGGAGAAGAGGAAAAAACGTCCCACCAAATTTTCCCCGATTCCCGAGGGAAGAACTTGAAAATTATCGGGATCCTCCAGTGGGAGAAGAGGAAAAAACGTCCCACCAAATTTTCCCCGATTCCCGAGGGAAGAGCCAGAAATATATCGGGATCCTCCAGTGGGAGAAGAGGAAAAAACGTCCCACCAAATTTTCCCCGATTCCCGAGGGAAGAACTTGAAATATATCGGGATCCTCCAGTGGGAGAAGAGGAAAAAACGTCCCACCAAGTTTTCCCCGATTCCCGAGGGAAGAACTTGAAAATTATCGGGATCCTCCAGTGGGAGAAGAGGAAAAAACGTCCCACCAAATTTTCCCCGATTCCCGAGGGAAGAACTTGAAAATTATCGGGATCCTCCAGTGGGAGAAGAGGAAAAAACGTCCCACCACAATTTTCCCCGATTACCGAGGGAAATACTTGAAAAATATCGGGATCCTCAAGTGGGGAAGAGGAAAGGAAAACAAAAACGTCCCACCAAATTTTCCCCGATTCCCGAGGGAAAAGAGAGAACTGAAAATTATCGGGAATCATCCAGTGGGAGAGCGGAAAACAAAAAACGGTACCACACCAAATTTTCCCCGTTCCCGAGGGAAGGAACTTGAAATAATTATCGGGATCCTCCAGTGGGAGAAGAAGAAAAAACGTCCCACCAAATTTTCCCCGATTCACGAGGGGAAGAACTTGAAATATATCGGGATCCTCCAGTGGAGAGAAGAGGAAAAAAACCGTCACACCAAATTTTCCCCGATTCCCGAGGGGAAAGAAAGAATTGAAAAATTATCGGGATCCTCCTAGTGTGAGAGAGGAGGGAATAGAAAAAAGTCCCACCAAATTTTCCACGATTCCCGAGGGCAGCTAACGTGAAATATATAGGGATCCTCCAGTGGGAGAAGAGGAAAAAACGTCCCACCAAATTTTCCCCGATTCCCGAGGGAAGAGCTTGAAATATATCGGGATCCTCCAGTGGGAGAAGAGGAAAAAACGTCCCACCAAATTCTCCCCGATTCCCGAGGGAAGAACTTGAAAATTATCGGGATCCTCCAGTGGGAGAAGAGGAGAAAACGTCCCACCAAATTTTCCCCGATTCCCGAGGGAATAACGTGAAATATATCGGGATCCTCCAGTGGGAGAAGAGGAAAAAACGTCCCACCAAATTTTCCCCGATTCCCGAGGGAAGAACGTGAAAAATATCGGGATCCTCCAGTGGGAGAAGAGGAAAAAACGTCCCACCAAATTTTCCCCGATTCCCGAGGGAAGAACTTGAAAATTATCGGGATCTTCCAGTGGGAGAAGAGGAGAAAACGTCCCACCAAATTTTCCCCGATTCCCGAGGGAATAACGTGAATATATATCGGGATCCTCCAGTGGGAGAAGAGGAAAAAACAGTCCCCCAAATTTTCCCCGATTCCGAGGGAAAAAACGTGAAGAATATCGGGATCCTCCAGTGGGAGTAGAGGAGAAAACGTCCCACCACATTTGCCCCGATTCCCGAGGGAATAACTTGAAAAATATCGGGATCCTCCAGTGGGAGAAGAGGAAAAAAACGTCCCACCAAATTTCCCCGATTCCCGAGGGAATAACTTGAAAAATATCGGGATCCTCCAGTGGGAGAAGAGGAAAAAAACGTCCCACCAAATTTCCCCGATTCCCGAGGGAAGAACTTGAAAATTATCGGGATCCTCCAGTGGAAGAAGAGGAAAAAAAACGTCCCACCAAATTTTCCCCGATTCCCGAGGGAAGAGCCAGAAATATATCGGGATCCTCCAGTGGGAGAAGAGGAGGAAAAACGTCCCACCAAATTTTCACCGATTATCGAGGGAAGAGCTTGAAAATATATCGGGATCCTCCAGTGGGAGAAGAGGAGAAAACGTCCCACCAAATGTTCCCCGATTCTCGAGGGAAAGAACTTGAAAAATATCGGGGATCCTCCAGTGGGAGAAGAGGAGAAAAACGTCCCACCAAATTTTCCACGATTCCCGAGGAGAGAGCTTGAACGGAAATGTTCGGATCCTCCAGTGGGAGAAGAGGAAAAAACGTCCCACCAAATTTTCCCCCTCCCCCGATTCCCGAGGGAAGAGCTTGAAATATATCGGGAATCTCCAGTGGGAGAAGAGGAAACAAACGTCCCACCAAATTTTCCCCGATTCCCGAGGGAAGAAACTTGAAAAAATATCGGGATCCTCCAGTGGGAGAAGAGGAAAAAAACGTCCCACCAAATTTTTCCTCCCCGATTCCCGAGGGAAGAACTTGAAAAATATCGGGATCCTCCAGTGGGAGAAGAGGAAAAAAACGTCCCACCAAATTTTCCCCGAAATCCCGAGGGAAGAACTTGTGAACATATCGGGATCCTTCCAGTGGGAGAAGAAGAAAAAGAAAAAACCGGTCCCACCAAATTTTCCCCGATTCCCGAGGGAAGAACTTGAAAATTATCGGGATCCTCCAGTGGGAAGGAGAGAGGAAAAAAAAGTCTCCCACCAAATTTTCCCCGATTCCCGAGGGAAGAGCCTGAAAATATATCGGGATCCTCCAGTGGGAGAAGAGGAAAAAACGTCCCACCAAATTTTCCCCGATTCCCGAGGGAAGAGCTTGAAATATATCGGGATCCTCCAGTGGGAGAAGAGGAAAAAACGTCCCACCAAATTTTCCCCGATTCCCGAGGGAAGAGCTTGAAATATGTCGGGATCCTCCAGTGGGAGAAGAGGAAAAAACGTCCCACCAAATTTTCCCCGATTCCCGAGGGAAGAACTTGAAAATTATCGGGATCCTCCAGTGGGAGAAGAGGAAAAAACGTCCCACCAAATTTTCCCCGATTCCCGAGGGAAGAACGTGAAAAATATCGGGATCCTCCAGTGGGAGTAGAGGAAAAAAGTCCCACCAAATTTTCCCCGATTCCCGAGGGAAGAACTTGAAATATATCGGTATCCTCCAGTGGGAGAAGAGGAAAAAACGTCCCACCAAATTTTCCCCGATTCCCGAGGGAAGAGCCAGAAATATATCGGGATCCTCCAGTGGGAGAAGAGGAAAAAACGTCCCACCAAATTTTCCCCGATTCCCGAGGGAAGAACGTGAAAAATATCGGGATCCTCCAGTGGGAGTAGAGGAGAAAACGTCCCACCACATTTTTCCCCGATTCCCGAGGGAAGAACTTGAAAAATATCGGGATCCTCCAGTGGGAGAAGAGGAGAAAACGTCCCACCAAATTTTCCCCGATTCCCGAGGGAAGAACTTGAAAAATATCGAGATCCTCCAGTGGGAGAAGAGGAAAAAACGTCCCACCAAATTTTCACCGATTCCCGAGGGAAGAGCCAGAAATATATCGGGATCCTCCAGTGGGAGAAGAGGAAAAAACGTCCCACCAAATTTTCCCCGATTCCCGAGGGAAGAGCTTGAAATATATCGGGATCCTCCAGTGGGAGAAGAGGAAAAAACGTCCCACCAAATTTTCCCCGATTCCCGAGGGAAGAACTTGAAAATTATCGGGATCCTCCAGTGGGAGAAGAGGAAAAAACGTCCCACCAAATTTTCCCCGATTCCCGAGGGAAGAGCCAGAAATATATCGGGATCCTCCAGTGGGAGAAGAGGAAAAACGTCCCACCAAATTTTCCCCGATTCCCGAGGGAAGAGCTTGAAATATATCGGGATCCTCCAGTGGGAGAAGAGGAAAAAACGTCCCACCAAATTTTCCCCGATTCCCGAGGGAAGAACGTGAAAAATATCGGGATCCTCCAGTGGGAGAAGAGGAAAAAAGTCCCACCAAATTTTCCCCGATTCCCGAGGGAAGAACTTGAAATATATCGGGATCCTCCAGTGGAAGAAGAGGAAAAAACGTCCCACCAAATTTTCCCCGATTCCCGAGGGAAGAGCCAGAAATATATCGGGATCCTCCAGTGGGAGAAGAGGAAAAAAGTCCCACCAAATTTTCCCCGATTTCCGAGTTAAGAGCTTGAAATATATCGGGATCCTCCAGTGGGAGAAGAGGCAAAAACGTCCCACCAAGTTTTCCCCGATTCCCGAGAGAAGAACGTGAAAAATATCGGGATCCTCCAGTGGGAGAAGAGGAAAAAACGTCCCACACAAGCTCATCGATTCCCGAGAGAGCAACCCATAGAATAATGGGATCCTCCATTGAGAAAGAGGTGAGAGCGCCTAACAGTATATTTTTTCCACACACGAGCGTTCTGCCTGAAGAATTTTGCACTTTCTGTGGAGGACATTTCCAAATGCTACTAATATCGCCTAATACCTTCACAATAATCCGACATCATAAATGTACAGTAGGCCCTGTGTGCAATACCAGTGTAATTTTCCTGTGACAAAGTTATACATTTCTCTCTTTAACAGTAATTATTTTGAAATCAGTTCATATTCTGTTACACAGTTATTAGAATTATCACTCTCATTACACCGTGAATAATTGTCAGCGACATCTTAAAATAGTGTAAAAATATCTTGTGTTTTTACTTATACTTATTGTTAATAATTGTAAATAGTAACTTCAACTAATGTAAATATGTCTTAACATAGTGTGTAGTTAGGTTTAATTATATAACTTTATAGTAGTTAATGTAAAGTGGATTGTTTAGCTTTAATTTTACTTTAATATATGGATATTATAAAATTTGTTTCGTTTCCTTGTATGATAATTATTTTAATTCATTTGTAATATTTATAATTTTCATATATCGACACGAGAATGACTGTTTAAAAATTGCATCACTCTTTGAATCAATTTGGAATCTCCATTTTATAAAATGCAGAATGGAACAGAGTTGTTCAGGTACAACATTAGTAAAATACATAGTAAATCTTCGTTGAGGTGATAGTCATAATATTAGAATTATAAAACAATACATAATAATAACAGATCATCGGTTGATGTATGTCTTTTACATCGTCCGATTCCAAATATCCAATTTTATCGCTCCACCAATCTACTGGTTGTATATGTTTCTCCTGCATGTATGAACATATTCCCTGACTCCAGGAGGTTTCAGGTCTTCCTCTGTCTCGTCTTCCCTCAGGTTTCCATTCCAAAACAGATTTTGGTAGTCGATCCTCCTCCATTCGCTGGACATGACCGTACCATCTTAATTGCTAAATAGTAATAATAGTAATAATAATAATAATAATAATAATAATAATAATAATAATAATAATAATAATTTATGTAAGTTGTCAGTGTTAAGGTCATTTGCCCTTCTCTTCCAATAAACCAGCGATTAATTATATCATACAAAAATTACTTACATATTACATGTAAGCCGAAATTCCTTCCATATCGTTTTATTTTGTAATATAAATAAAAAATAATTAAATCTATATTGGTTTTTCCTCACCTGTAAGACAAATGTCAGAAAAACTCTAAGGCCAAACGGTCCCCGAAATCATCCGGCCATCAGCATCACCATCATTATCATTATCATCCTTCACCGGTGTGGAAAGCAACGGGAAGCTACCACACCTACAATTCCCTAGTAAAGCTGCAAAGCATAGCATGAAAATGCTATGATTGCAGTGAAAGACCTGCCCTTTGGCAGAATTACTATGGATGGAAATCTAAATTATTATTTAATATAGGCCCATAACTCGAGATAAGGATAAAATACTCAAAAACATATCGAGTGTGGACTCAAAATACTCAGGAAAACAAACGCAAGGTGATAGTGATGTCGACAAATCGATATCAATAATTATTTCGAAAACGATATCATATTAAATTTATCGCCAGTAGTGACTAAGCTAATTCTATATGGAATACGAAATACTTAATTTTGTTAAGTTAGGATATTCCAGTACAGACAGCACTAGAAAGTCTGGACAGATTCTCTGTCTGACAGTAACATAATGTAAAAAAGCCATACACATTCCATACTCATTCAGAAGAGAGATGCTAACGGCTTTTTACGTAGGCTATTATGTCATGGTATGAACTCATCGGGAATCCCAAATGCCTAACTGTGAACAAACTTGGCAACATTGTAAGTAAGTAGCGGGAGATGAAAGCGCCTACTATTATCGACGTCACAAATAGAAATGGGTAAACATACGCCCTTTTTTCCACATCCATATGTGTATTAACAAATCAAAATATTTGTAATAAACATTTAAGACGATGTTTCTAGGATGTTGGAATTATGTGAATAAGATCCATAATTTACCTTATGAGTAAAACGGGGACCGAAACATCAGAATCTTTGCCGCAGTAGGGAAGGAAAGTCGTTCAATAAAATCATCAGCAAGTGAAGACCGGGATTCGATAATTATAACGCTTATAAAATTTCGTTATGGTGGAATTTATTCAATATTAGGCCTACTGTTTTATTAGTATTTATCTAATATATAAAAATGAATGTTTGTTTGTTTGTTCGCACTTTATGTGCGGCCATACCATTGATCCGATTGTGATGGTGCTTTTTGCAAAATGTTCAAGAGATTCCCGGTATGAACACAGGCTATAGGAGAGTTGAGATACTCAACTCCTACACCCTTAAAAATCGCCCTTTGTAGAGGAAAACGTGAAAAAACGTAGCTTTTTGGACGCTTAAATGGCTTACGCTGCCTAAACCATAATACATACAGAAAATTAATGTACACAAATTGAATATCTCAAAAAGATCTACAAAAAAGTCAGGGACAGCATATGTTTATCTTTTAGGAAAACTCACAATAACCATTTTTGTCTTTCATTGATGACAAGAAGATCTACACAAGTACGTAGATTCCTGTGCAAGCATAGCAGCACATGGCGGGTATTCTTTTACGGATAAATCACAATAACGAATTTTGTCTTTTAGCTCATTTATGTCAGGAAGATCGAGATAAGTAGATTCCCAGATAATCAGCACGTGGTATCTAAAACATATAAATTTATAATTATTTTTCCTTCTACTAATTCAACTAAATATAAAAGCACATTAATGTTCATTTGTTTAGGCGTAGCTGCGCACGCCGGGTATTAGCTAGTCTCTTATAAGACCGAATATTCGTTCTAGGGCCCAATATTCCGAATATGTTAAGTTTCCTTGCTTTCTTCGCTTAAGTCAACATTAAAGCAGGTTTATAAATTGAGAGTTGCGTATAGTTTGTGACATTTTCAGTAGGAACAAATAATAATTAAAGTAAAAGCTCCTGACTCCCTGAAGGGAGCATTGCATTAGCACACTTAATACTACTATGTTACATTTCATCCTTAAACAATTTTTCATAGTCATCTTCGTTAAAATAAATTTGCACAAGGTACATAACTTCGTATTAAAATACACAAAAGTAACATCGATACACACAACAATAGGCATAGCTACCACAACTTAAATATCCTTAGAGCATCGTTTCCCAACCTGTGGTTCGCGAACCCTTAGTGGGTTCGCAAAATATTTCAAGGGGTTCGCCAAAACGTTTCCGTAATGACGGGTTTCGAGGTTAGGTCTGTTATTGTTTCCATAATTTATCCAGCAGCATAATAATAATAATAATAATAATAATAATAATAATAATAATAATAATAATAATAATAATAATAATAATAATAATAATAATAATTATTATTATTATTATTATTATTATTATTATATTATTTTTATTATTATAATATATATTATAATAATGCTATTATTTGGATGGATTATTATTTTTATTATTATTATTATTATTATTATTATTATAAATTATCAACTTGATTTGAATAAATCCCCTTTGTTAAATTAAAAAATTTAAATAAATATTGTTGTATTGTTGCTTAGATCAGTTGGAACACAATTCATAATTTGTTAACATGTCTGAAGAACGTACAGTGTACCGAAACAGCTGTCACTGAATTATATAATAAATATGAAAATCAAATAAAACTACGTTTTATTTTTATTTAATTAATAATAATAATTATTATTATTATTGTTATTATGTTAAAATTAAATTTACCCTATAATGCCCCTTGTTGCATATTTGTAATATCGGGAATTTGTCACATTATTTCCCCAATAAAATTAATATTTACTGCGAATACGTGATTTACGGTTATGTAAAACATCAAGAATGCATTTGATTTCGCTACAATTAGGTCTATACGTTGTGTAACTTTTAAGCCGAAACTACAGTAACTTTAGATTTTAACCGCTAACGGTTGAATTAATTTAAGGTTATTAAACCTTTTAATTTGAATTAAATTTTATGCATGTCTACTGTATGTATATTTAAAAGTCAGTGGTTCACCCAACTCCGTTGTGGAAGGGGGTTCGCGAGTCGAAAAAAGTTGGGAACCGCTTCTATAGAGTCATTATTATAACTAGTGATAAAATGACATGTGGCCCACTGCTAGAGTAGTTCCCGGCGAGCGCGTAACCATTTCTCCGGCACTTTCATATTCTCACATCACGTTATAATATTGTCTCTGTAGAGACTACACGACTGAAAATGTTGAAACGTCTCAAATTACGAAAGAGTACAAAATCCAAGCAAAGTAAAACTTACTTTCACGTTTTCTATAGCAACCAAAAATAATTAAGGCGAAATGCACATAATGTCCCAAAGGGGAATTTCAGTTGAATCTTTATTATATCAAAACTTAAATAGAAAGTTAGATGCATTTAGAAATTAGTATAAACTGCTTTGGTAATATAATGATGAAGACAATTCTCTAAGTAATTTGTTTAGAATGGCCAGAGGTATCGACCTGATGTGTTATGATTGTAGGGTGATGACAATAATGTTGACAAGGCGGCGAAGATAATTAGGTGAATAAACACATGACAGTGGCGTATTGACAGAGCACGGGGCTGTTATCAGTAATTACGGCAACCGTCATGTGACCTGCGGGGGTGCGCACACAATATTCCTCCCAAGTATGTTATTGCAACAGTGCATTTCCCACAGCTACTTGCAGTTTACATTCCGTTTCTGAAGCTTAGTATTCAATTCATGCGTATTGCTAGCCAGCCAAAGGTCAAATTAGCTCATATAGTACGGTGAAGTGGGGGAATATAGATCACTTTAGCAATAAGTCGAATAACTAATATTATTCGTAAAAAGAAATTGTAAAAAGAAAATAATTTATGGTGAAATTAAATGTTTCTTACCTCCGTTCATATAAAACGTCTTAGTAGATCGCGATTTCGAGACCATAACGGTCTCATCTTCAGTACTTTTTTGGCGACTGATGTTATGTCGATTGGAAGAAACTCTTCTTCTTCCAAGAGTTTCTTCCGATCGACATAACATCAGTCGCCAAAAAAGTACTGAAGATGAGACCGTTATGGCCTCGAAATCGCGATCTACTTAGAAGATTTATATGAGGAGAGGTAAGAAACATTTAATTTCACCATAAATTAAACATCATAGTGATTAATTCCTATAAAAGTTAAATAAAAAAAATAATCGTTTATTATTTTATTACTTGTTTAGGTATACATAAAATATACAAAAATACGTGGGCTGTAACAAAAATAGTGGCAACACTGCTGTAGAAGTGAAACTGGACGGAGTTAATCATTGTAACGTCTGTCACATGTTAATATATGTCAGACCTGTCTTACAGTAAATGGACTCTTCCGTACGTCTCAAAGCGCATGAGCTTTGGAGAGAGAAAGGTAGTCTCCTGAGTTGCCGCTCTAAGCTGTTGTGTTTCGCCATATTTACAAAGCAGGAACAGCATTAAGGCGGTTTAAAATTCAATTTGCCATGGCCATACAGCACCACATTGTCATGAAGGTCTTGTGGAAGCGTATGGGGAGACAGCATTTTCACACAGGACTGCTCGGACCCTCACAGCACACCCTATAGCTGATCTGTACCATCGCTAGGAGTCGGAAGCGCACTTCCATCTACCACATTCGCTGGAATTAAGCCCCTGTCATGATTTGGTCTCTAAGATGAAGGAACCACTTCGTGACATTCGATTCCAGACTGTTCCCGAGATTATGTTGGCATTAAGGCGGTCAGTCAGAAACATCAACAAAACAGCAGCTGCTACAGGGATACTACGACTTCCACATCGCTAGCAACTAGTTGTAGACAATGCTGGGTGCTACATTGATGGATTGTAGAAGTTTCACAGGTGTTTCACTTGTATACTAGTAATAAATAAATAGTTGCCACTATTATAGTTATAACCTAAGTACTATCAACGAAAAAAAAAGTATTCTAGTACCTGGGTTCGATCGATTTCACGACACCTGGGTAATTCCGATCACGTTATTGAAAGCTAAAGGAAAATCTGAAATACATAAAAATGCAAAAGTACTGTCTCTGCGAACAAAAATAACACACACAATTCTTTGCTGCAAGACTTACAATTTCTACTGCATTCTGCACACATATCCATACTAAACATGGCGAATATGATAATGGGAGTTGTATGATGTTTGGGAACCATTTGGACTTTAATGTTTCCTAATACGTGTCTTACATGTGAGGAAAAAATCCCGAAAAACCTAATGTCGACCGGAGATGGAATGTGGGCCTGCTGCGTATGAGGCAGCGACGCTACCTCGAAATCACAGCGGCGGGCATAAAATATAAACAAAGGAAGATAAATTATGCAATTAACAGTCGCAACACAAATATATAAAATAAATACGAAGAAAAATAATTATATGTAATGCACTCTCTAATGAATAAATAAATAAATATAAACACACACACACACACACATATATATATATATATATATATATATAATGAACTAAGAATAACGAATACCTTTTACAATCATAGAAACATACATAAGTATACATGGCATCGTCAGGACTCAAAATCAATCATTGATTATTTCATTGCAAATAATACGATTTTTAAATTGTTTCTCGATGTCAGAGCCTACAGAGGATATGATATTGGTTCAGATCACTACCTAGTAGAAGCAAAAATACGATTTCCACCAAGATGGTTAAAAAAGAAGAAACAACAACAGAGCATAGAACAAAAGTACAAGGTAAAATTATTTTATGATGACAGCATTAAATGGTTACATTCGAGAAGATTTCACCAATATATGGCTACAACTTCAGAAAGTAATGATGTCGAAGAAGAATGGAAAAACATTAAAATGATAATTCAAAATGCAGCTAATGAAACTTTAGGAAAAGTAAATATACAACAAAGAAGAAATAGAACTCTAAAAATCTGGGATGATCAAATAAAACAATTGATTGAAGAGAAAAATGCAGCTTATAAAAATATTTGAACACAAAGAAAGTAGAAAATGAAATGGAATTCAAACGCTGTAGAGCTATTGTTAAGAGGGAAATAAGAAAGAGACATAGGAAAACATGGTTAAATTTTGTTACACATTTAGAATCAGGCTTGCATAAGCTCCAACCTAATGCCTTCAAAATATTAAAACATTTGAATATAGATATTAAAGAATCTACCAAAATTAATTGCGGAGTAACAAAAGAAGATTTTTCAATTATTATAAAAGTCTTTGGACTGACAATAGCTATGAAAATACAATTTCCAAAATAATAATGAGACAGATTCCATAATATCATTGGAGGAATTGAACAATAGTTTAAAGAAATTGAAAAATGGGAAGGCAACTGGCACAGATGGCTTGAATTCTGAATTGTACAAATATGCAGGCAAACAGTTCCATGAAATACCGTTGTCCTTCTTTAATAATGTATTAAAAAATGCAGATATACCACAAGAATGGAAGACAAGCATTGTTATACCCATGTTCAAGAAAGGAGACAAGAGAAAAATGGACAACTATAGGGGAATCAGTTTGTTAAACACATGCTACAAAATTTATGCAGACATTTTAAATGGAAAATTGAAAAGTTTCAGTGAAAAATTCCTTATGGAATGTCAAAATGGATTTAGGAAAGGACGATCTTGTATTGATTCAGCATTTTCTGTTAAACTATTGCTTGAAAATAGAAGAGAATTCAACTTAGAAACACATTTTGCTTTCATAGATTTTGAAAAAGTATTCGACACAGTCAAGAGATCAAAACTCTTAAATATATTGGAAGACAGAAATATACCAAATTTACTTCTGCAGAACATACAAAATATTTACAAAGACAACACCATAAAGATTAAATTAAATAACAGATTTTCTGAAGAAGGAATTATAAATCGTGGTGTGAGACAAGGCTGCCCCCTATCCCCAACACTCTTTGCAATTTATATCAATGAAGTAATATGTTGCTGGAAGAAGAAATATAAATTTGGAATAAGAATATCAGAAAATAGAAAATTAAACACCCTATTGTTTGCAGATGACCAAATAATAATAGCAAATTCAGAAGATAATCTACAGAAAGGGCTGTATGAACTTTACACAATTACAGAAGAATATGGATTGAAGATATCTACAGAAAAAACAAAAATTATGGCATTTCAAGGTGTAGATCCTGTCAAAAGTAAAATTGTACTGGAGCAGGTGAATAATTTTACATATCTAGGATGCAATATCTCATGTGAAGAAGAAAAGGATGTAAATGCAAAAAAATCTAAATTTTTAAGAATTTTAGGGTTAATAAATTCTATCTTCAAGCAACAGTTAGTCCAAAAGCATTCAAGACTGAAAGTGTATAAAACACTGGCTCTTCCAACTCTTTTATATGGTAGCGAAGTATGGGCGTTGAAACAGAAGGATATACAGAGACTTAGATCTGCTGAAATGAGATATCTTCGGAGGACTGCAGGATACACACTACTAGATCACAAAAAAAAATGAAGACATCTTAGAAGAATTGCACATGGAACCTTTAGAAAACAAAATGTTTGATTATAAGTCAAGATGGATGCAACATGTTCATCGAATGGAAGATCACAGAATACCCAAACAAATGTTAAGATATCAACCTGCAGGAAGAAGAAGACCAGGACGTCCGCTCAAAAGACTTTTGGATGGTGTTTCTCTTGAGGCCGAAACAGGTCAACAAATGGCCTAAATTCGTGAATGTACTATAATGATGATGACGAAGATATTGTTGCATTTAGACCATCTTATGAAATTGGCATGCTATTAGATCCCACAATCCGTTTTGAGACTCATAGTGGCCAACCTGAGGAATTTGACTGTGAAAAGAAAGCCATATATAAGCCAAAAATTGACTATTACAAAGATAAATACCAATTAGATAGTGTAAATGTCACAGGATTGATGGTCGGGGCAAGAGGTACTATACCAGGATTCTTAGTTAAATTTTGGAATTTCTTAGATTTGGACAGAGTGTATATTTCTAAAATTGCCATGGCTGCCATTAGAGGATCAATTTCAATTTTAAGAAACCATATTTACAAAGTTTCTACTCTATAGTATGTATACTTCAATTTCAATTTTAAAATTTTAAATGTATTTACAAAATGTATTTCATCAATTTCGGAAATTGTCTATATCACTTTGGCCTTGAGGCAATCCTCTAATGAGGAAAGTTGTATATATTAAAACAATATAATTAGCAGCGGAATACAATTGCCAATAGTACTATGGATTTTTTTAGTTAATTTCCATTATACATATCGATGGTCTTTAACCAAACTGATTTAAGTCCATTTTTTAAATTCTTATTATGAGGTGAATGTTTCGCATCCCATGTGCATGAAATTGTGAGAATGAATGAGGATTTTGATATTTTGACTATTAATGACACCAATAATCGAAATATCAAGTTGCTGATTTATTCTCACAATATACCTGGACTCGTAACATGGGACAATCATTTAATAAGAAGAATTTAAAGAAAATTACTTAGAACAAAAATAGTTCTAGACCATTGAAACATGAAACGTTCAGAAAAAAAATATCATTTTCAAAATTCTACAAGCAACTTCATCAATAATTTTAAACAAGCTGAAATAGAGGAATTATAACATTTCTTGAACTACTGTCTATTAAAATAATAGTAAAATTGAATTAAATATTTTAAATATAGTAAATACATATTATATTCCGGTTCAGGCATTAATTTTTCTTTTCATGACATACTTGGCTTTCATTCCTTAATGTAAAAATTTAATTGTAACATCCAAATAAAAAAGCATCAGTGCTATGAAGTAAAATAATAATAATAATAATAATAATAATAATAATAATAATAATAATAATAATAATAATAATAATAATAATAATAATAATAATGCTTTATTTTAGCTGGGAGAGTTAAAGCCATAAGGCCTTCTCTTCCACTCAACCAGCGAATAGTAGAATTATACAATATATTCTCATTAAAAATGCTATATTGTTATAGAAGCTATAAGATGACAGTGCGCACGCTTCCCGCTGCCTCATGATTAATGTTTGCACTGGGATTCCTGGATAGCGTAGCGTATAGAGTTAGAGTTCCCGGGTTCAAATCCGGCTTCAGGAACTAATTTTTCTTTTAATAATATATCTATATACATAAAATCAAAATACGATACTTCTTTTAAAAACATTAGCTTCAGTGAAATGAAAAGAAGTCAATGTGAATAGGAAAATGGAAAGTAATATTTTATTGACATAAGAATTATAGTAAATATTAATTTTAATTTGTTGCACGAAGAAAGTGAGGAATGGGAAAGTATGCGATTCTGCATGCTATTATAGACGCGATTAAATTATTACTATATAATTATTTTTTCTCCATATATACATATCTACAGTTTGTTTCATGACCAGCCTCATGGGCTAGTGGTAAGGGTTCCTGACTACAGTTCATGATTCCCAGTCAGACCATAGGAATTTTTCCTTAAAGGAATTATTCCTGTGTTTGCCCATGGTCTGGAATTTAGGTTAAGGACTCTCCCCGAACCTCATTATTACTTATCACCCATCATATCATCGGGTAATGTAACGCCATCTTCCAGGTGCTCTAACCCAAGAAATGTAATACAATTCCGCCAGTTCCAGGGGAGAAAGCCAGAAAAGTCATCAAAGACAATCTGGTGACATTGGACAAAAAAAAATATTTTCACATATCCTCAAGGAAGGTGAACAAATAGTTGCCAAAAAGATGTTGTTTGGTGATAAGACAAATATAGTTTCGTGTTTATTTTCGCTCTTGGATATATAGCGACGCCGCGTTTAAATATTAAAACTTCTTCGATCTGACCTGAATTAGAATTATTCCGTAAACTTCAAGTTCAACAAGAAACGTGCCATTAATAGGAGTCATTTACAAGATGAGAAGAAGTGTATCTCACCTGGAATATAATAGCTTCTCTCTCGAGACGTGACATGTTCTTGAAAATAAGGTTCACGATATCCAGGTACTTCTCTCTCTGTAGGAAGCTAGGCGAGTCCTTCTCGAAGTAATCCATAAAGTCGTACAGAATAAAGTACGTACCTGTGACACAGTAAAACAAGTTAGAATAACAGCAATAAAACATTTTTATTGTTGAGACCGTGAACTTGCAATGAGAACAAAGACGAGTCGTGAACTCACGTATTTCTGCAGACGTGTGCACATTTACCTTAATAAATGAGAGTAACTAATGGTACCATAACAGGGGAAGTGAACAGTGAATTTTATTTTAACTACTAACGGCCTTAGTTTAATTATACTGCGTTATAATATCGACATGAGTCATTAAATGTAATCTGCTTCTCGGATACTTAAGGATGATAGTAAATTGATCAGAGATATTACGATGTTACTTCTATGTAATTAATGGAATTTATTGCCTTTTTTTAAAAGAATCGAAATACGGTACATATACATTTACATAGCGCACGGGCCTACTTGGCCGTACGTGCATTAGTTTTCCACGAATAAAAATAAAAACAATAATCATAATATAAACAAATACCTACACACCTGTATCAAAACAATGAATATATCTACACTGCATACACAATAATACACATTTATACCATCCATGAAAAGACCATGTGTATAAATATGAGAAAAAACACAAACGCATACACACATATACACACACCCACAGACATACAAACTCGCGTGCACATGCCCCCCCCACCCTTTCAGACGTCAAATGCACTATCAAGCTATTCAACTCATCAAGACTTCTTAACTAATAGGTATATAAAAATTAATGTTTGTTTGTTCTTACTTTATGCGCGGCCGTACCGTTGATCCGATTGTGATGGGGCTTTTTGCAAAATGTTCAGGAGACTCCCGGGGTGAATATAGGCTATAAGACAGTTGTGATGCTCAACTCCAACACCCTTAAAAATCGCCCTTTGCAGTGGAAAACTTGAAAAAAAAAGTAGCTCTTTGGAGGTTTAAATGGCTTACGCTGCCTAAAAAATTAACAAATACACAAAAATAATGTAAGCAGAATTGAATATTACAAAAGCTCCACAAAAAAGTCCGCGACAGCATATGTTTATCTCTTACGGATAACTCACAATAACCGTTTTGTCTTTCATCGATGCCAAGAAGGTTGAGACAAGTACGTAGATTCCTGTGCAAGCATAGCAGCACATGACGGGTATTCTTTTATGGTTAACTCACAATTACGAATTTTTTCTTTTAGCTCATTTATGCCAACAAGATCGAGGTAAGTAGATTCCCGGGCAACAGCGGGTAATCAGCATGGGAATCTTAAAATAATTACGATGTATATTTATAATTATTTTTCATTTTACTTATTCAACAAAAAGTACATTAGTTTTCGTCTTTCAGCTCATTTATGTCAAGAAGATCTGGATAAGTTGATCCCCGAGGAACGCCGGATAACAGCACGGGGTATCTAAAAATATAAATTTATAATTATTTTTCCTTTTACTTATTCAACTAAACATAAAATCACATTAATTTTCATTTATTTAGGCGTAGCAGCGCACGCCGGTTATTATCTAGTTATATAATTGAAGATCGAAAACAAGGACCATATTGATATTCTTATTATTGATAATTCATATATCCTTATTGATCTCCAATTTTGCTATACCTCAATTTCCTTACTGTACCCAAAAATTTGCATGTTTTCACTTCACTCTCGATCCGACCTGAGAAATCTCTACGACAACAGCTGTAATCTAAGTTTCTCTATTTCTCTACAGAATGCTATAATATGTTGCCAATCTTGATGTTACTTCTAATTTATTCATGGATTAATAATGAAAGAAATAAACTATCAATAATTATGTATACAAACATAATGCTCATCAAATTCCAATTACGAAGTAGGTCATACTTACCCACTCCGATTGCAGCCAGACAGGACCTAGAGAATTGTTCTATGGACATCCAGATCAATGTCTCTGTGAGAGATACTGGAGCAATTCTTTGGGTATCCTGCATAACTAACTAACTCACTGGCACTATCTAACCCGTAGATTCGTGGCCGCGCGGACATAAGCTCTCCATACATCACTATCCTGAGCTAATGTTTTCCAATTATCCCCTGTAAAATCTACTTCCCTCAAATCATGGTTAATGTTATTCTCCCACCTCATTCTTGGTCTACCAACTGGGCGTTTTCTCTCTGGTTTTGCTACAAGAAGCTTCCATGCACCGCTTTCATCCTACATACGTGTCATCACATATCCTGCCCATCGCAGTCTACGAGACTTAACCGTTATTATATCTGGCTTCCTATACATATCATGTTGCTCACTATCATGTGTTTTTTTCCATTCACCTGCCTGTTCATCTCTTTTTGACCCAAAAATTTTCCTGTGAACTTTATTCTCAAATACTCGTAATCTTCTCTACTCCCTTAAAGTAAGAGTCCATGCTTCGCATCCATATACTATAACTGTGAGAATAATTGTTTTATATATTTTCAGTTTAACATTTTTTGAAAGGAGTATCCTGCATGCTGACATTATTTTTAAATTTAATTCATATTTATTTACTTAGCTTGGAAGAGTTTAGGTCATGTGACCTTCTCTTGCTTTCATCAGGATAAACTACTAACTAACTAACTAACTAACTCATTGACACTATCGAACCCATAGGTCCATGGCCGCGCGGACATAAGTTGTCCATACAACACTATCCTGAGCTAATGTTTTCCAATCATCCCCTGTATAATATACTTCCTTCAAATCATAGTTAATGTTATTCTCCCACCTCATTCTTGGTCTACCAACTGGGCGTTTTTCCTCTGGTTTTCTTAAAAGACGCTTCCATGCACGTCTTTCATTCCCCATTCGTACCACAAGTCTTATCCATCGCAGCACCAGGATAAATACATGTTTTATTAGAATATAGAAATTACCAATTAACTCTAATATTAAAAACTAAATACAATTTTGATCAATAAGGTTCATGTCGATAAGATTAAGTTCGATAACATAATTAAGACACACACACACACACACACACACACATATATATATATATATATATATGTACTGTATATATATATATATATATATATATATATATAGGCCCCCTATAAATGAGTGTGAATCTGTCTTGTCTGTCTTGTTTGTTTGTTTGTTTGTCTGTCTATCTATCTGCCTGCCTGTATGTCTATCCTTTAAGGACTCAAAAAAACTTGATCGGTTTGAATGGGAATTTTCCATCTTTTAGAGAATGTCTGTGGGATAATAATAATAATAATAATAATAAATTGGTAAGAGGCACTCGAAAGAGCATTAAGTTATAAGTTTATGATTTGTCTTTTATGAGTTCGTTCAGTGATCCTGTCCATATTCTGCATTGTTTGTAATGGTATCGCTCACACTTTTGGTCGCATATCTTGCATTCACACGAATCACTCGGTTGGTGGAATTTTGTATTTTTGCACATTTTGTGATGATATCCGTGTGTTGCTAAACCTATGATGCTGTGCCTTTGTGGTTGGTTACTTCCAGTCCACTCTCTGTTTACCATGGCGTCTGAGGCGTAGAAATCTTCGTCGATCTCTTTTTCTCTCTGTTTCTTTTTTTTCGATGACTTTCTTATATGGCTCCGTTGCTGGCAGTAGTATCCTTTGCCTCAGGTCCTCTAGGAAGAAGGTTTCTCTGGCTAGCATATAGGCCATTGTATTTGGTGTGTATTTGCTTGCACCTAATGCCTTTTTGATGAATCTTGGTTTTAATCTTTCTAACCTCTCCAAATCGCTGGTCGATAGTTTCTCCCATATCAGTTCTATACCGTAGGTGACGATCGGGGTGATCACTGATGCGAATAATTTCATGGCTGTGACTAATTTTACGATGTGACGTCTTTGATACTGCACATAGCTCTTATAGCTGCTGCTGCTCTCTCCTGCACATGTGCGCTGAAAGACTTTGTTGTTGGCTGCAGTGTTATGCCTAAATATCTGAATTTGTTGACCATTCTTATCGGTTCTTCTCCTAGTTTTAGATTATCACTTGCCGCTGTTCTTCCTCCTTTCTTGTAAACCATTTGTACAGTCTTGTTGCTGTTTATCTTGAACTCATTTTCCATAGCCCATCGTTGTATCCCATTTATGCCTTTTTGCAATTCTTCTTTGTTTTCTGCCCCAATGGCCATGTCGTCCGCATACATTACCAGCGTGGTCCTGTTTGTTGCTTTCCCAATGTCAGCCGTCATTATGTTAAATAGTAGCGGGCTGATGGGGTCTCCTTGTAGTATCCCATTAGTTTGCATAACCTCGTCTGATGCCGCAACCTCATCTGTTATTTGTAACCAGTTTCGCCTCATTATGTCGTGTACTATTCCAACAATGGGGTGCTCGTTTCCAATCATGTCCCTCATCTTCGTGAGTAGTTTTGTTCTGTTTATGTAATCGAACGCTTTTTCATAATCTATGAAGACCACGTAGTATTTCCCTTTCGGTCTGTTGAGGGCTGCTTCTATCTCATATAATAATGCGGATGCTGCTTGCAGAGTGGATTTTCCTTTCCTAAATCTGAATTGGTTATCTGGGATGTTTAATTTGTGATGTCCATCATCTGTTTGTAAGTATCTTCATAAAGATTTTGAACAGGGGTTCTCCAGTACAACGCCTCTGTATGAGTTCATGTCTCCCGTGTTTCCTTTACCTTTATACAGCATTTTCAGGGTAGCCCTTCTCCATTGTTCTGGTATGGTTCTCGTCTCTAGGCATTTGTTAAACAGTTCTTTCCATATTGATATTAGCATGTCAGTTGATGCCTTTAGGTGTTAGTATGCTACTTGATCCGGTCCTGTGGCTTTTTTTATTTTTGCTTCTTTCACGCATTTGTTTATTTCATCCTCTGTGATTTCCATTTCCAGATTCAGGGTTCTTGGGTTCCTGGTAGTATTGGCTTCGTAAGCCTCTGTTCTGTTTCCTTCATTCAGTATTTTTTGTGAAGTGGTTTTCCCAATCATCTATCGGCATTTCTTTCATCACTCCTCTGGGTTTCCTCCTTAAGACCAGGAAAGGGTCCTTTTCTGCTTCTTCGGCTAGCTGTTGGGCTTTCATTTCTATGTAATGGGTTTTCTTGTATTTTATTATGTTTTTGTACTGTTTTCTTTTCTGGGCGTATCGTTCCAGGTCTACTTGGTTTTTGGATTCCTTTGCTTTGTTTAGTGCTTTTAGTGTTTCCATCCGTTCTGTGTAGCACATCCTGTCGAACCACGGTTGTGATCTTCTTTTTGATGTTGGTTGACAGGCGTTCTTTATAAGGTTGTTAGTGATGTCTAGTGCTTTGTCCAATTTGCCTTCCTTTATTCTCGTTTTAGATTTATCTATGTTCTCCGTGTTTTTTCGTATTTGTTCTACATCTAGTTTTCTTGATATCCTGTTTTTAGGGGTTTCCTTGTTTGGTCTATTTCTGGCCTTTGTCTTTTCCAGTCTTGTTGCTATCGGTACGTGTTTCCTGATGGGTGCTAAGTTTGATGACCATAGCCCCTTTTGTTCTATTAATCTTAGATCTTTTCCCTTATATAGCAGTAAATCGATCGCGCTTGTTCCATTGTACGCTATATATGTTGGCAGTTCCATCTTATTGGTTAGGGTGTAACCCTCTTCTCTCAGTGTCTCTAGAACTACTTCAGTCTTTGTGTTCTTCTTGTCTATCCTGCAGTTGATGTCTCCAACTATTATGACGGATTCGTCTTCTTCCGTGTCTGTGGGATAATTAACGTATATAATAATTACTGTACATCAGTACGTTCTATGGGGCCTAAGCTAAAACGAAAGACATCGGTGCACTAAAAAATATGTTTTTGGAATCTTAAATAGCTTATGTTACTTAAACCATAACAAATACACCAAATTAATGTACACAGAATTGAATATCTAAAAAGTTCTAGAAAAAAGTCCGCGACAGGACATGTCTATCTTTTTACGGATTACTCACAGAATAACCATTTTTGTCTTCCAGCTCGTCAATGTCAAGGATCGGGATGTGTAGATTCCCGGGCAAGCGTAACAATGCACGGCGCGTATTCCATTACGTAACTGACAATAACCGTTTTTGTTTCAGCTCATTTATCCCAGGAAGGGAAGATCGGGATAAGTAGATTCCCGAGCAACGCCAGGTAATCAGCATGGGGTATCAAAAAATAATTATAATATAAATTTATTTAGACGTAGCGCCGCACTCTGGCTATCAGTTAGTATAAAATAGAAAGTGTATATGTTTGTGAATTTTAATCTTCTGAACCACGCGACAAATATTTATTAAAATTTGTACATACATTTTTTCAGATCCGGGGAGTGTTTAATCGCTATCTGTTATTATCTAAAACCATTACGTGTAGGAGTTCACTTGAAACTAAAATTTAAAAATCGCTCTAGCAGTCATAATTTTCGTTATTTCTCAACGAAACTCAGTGCGTTCTATTAAAATAAACCGAAGTAGGTACTAACAAAAAAATCAGCGAAATCAGATAGTTAGAAGTGACGGTTTACCGGAAAATCAAAATTAGAAATTGACTCTAGCAACCGCCAGCCCATGTTTGGTTCGTCGCGAAGTTTTCCATACAATTTAATTAACCCGTAATTTTCCTTTAACTCATCATCATCATCATCATAGTACATTCACGAATTTAGGCCATTTGTTGACCTGTTTCGACCTCAAGAGAAACACCATCCAGAAGTCTTTTGAGTGGACGTCCTGGTCTTCTTCTTCCTGCAGGTTGATATCTTAACATTTGTTTGAGTATTCTGTGATCTTCCATTCGATGAACATGTTGTATCCATCTTGACTTATAATCAGAAATTTTGTTTTCTAAAGATTCCATGTGTAATTCTTCTAAGAGGTCTTCATTTTTTTGTGATCTAGTAGTGTGTATCCTGCAGTCCTCCGAAGATATCTCATTTCAGCAGATCTAAGTCTCTCTATATCCTTCTGTTTCAACGTCCATACTTCGCTACCATACAAAAGAGTTGGAAGAGCCAGTGTTTTATACACTTTCAGTCTTGAATGCTTTTGGACTAACTGTGGCTTGAAGATAGAATTTATTAACCCTAAAATTCTTAAAAATTTAGATAGTTTTGCATTTACATCCTTTTCTTCTTCATACGAGATATTGCATCCTAGATATGTAAAATTATTCACCTGCTCCAAAATTTTATTGTCCAGTACAATTTTACTTCTTTTACTTAAATGTGAAAATATATTTGATTTATTTTGGCGTAGCAGCGCACGCCGGGTATCAGCTAGTTTTGTACACAAAAAGTAATTTTCATTAAATTCCAGAAACGAAGTTAGATCATTATTGACCCGCTCCGATCCCCAGATGAACAGGATCTAGAAGATTTTCTATGGACATATTAATAGTCCCCGAGAGAGATCCTGGAGCAATTCTTAGGGTATCCTGCACACTGGCATTCGATATATGTATATATACCATACCTCCTCTATGCGGCGACTTTATCTTCTAGTATTTGTACATTGAATTTTAGCAAAAATGTTACTCGTTCATCTTTTGGTTGAGAATTTTATATTCTGCTGTTACATCCTAGATAACCTATTCGGCAGCTATTTCTTTCTTATATATTTTATGGAAGAAAACAAGCGTTATATGGTCCACCACTGTGGTCTCGAAGTAGCGTGCTGCCTTGTCATGTAGCGGGCCAGTGTTCGATCCCAGGTCGGGGCAGTTTTCTGGGTGAGGTTTCATTCATGGTTTTTTCTCACCTGCAAGACAAATGCCAGGAAACCTTAAGGCCAAAACGGTCCCCGAAATCATATGGCCATCGCAATCATCATCATTTATATTCATCTTAGATTAAGCTTAGGATTAGGGACTCTCCTGGCTCACCACTATCATCATCATCATCATCACCCATCATATCATCGGGATAACGTAACCCCGCCTTCCAGGCACCCCAACCTCAGAAGTGGGTTACAAGTACGCCATGCCAGGAGAGCATATCAGGAATGTCGGACGACAACCTGGAACATTTGCAAAAAAAAAAAAGAAAAGAAACAAGCGTTCCATAAGTGATGAGAATGGAGAATGCTCCTTATTTTATATTGTTTACCGAACACTGTCAAGGTTATTAAGTCTAGGGAAATGAGGTGTAGTTTCATTGGGTGACAGTAGAAATGCTGTTAAGATTGTTTTTGGAAAACTCTTGGAGAAAAGATAATGAATTTAAATCTGGTTAAGTGAACGAAGAAAGATCTTACGGTTTTAATTTCATTAGGTAAAATCTATTATTATTATTATTATTATTATTATTATTATTATTATTATTATTATTACTATTATTATTATTAACTAACAAAGTAACTAACTCACTGGCACTATCGAATCCGTAGGTTCATGGCCGTGCGGACATAAGCTCTTCATACATCCCTATCCTGGGGTATATTTTTCCGATCATTCCCTGTTTAATGTACTTCCCTCAAATCATAGTTAATGTTATTCTCCCACCTCATTCTTGATCTACCAACTGGGCGTTTTCCTTCTGGTTTTCCTACAAGAAGCTTCCATGCACTTATTATTATTATTATTATTGTTGTTGTTATTATTATTATTATTATTATTATTATTACTATTATTTATCATTATTCTGAGACTTTTAGTAGTGAAAATGTCCCCTGGGCATGTTACTGGCTTCCTACAGAATTAGATGAAGAACGGGTCTACCATCGTTAGTATAATTGTCATATACCCTCTAGTAGTATCAACTCCAGTGAAGGGTTACCCCTTCTGCTCCAATACAACTGTCCAAGACTTTCTCCCTGTATCCCTGCAGATGGGTCTTCACATTATTCCCTGAAGAATGGCGTCTCTTCCGCATAGACATATCCGTTGAATTCTTGACACTCAACCCTGTGCAACGGACGACGGTATCCGTCCAATATAGGATTGACACTACTCGTGAATTATCTTTTCTTCTCCCCCCCCAACTCTTACAAGCTGACGAACAAGCTAATAAGCCAAACTCCCCAACCCCCAAGGTTGTCTGGTTCATTGGTAATAAGTACCTACACCACGACAAGGGGATGAATCCTGGGGTAGAATGAACTAAACATATTTAAATTAATAGAATAAAAAAATTAGAAATGTTTGGAAACAACATATACTAATTGTAAGAATGAAAGTCGACCGCATATATCAAAACTGTGATGAACTGTAACCCAAAGGTTGGAAGTGATGTTGAAAGACCGAAGACAAGATGGGCTCAACACTGTTAAAGAATGAGACTGGAACAAACCTTAATACATGAAGTTGATTATTATTATTATTATTATTATTATAAGAGAAAAAAATTAATATTGCTTATTAAATAGTAGATTATATACGGTATACGCAATTAAATTGGTATGGGCACGTACGACGAATGCAAGAAGAAAGATTACCCAGGAAAACATTGGAATGGTGTCCACCTGGAAGAAGGAGGAGAGGAAGACCTCGAAACTCATGGATGCAGGAAATAAGAACTGGAATGAGAGCAAGAGGACTGGAGGACATGGATTGGATGGAAAGAGACGAGTGGAGAATAAAAATAAAACATTAGGCACAGAAAGATGTGTAAACATTAAAATTCTGTATATGAATATATTATTATTATTAATATTATTATTATTATTATTATTATTATTATTATTATTATTATTATGTGTAACTTGGGGGAATACCTAGCAACAATAATCACAAATAGAAATGAGATGCACAAAGAAATTAAAAATAGGCTCAATTCTGGAACTGCGTGCTATTATGCATTGCAGAGACTTTTGATGTCCCAACTCCTTTCAAAAAACGTTAAACTGAAAATATATAAAACTATTATTCTACCAGTTATATTACATGGGTGCGAAACATGGACTCTTCCTTTAAGGGAGGAAAGGAGATTACAAGTATATGAGAATAAAGTACTTAGGAAAATTTTTGGACCAAAGAGAGATGAACAGACAGGTGAATAGAGAAGACTACATAACAATGAACTACATGGTCTTTATAGGAAGCCAGATATAATAAGAACAGTTAAGTCTTGTAGACTGCGATGGGCAGGACATGTTGCACGTATGGGGAATGAAAGACTTGCATGGAAGCTTCTTATAATAAAGCCAGAAGGAAAACGCCCAGTTGGTAGACGAAGAATGAGGTGGAAGAATAACGTTAACTATGATTTGAGGGAAGTAGATTATACAGAGAATGATTGGAAAGCATTAGCTCAGGATAGTGATGTATGGAAAGCTTATGTCCGCGCGGCCATGAACCTACGGGTTCGATAGTGCCAGTGAGTAAGTAAGTAAGTTGGAGGATAATATTCGGATGAAGCTTAAGAAACTAGATATCGGAGGTACACAATGGAGATCTTGACTAAATACAGCGTTCAACTACTAGTTCCATAAGCCACAGAATTGATTATATATTTTATACGCATCGTTCCATTAAGAGAGAGCATCAAGAATTTTTTTTTATTTTATCCTGGGTTTTATTTTGTAACACACTTCGTCTTAAATTGAATTTATTAATCCCTATATTTGAAGAAAAAAAAGTGGCAACCTTTTTTTTTTACAATTTTATCTACTTTGTATGAATCGTGTCGTAAATAAAAAATCACTTGTAACAAAAATCATATTTTCAACTGCTATTTTCCTTTTAATTGGATTTATATATCTGAAAACATATTTATGACAATACAAATAAATGAACTTAATAAAATATATAGTTAGTTAGTACCAACTATGGTTTATTTTAGCTGTTTAGTTCTTTATTCTGACCAGGCGGTCGAACTGAGCATCGCGACTAAAATATCTATTGTGCTATCCTAGTATATTATGGATGAATGGAATAAGTCATTTCGAAAAGGGATCATCTACGATTTTTTCTGAAATTCACTTTTTTCGTTATTCCATGTTTACATATGTCCTTACATCGATTCCGCGTGAGAATAGATCAAATACACAATTATTTTACCACTTTCTGACTTTACGCCGAGTTGTTCCCTTTTCGAACGGACTGACGCACGAATGTGATCTTGACTTCAGCAGCATATCTATCCTCTTGCAGTCTTTCTGTGTTATTCAAAGTAAACAACATTAAAATCATGCTACAATTGTTATTTATTTAATGCAGGACACTTGAAATACAGATCATTCACCCAAATGACAGACATTATTAACATATTTGTAATAACTATACATAACATAAACACTATTAACAACATAAGCAGAATAATATTAAGTAGATTACAATCGTATCAGTTAAGATCTGAACGTTACATAGTGAAGTTGTTTATTGAAATTACGCTATTGTGAGGCCATCAGCCGTGTAATAATGATGATAACATTAATGAATCTGTTTCGGAATCGTCGGAATCTGACGAAAGCAGTTGTTCGACTGAGAGAAAGAAAGGGATCAGACAACCAGAAAAATATTTGCACAACATAATCAAGGGCAGAGACATGTCAACCACGCCAAAACAGAAATTCCGGATCGAAAAACAGGAGAGGATTGTGGGTAAGCAATATTAAGTCAGTTTGAACCTAACATTGAAAACGATGTACCTGCACAATTTTATTTCATTATCAAGTTTAAATTCCAATTTTAATTCAATTTTGGATGTCCACGCCGTTGCTTTCAGTCATTCTCGCCCTTACGATGACAGGAAAATTCACTAAGTTAAAATATATTTTCCCCAAAGAGGTAATTCCTTCAATGTCTGCGATAAAAATTTTGCGGTAGTGAAACGCAAAATCCGCCGTCACGACCGCGTTTATACTCCAGAGGAATACGAGGGCTTCATAAGTGGTTGTTCTCAAACCAACAAGTTTTTTTTGAAGAAATGTCATACGGACATTATACATTTTCAACAATGGTGACCAATATTTTTAAAAAAGAAAGTGTTGTCCATACAGAGTATGGGTAAAGGTCTTCCAAAAGAACAAAAACATTATTTTACAATAAATAAATTGTACGAATTTGAGTATAATAGTGACAAACCTGGAATCGTAATCGGCCGGAAATTCATTGACGCCATTTTCGGGGAACAAGAGTTCAACTTACTCAAAACAAAGCCCCCAGAAATACTGCAAATACCCGATGTGAAAACACACCCTGCCTACACCAGCAAAGTACCAATCAATTACAAAAAAAATGGATGATGTAAATAAACTTTATCATTACATTTCTAATATCCATCGACATTTTTATGATGATTTATTCAAATGGCCTACAACTACATCTGAAGTAGTAGAGAACGCCGAAGATGTTCAATGACGAAATTTTTCGGGTGTACTTTTTTTTACAGTCACTTCCAAGTAATAAAAATGTAAACAATATTATTCCATGTATATAGTTATTTCACAATAATTAACTTTTTTCAACGAAATGTGTTAAATTTAATAAACGTTTCTTCGTTCATTTCGAAAAGGGATCATCTCCGGAAAATTGTAATTAGTTTTTCGGAAAAACCAATAACAAGAAAATCTTGTAAATCGGTTAGTAAACGTGAATGGTCATGAAAATTATTCAGTAGAAATTTCAGATTCATAGCTTTATCCTGGATAAATTTAATCAGTTTTTTGCCTCTCCTGTAAAATTTGATCAGTTGTAGATGATCCCTTTTCGAAATGACTGATTCATATTCTACTCATCAGTGCTATGTGAGTTACAGATTGTATTCCGAGTGTTTTTCTCTCATGGCCCACACCGCCATTCTTGGGTTGGGCGCATGGTCGCGAGGAGGGACTACAACCCTCCCCTTGGGCTTTCCTGTCCTTTTTTTTTGCTCAGGCTCGGAGTCGTAAGCCAGCACCCTGGTGGGCCCCATTAGATCCCACAATTATATATTTTCAATAGCTGTGGATGCCAAAGAAACTATTTTTCCTAACTAGAAATGAGGTGAAGGGTAATATTAATGAAAGAGAAATGAAATGGCGGGAGAGAGTAGAATGGAGAGTGTTGGTGGGATAAAATTTGGTTACTGGAGAATGCCGAGAAAAACACGAAAAATCCCGGTAATGCCCATCACCAATACCCCGTTGGAATTGCCGGGATTCGAATTTGGGATCCCAATGCGTGCAGCCGCTCGCGCTAGCAAAGCTTATAGGCCAACCGAGTTGGCATGGTTGAATGGTTAGTGCCATAATCAATTATTGCGTAATATCATATTTTTTATTTACTTTTATAAGAATCAGTGACGCTTTAGTTCCTAGTTACTAGGCAACAAAACCCATAATCTATATTTTAATAAAACACGCTATCAAAACATAAAACACAGGTTCAACTAGACGTAAAATACACTTTAATGATGGTGTATATTTACTTAATACTTAATACAGGCTTTCCACTTTACAGCAGTTTGCCTTTGATTCCTGCTTTCCAGAGATTCCTATCTTCCCATTGTCCTCTTCATCATGGCATCATATATTCCCTCATAACATGCTCTTCTACTTCTTCCCCTTCTCCTTCTGCCTGGTACCATCCAATCCAACACCTGTTTAGGCCACTGGTCTTCCGGCATCCATTGTACATGTCCATATCATTGTAGACCTCTCTTTGTTATCCTATCGATAACAGTTTCTTGTGCATCCATTTCTTGTCTGATATATGTATTTCGAATATGTTGTAGCCTGGATATTCTCATACTTCTCCGTAATCCATCCATTTCTGTCGCCAAGATTCTTTTCTGCATCCTTTTATTTATTGTCTAGCTTTCTGATCCATATGTAAGTATACTTTCTATTATTGTCTGTATAATCCCTTTTTTTTGCTTTTCTGGTCAAATTTTTTATTCCATAAACGACCATTCAGGGATCTAATCGCCTTCCTTGCACAATTTACTCTGTTAATATCTTTTTCACAAGTACCAGATTTATCTATTATAGATCCAAGATATTTAAATTCTTCAACACGTTTAATTATCATATTATTTATTTGTAGGTCTTCTGAATTTCCTCCGATTACCATATATTCTGTTTTAATATAATTTATCTTCAGTCCACCTACCTCAAATGCATCGACCAACTTTCTGATCATATATTCTATATCTTCTTTATCTTGTCCTATTATAATCTGGTCATCAGCGAATAATAAATTGTGCAGTAAATGGCCATTAATGTTGATTCCCATTCCTCTACATGACTTATTCCATTTCATTAATACATCTTCTAAATATATCTTGAACAATGTTGGTGACATCCCGCATCCTTGTCTTAATCCTTTTGTTATACCAAATTCTGAGGATACTCTATTTCCAACCTTAATACTTGCTTTACAATTCTTTTTATAAAATGTACAAGAGATTTAGATAATGATGGGGTATAACTACATAAATAAACTTTATTTTACTTTTCTGGAAGTTTATTAATAGTTGCACCTTGGATTGATTTTAAAATTTTTCCTGATGAACTGTGAAAATCACCTTCTTCGCTCATTTTTACTTTAAATTGACATATGGAACTGGCACTCAAAATTGCAGAATATAGCAACAATGTTTGTTGATTCATCGTGTCTTTTTTTTTCAAAACCCATATTAGGTTACTCTTTCTCTAAACATATAGTTTGCCGCAATAAATCAATGTTATTATACCACTGCCGCCGGATCTACGGCTCAGAAGTTTAGTATATACGAGGGGTAAAGGGAGAAACTCGCCCTCTATTGCTAATAAGAAAATGGTTGTATTGGTAGTGAACGTCTGCCACAACCAATCACTACTCTTGACGCAGCTATAGCGCGCTAGTAAGTTTTGAAATTACTGAGATGTTGTCAGCTGTATGTTTGCTAACCGTATAGAAAAAGCGGCCACTCCCACTGAATATCCATATCGGCAACACTGCCGTGAAAACGTCAGGGCCCGAGAATCAGTGGCTGCAGTGTAAATATAGGCTACTAAATATAAAACATATACTAAAATATTCTGAACGTAGATAAAATATTGTAGAGAGCACGTTACAAATATTAGGTTTAGTAACTAGTCGACTAAATAACTATTGTTTAATTCTCGTTTATAGACTGTATAACATCCAAGTTTGCACAGCATTTATAAAGTTGGATTATATGCGGTAGATTGTTGTTTGTTTTGTGCGCAAATTCGCAGATTTAATTTTGACAATATTATGAAATTATTATATTGATGAGTCCCTGTGATGAAATTCAATCCTTCAATTTATCTTGATACCTAATTAAAAATAATAAATCAAATTCATAAAATGGTCTGTTCCGGGATTTGAACCCGGGTAACCCAGAATATAAGACTAAACGCTTTGGATTAAAGTAATTATTTCAGTATCATTATTATTTTTGTCTAGACACTTTATCAAAGGCCTTCTTATAATAATCTATACAGAGGATGTGCGTCTCTAAGTTGAATTCTCTTCGCTTCTCTATTATTTGTTTTAAAGTGAATACGTTGTCGGGTGCAGCACCTTCCTTTCCTAAAACCTGTCTGCTCTTCTGATATTATTGCGTCTACTATAGTTGTTAATCTTTAAATAAAGCCAGGAAAGACTCTATAATGAAATTATACAAGGCAATGCCAGTACTTATGTATCCGAAACATGGACAGTGACAACACAACAATCTATCAGAATTCAAGCTGCTGAAATGATATTCCTCAGACCAATATCAGGATATCAAAGAACAGTCAAAAAACATAACACAGAAATAAGGCAACAACTAAAAGTAGAGAAATTAAACACTACAATAGTGAAATACAGAACAAACTGGAAAGAACACTTGGCAATGGTGACTGAGAATAGAATACAAAAGCAGCATACAGCTATTCACCATAAGGAAGAAGAAGTTTGGGACGACCAAAGAAAAGATGGAAGCAGCAGCAATTTGGAGCCGGAAAAGGCTAGTAAATAAACCTAAACCGTGATGAAGAAGTTTATTATTATTATTAGTATTATTATTATTGTTATTATTAATATTATTTCATAATTAACTATTATTTTTTTGTATTAGGACTTTTATTATTATTATTATTATTATTATTATTATTATTATTATTATTATTATTATTATTATTATTACTTAATATCACTTCATTTCTTTTGTTACAGATGAATTCCAGAATTTGCCTGCGAAACTCGTAAGTAAAATATCTTAATACACTGTGTTAATTAAACATTAATTACACTTGAACTGAATTCCATTGAAGGATTTATAAAATTCATTAAGATTCTGAAATAAGTATTTATATCTTAATATCATATTGAAGTAAAAACTATTATTAAGATTCTAAACAAATACATTCCTATCCAAACATTAAACTGATGTTCATTAATTGGATTTTAACTTTGAAAGCAGCTTTGAAATGTTTTCAATGTTCCCGACGTACAATAGTTGTATTTGTCTTGTTATTTATAGACTATCTGGGTCACACGAGTGATTGCTTTACAAAACTTGATTAATTCTACTTCTTTCAATAGCTCGACCTGTTTTCAGTCTTATTGTACAGTTCTTGGGGTTTGGTGTAAAGCCTTCTCTTACTTGGTCAAGTGAATACTGAAGTAATGGGAATGTATAATTTGCTGTTGAAGGGGTTGACTAGTGTCTAGGCGCTCTTCAGATGAGAAAGTTCGCCTTGACAATGTCGTAATTACAAAATCGATGCTACCAGAGCAAAAATACTTTGTGCACATTGATTTTCTGTTTGTGCTTGTTTTTTATGTTCAACACAAATTAGTGTCATGGCCTTGTTATGTCACTCGTATGGTACAGGATGTCAAGAAAATAACATAAACAAAGGTCCGTAAAAGTGTCATCAAATATTTCCCCTTCTTTTATTTTGGAGAATAATCGACGCTAATATTTAAAATTAAGTACAATGAAACTCAAAACACCTTAATAAAATTACCTTCATATAATTTTGTACTTCATCTTATTATTCAAATACGCGCTTTTTTTTTAATTTGAAGGAATTGATGCTATACTTATATAAATTATTTAATTATAGCACTAATTCTAACTGTAAAAATAATTAAAGCTAACTCTCAAAAACTAACTAACTCACTGGCACTATAGAACCCGTAGGCTCGTGGCCTCGTGGATATAAGCTCTCTATAAATCCCTATCCTGAGCTAATGTTTTCCAATCTTCTCCTGTATAATCTACTACCCTCATATCGTGCTTAATGGTACTCTCCCATCTCAATTGGATGTTTTCCTCCTGGTTTTCATACAAGAAGCTTCCATGACCCGCTTTCATTCCCAATTCGTGCCACATGTCATGCCCTTCGCGGTCTACTGGACTTAACTGTTCTTATGTCTTATTATATCTGGCTTCCTATAAAGACCATATAGTTCACTGTTATGTAGACGTCTCCATTCAACTGTCTGTTCATCTCTCTTTGGTCCGAAGATTTTCCTAAGAACTTCATTCTCAAATACTTGTAATCCCCTTTTCTCCCTTAAAATAAGAGTCAATGTATCACATCCATATAATAAAATTGGGAAAATAACAGTTTTATACATTTTTCATTTTAACGTTTTTTGATAGGAGTTGGGACGACAAGAATCTCTATATTGCATAATAACATGCATTTCCAGAATTGAGTTATTATTTATTTATCTGTGCTAAAACCGAGATGGAAAAATAAAAATAAAATTAATAATGTAAGATTTGAAAAAGTGGACTATACTTATAAAGTAAGTCTTTTCCGACATCCCACTATTACCTGGCTATACAAATACAGATTAGATCGTCTAGTTCAAGAAACACCGGTTGGTGAAAATATTGAAGAAGAATGGCTTGCTCTACAAAGTATTTTGACACAAGCAGCAAATGAAAGCCTGGGTATCAAAACCAAATGGAATCGAAAAAAAGGACTACGGATATGGGATGAAAACATAAAAAAGTAATTGATGATAAACGTGAAGCATACAAAACATTTCTGTCTACAAAAAAAGATGAAGATAAAGTAGAGTATCATAGGAAGAGAGCCATAGCTAAAATTGAAGTTCGCAAAAAACATAGACAAAGCTGGGAACAATTTGTCTCATTTTTGGAAACTGATATCACTAGGCCTCAACCAAAAATATATAAAGTTTTAAAAAATTTAAATAATGATTCAAGATAAAATGCACATTTAAATTGTATACCTAAAGAATCTTGGCTTACCTACTTTCATCATTTATGGACACAAAAGGATGATTTATTACAAATACCAATCTCTAATAACACTGCTTTGGAACAAATTTCTATAGATGAATTAACTGATGTTGTTAAATCATTAAAAAGTAACAAAGCTCCCGGAGAAGACCACATTAATCAAGAATTATTTAAATTTTCAACTAAATTTTTTTTAGACAGATTTCTTATTCTCCTTAATATGATATGGGAAGGACAAGAACCACCACAAAGCTGGAACAAATCCATTGTAATACCAATCTTCAAAAAAGGAAGTCAGCCAAATCAAAGATAACTATCGTGGAATTAGCTTGTTGAACTTGGCGGATTATAAAAGTCTATGCTAATATAGTTAAGAATAAATTGGAGGAAAAATTATGAAAAATTAATTGGAGAAAGAGCAGCATGGATCCAGAAAGGGTTGTAGCTCTTGTAAAGATGGATTATCCAATCTAACAACTACTATTACGAAAGCACAAGGAATTCAATATAGAAACTCATATCGCCTTCGTTGACTTCATAAAGGCTTTTGACAAAGTAGACAGAAATATATTACTACAAATTTTAGCTGATGATAACGTTCCACAACAATATATTACTAATATCTTCAACATCTATAAAGATAATGAAATCTCTGTTAAACAAGATGGCAAATTATCTTCTTGGGAAAAGATCAACACTGGAGTAAGACTTCGTTGACTTCATAAAGGCTTTTGACAAAGTAGACAGAAATATATTACTACAAATTTTAGCTGATGATAACGTTCCACAACAATATATTACTAATATCTTCAACATCTATATAGATAATGAAATCTCTGTTAAACAAGATGGCAAATTATCTTCTTGGGAAAAGATCAACACTGGAGTAAGACAGGGATGTGGACTTTCACCGGTGCTTTTCATTATATGCATGAATAAATTAATAAATGAATGGAGGAAAACACAACGAGGATATATACCCATCAATAGGAACCTCAAACTCGATGCTATTCTTTTGCAGACGATTTAGCTCTTCTGGCACTTTCCGAAAATGATTTGCAACGATCAATTTATAATTTACAAAAAATAGGTGTCAAATTTAATATGCAAATATCAATTATCAAAACTAAAATTATGGCATTTCATGGGAAGGACCCCATACAAAGTAAAATCTGTCTCCAGAATAAAATTTTAGAGAGATCTAATCAATTTAAATATCTTGGATATTATCTCTCTATCTGGGATGAAAAGGATATCCCTGAAAAAGTTACTAGTTGTAATAAAAGTTTAGGAATCATTAATCAAGTTATGAAACCATCCCTTGTACAAAAAAACACCAGATTACGTTTATATAACACTTTGGCTAGACCAGTGTTGACCTATGGTAGTGAAGCATGAACACTAAGAAAACAACATGAAAGCAGAATAACGGCTTGTGAAATGAGATTCATGCGCAGAACAGCGGGTTACACCAGATGGGATCGGAAAAGGAACACCGATATCTTAAAAGAATTGAAGACTACGCCAATTTTGGAATATATTAAACAGTACCAACTAAATTGGAAACACCATCTTGAAAGAATGAGTTCAAATCGGATCCCCAAAGCTATTTATAATTATATACCAAGAGGACGAAGATCACTGGGCCGTCCTATGAAACGCTGGAGGGAAATTTTCTATAGGATCGTAACAGGCCTTGGCCTAATACTTGGAAGGAAGAAGAACAAAAATAATTACATTTTCATATTCTAAATCTAACGCACGTTTGTACCAAATAGTACTAATAATAAATAGTTATTTTTAATACTTGAAAATTCAGTATTAAAATGCAGTGTTATGAAATATAGCATATATTAATCAAGCTGTCTCTTGTGAGTTGAAGCCAAGTTTTGTATGCATTTAAAGGATGAATAAAACCCAAAATAATGTTGCATGCTTAATTGCATGTAATTTCTTGCTCCATATACTGGAATAATTTAAATGAAAGCATTTTCCAGAATTTTGTTATTTTGGGATGATAATTTGAACTAGTATTTATAATTAATTATTATTTAACCACACATAGCGTTATAAAATTGCCAGCACGTAATTTGAACTTCAACATAGGTAATTAACTTAAACAAATGCGGTTTCTGTTGTTTTTGTTTTATTTTGAGATAATAATTAGAGCTAATATTTACAGTTAATCCGAAATAGGTTTATAAAATTTATTTCGTATAATGTTTACGTAATCTTACGGGAATAACTTACCTGTATGCTCAAAAAAGTTGAATAATGTCATTTTGTCTGGAATTTATTATATACTGGAAAATAATCAGTAATGAACAGGTTTACAACGTATTATCACATCTTCCTGTGACCAATGCTCTACATTCTTATCCTTCCCCCCCCAATATCTTTATCTTCCCTGTACCGTTTTTTGTAATAATTTTAAATTAATTCCTTTCTTTATGTCCTTACCGCTGGCATCAAATTCAAAACACTTTTAGGTAGCTATTCATCTCATTTTCTTTTATATGTCCATAACGTTAAAATTATCTGTATTTTACAAAATCTATAATTGAATTTTCTTTATGCAATAAGTTGCCTAATCATTTCATTTCTTATTCTGTCCACTGTAGAATATTTGAACGTCATACGAAATCCATTTCCAGTGCTAATGATTTTGACTGGACATTTTGACCGCAAATTTCGATTTTTAAGATTTCCGCACCATATTGGATTGCAGATTGATGTATAATTTTGTATTTCAGTTTCGTTACGAATATCATTTCATAATATTCCATTTAGTATTGCCGTATAATAGTAATAGTCATCATCATCATCATCTTCATTCATGGACTAGGTCTGTTGACCCGTTCCGACTTCAGCCCATCTCTTTCTAGGTCTGCCCACATCTCGGGTGCCTTTAGGTTTGTATTTTGTTATTTGTTTTGGATATCTATCTTCATTCATTCTGTCTATGTGTTGCTTCCATTTTTGTCTATATGTATCCATTTTATCAGTTATTGCAAATATTTCAAGTTCCTGTCTTATTTCTGTGTTCTTGATTCTGTCTTCCTTAGTGCACCCTTTAACAGATCTCAAAAATTTCATTTCTGCCGCCGTTATCCTACTTAGGTCTTGTTTTTATGTATCCAGGCTTCTGAACCATAGAGCAGTACCGGTACTGCCAACATTTTATAAAATTTCAGTTGGGTCTCTCTTCTTGTTTTGTTATTTAGTGTTCGTTTTATCGTACCACATATTCCCTGGAATTTTGCTATTTTATTATTTATATCATTATCATAATTAAATGAAATGTCACATCCTAGATAATTGAGATGGTTCACCTGTTCTATGATTTTGTTTTCTATTACTATTTTCGATCTGATTTGATTTTTCCCTTGGAATGCCATTACCTTAGTTTTTTCTATGGATATTTTGAGATTATATTGTTCACATATATTATGTAGTTTAAAAAATATTCCTCTGAAGTTCGTCTTCTGTATTGCTATTATTACCTGGTCATCAGCGTATAATAATGTTTTCAAGTAGTGTGTTTTATCTAATTTTATTCCTTTTTGTGTTTCTTCGTTCCATTTTTTTATTATATCATTGATGTTAAATAAAACTGGAGAGATACTGCATCCTTGTTTAACTCCTTGATTAGTATGAATTTTATTTTTACTTACTTCATTTCTAGTTTTTATAACAAAATTTGTGTTCCAGTACAAACTCTTTATAGCTGCTATTAAGTGTTTCGGAATTCCTTTTTCTTTTAAAATTGTCCAGAGTTTTCCTCTGTCTACTTTATCAAATGCCTTGACAAAATCAATAAAAGCTATGTGTGTTTCCATGTTATATTCTCTTCTTTTGTTTATAAATTCTTTTATCGTAAATATATTATCCATGCATGAACGCCCTGGTCTGAATCCACTTTGTTCTTCTGTTAACATTACCTCTGTTATTTGTTTTAATCTAAATGTTAAGATTCTTGAGTATATTTTATAGCCTGCAGTTAAAATGCTTATTCCTCTGTAGTTGTTGCAGTCTTTACGTTCTCCTTTCTTAAAAATAGATTGTACTAGTAATAGTAATAATAATAATAATAATAATAATAATAATAATAATAATAATAATAATAATAATAATAATAATAATAAAGTCCACCGCTGTGGTCTCGAGGTAGTGCTGCCTTGCCATGCACAGGGCCCGGATTCGATCCCCGGTCGGGACAGTTTCCTGGGCGAGGCTTTTATCGGGGTTTTTCCTCACCTGTAAGACAAATGTCAGGAAACTTTAAGGCCCAAACGGTCCCCGAACATCATATGGTCATCGCAATTATCATCATTCATATTCATCTAGATTAAGGACTCTCGAGGCCAGCACTATCATCATCCATCATATTATCGGGGAAACGTAACCCCGCCTTCTAGGGGCCCCAACCTCAGACGTGTGTTACAATTACTCCAATGCCAGAAGAGAAACTAGTACAATAAACCCATTGAAGTTGATTGAATATGAAATTAATATTAATGGGGTAATTTTTTGAATACCAGGAATGTACCCAAAAAAAACCGGGGGATTAAAGAAGAAGAAGAAGAAGAAGAAGAAGAAGAAGAAGAAGAAGAAGAAGAAGAAAGAGAAGAGAAGAGAAGAGAAGAGAAGAGAAGAGAAGAGAAGAGAAGAGAAGAGAAGAGAAGAGAAGAGAAGAGAAGAGAAGAGAAGAGAAGAGAGAGAAGAGAAGAGAGAAGAGAAGAGAAGAGAAGAGAGAGAAGAGAAGAGAAGAGAAGAGAAGAGAAGAGAAGAGAAGAGAAGAGAAGAGAAGAGAAGAGAAGATAAGAGAAGAGAAGAAGAGAAGAGAAGAGAAGAGAAGAGAAGAGAAGAGAAGAGAATAGAAGATAAGATAAGATAAGATAATGAGAAGATAATATAAGATAATATAATATAATATAATATAAATAAATAATATAATATAATATAATATAATATATATAATATAATATAATATAATATAATATAATATAATATAATATAATATAATATAATATAATATAATATAATATAATATAATATAATATAATAAATTAATATAATATAATAATATAATATAATATATATAATATAATATAATATAATATAATTAATATAATATAATATAATATAATCCATCCATAGTAATTCTGCCCGAAGGCAGGTCCTTCACTGCAATCATAGCATTTTCATGCTATGCTTGCAGCTTTACTAGGGAATTGTGTAGGTGTGGTAGCTTCCCGATGCTTTCCACACCTGTGAAGGATGATAAGGATGATGATGATGGCCATATGATTTCGGAGACCGTTTGGGCCTTAAAGTTTTCCTGACATTTGTCTTACAGATAAGGAAAAACCCCGATAAAAACCTCACCCAGAAAAACTGCCCCGACCGGGGATCGAACCCGGGCCCGCTGCGTGACAAGGAAGCACGCTACCTCGAGACCACAGCGGTGGACAATAATATAATATAATAATAATAATAATAATAATAATAATAATAATAATAATAATAATAATAATGATAATGATGATGATCCTTGCGGACTATGATTAGTTTTGTTTCAAACCCGGCCGATGTCATTCCATTTTTTTCAGGGAATAAAAATTCTGAGTGTGGCATCCTTCAAAAAGGAAGTAAAGGCATTCCCTTTCAATACATTGAAACCCGTATAAAAAAGAACTGATGCCTGAAATAAGAAGCCGCTGTGAAAAATTTGCGATAGTAATGACTTAAAATTATAATGACGCCGTTAAATAAAGCACTAATTGATAATAGTAACAATACCAATACCAAAAGTAATTGAGTAAAACTTGTAAGTATATAGTTCTCAGGTGATACACCGAATTCTTTACTGTGACTTACAGAACTTGAACTTACATAATTATACACACATTCTGTCACATTATTAGGACTATTAATAATACTTGTTAAGTTAATACAAATTCCAGAATACGTATTACTTCAACTTAATGGCGAGGTCACAAGTTTTCAATCTGAGTGTGATTAATTCGAAATGATAGCTGATACTTTACCGATACTTGATTTTTGTCTGTGTAGCTAGTTTTCAAGTATTTATGTATTACAACTAATACCCGGCGTTCGCTGCTACGCCTAAATAAATGAAAATTAATGTGCTTTTATATTTAGTTGAATAAGTGTAAGGAAAATAATTATAAATTTATATTTTTAGATAGCCCTGCTGATTACCCGGCATTGCCCGGGAATTTACTTATCCCGATATTCTTGACATAAATGAGCTGAAATACGAAAATTAATGTGTTTTATGTTTGGTTAAATAAGTATATAGAAATACTTATATCGTAATTATTTTAAGATTCCTCGTGCTGATTACCCGGTATCGCCCGGGAATCTACTTATCTAGATCTTCTTGGCATAAATGAGCGGAAAGATAAAATTCGTTATTGTGAGTTATCCGTAAAATATAAACATATGCTGTCGCGGACGTTTTTGTAGAGATTTTTGACATATTCAATTCTATGTACGTTAATTATGTGTATTCGTTATGGTTTAGGCAGCGTAAACCATTTAAGCGTCCAAAGAGCTATTTTTTTCACGTTTTCCACTACAAAGGGAGATCTATAAGGGTGTAGGAGTTGAGTATTATAACTATCTTATAGCCTATGTTCATCCTTGGACTCTCCTGACCATTTTCCAAAAAAACCCAATCACAATCGGATCAACGGTATGGCCGCACATAAAGTACGAACAAAAAACAAAGAAACCAACAAACAAACATTCATTTTTATATATTAGATTTTGAGAGATCAGAGCTAAAGCGAAATTGATATTATCAAAATATGAACACTGAATATAATGATTGTATTACAATATTTAGATCTCAGTCCGTAAATTACATAATGCTAGGAAAATAAATGGTCTACTATTAATCATCAACAAAAATTTGAAATCCGTTAAAATTATATTTCTTACACCCAAATAAAGTTTTACCTAGTACACGTTATCGTATATTTCACAAAATAAGCGTTGGTAATAACATTTTATGTCACTACTATCACATCCATAACTCCTCTTACGTGGTTATCCGAAGTCCTTTTCGCATTTTTCCCTTATTTAATTGAAATTATTTATCTGGTTTTTAGGAACCTTCTCTGTTTCTCCTTCTTTTTTGTATGACGTATTTCACATCAAATAGGGCTACCTTTGTCTGAAGTTTATAAAAGAGGGTACTTGTCAAACAAAATATTTCGCTGAATGTGAACTCCACAAGGTTGAATTCAAAATAGGAAAGTGCCTATCCAAAATCTCCAGCCTCGTGATACATCTATCCAAATTGTTTGGACTCTCCCAATTTTTGGACTCTGCAAGATGCTAATAAACAAATTAATCAGTTAATTTCTATATTCACGTAGTGTCTCTGCAAGTTTTGAATTGTAATTCTATATTGCAGAAAATACTTCAGGAATCCTATTTTTTAACTTCAGAAACTAATGCAGTCTTCTTTCAGTAGAATTTGTAAAAATGAAGGAGAGTAAGATTCGAGAGACATGCAAAAATTGTATTCTTTGATTGACGACACAGATTTAAAGAGTAGTAAATTTAGCCGGTGGTTTTCCAAAACAGTGCACAAACCTTGTCCTAGGATATCTCTCTCTAACTCTTCTCTGTAGATCACTAATTTCTGTGGACATTTGAGCAGAACTTGTCATAACAATGTGCAACTAGTTTTGAACCACACTCATATCTATTTAGTGTGCCAAGTACATGTTCTGCGAGAGCACTGGAAGTGCAGTCTGCACTGATATCTGTAAACACAAACAATCGTTCAAATTTCTCCATCAGGTAGTGAATATCCTATCACTGTTGATAATTGAGAATGAGAAGATATATCTCTGGTCTTATCTAGTATCAGGACAATTAATGGCGAATAAGTTACTTCTGATCATATCTTCTTCACAGTGATATTGGCAACACTTTCAATTAAATCGTTCTGTACATGCTTTGACAACCCCGATAAGACCGTAGCTTTCTGAAATAATTGTCTAGGGTATCGTCATATTTACTTAATAATTAAATTAATTCAATGCAACTCCTTATGTTAACAGAGGTTTAATCTTCCAAATCTTCTCTAAAAGACAATTCTTGAGGAGTAGCCAAGAAGATGACAATACCAATCAAATTTAGTACATCTTTTCTATTGTTTTCTACCTGCTCATTATATTATAATGTCTCTTGCTTTAGATGCTGATCTATTTGAGTCTACTGGGGTTGTACCAAATGTAGCTTGAGAAATTTGAGAATGTATATGATTTTGTGATTGTTGATGTCGTTATATTGCTTTTGATAGACTTTTCATATCATCGAACTCAGAATCGTTCCAAGATACTTTTTTATTATAAAATGAACAAGTCCAAGTGTATAATTTTGAGTTTTTCTACACAAACATCATCAGTAAATTCATCATACTGCTCTTTTTTAAAGTGATGTACACATGGTTTTGTTTTAATTCGAAACAGATAGGGTGTAGGTCTACCGGATGAAATAATTATTTCTTGGATTTAAAATTCCTTTAACTGAAGGACTGCAATTTTAAACACTAACACGCAAGAGTCATCTCCTTACAAACCCTCGGTATTGCTACTCGCACTTCCTGAGGCAATTTGTAAGTGCGAGGAAAGAGTCTAAGCCAGGGGTCACCAATTAGATTTCATGGAGGTTCATTTTCAAAGTAGTAACTTGAGTCGAGGTATTAAACATACGAAGTTTTTTATAAAGTAATTAATATTATAAGGAAATTATTTAAATTATGTTATGGGTATGAATTGTCCAAATTAAACAAAACACATGGTAAATACTAAAAGGATACAGCACAGTAGTACACAGTTATTAATTCTAATAATTATTAATAAGTTTATGATAAACTTGACATATGGTTAGAGTGATACTTAAAGATCTCACCTCAAAAATATCGTGTTTTTCACGATACCAGGTTTCAAACGGAATACTGTTCATTTTCAGTCAAATATCTGGCCACCCGAGCCAACAATAATACTATCATAATATGACATTTAATACACTGATTTTATTTAATGTTTAACCGGTTTTAAAAATGTGTATTAATCCGATATTTAACCTGTCAGGAAACCAAAGCCCCAGGAACCGTATCCGGACCGCGGTCCGCCAATTAGTAACCCTGCTAAGCAATGCATTCCTTCACAGTTCACATTGCACGCTCTAGCATAAATGTACACGTATATGACAAAAGTCAATATTTTAATTGCCCGCTACAGAATATTTTACTTGAATTGATTAAATTAAATTAGGTACTGAAAATCCAACAAATACTTGCATTAAACACGTGCTATTTGTACTTAAACAGATGAGAAAATAAACTTAAAACAAACAGGAAACGCGGCAAAGGGAACGCATTCAAAGAAACTTTCCATAGCTCCACCGGCTGCCGAGAGTTCACGGCAGTATACGAATATCAACGATTTTCTCTCTAGCATTAATTTGGATTACATAGGTACCGAGAAATAATGCACGAATATCAAAATAATTATATACTCAATCGTGGCCTGAGATATACGATAAATTAATTTCGAATATATGTGTATTACTATTTCCTCGTATGAATAACATATACTGGTAGTGTAATAAATTGTATTAAATTAAATATATTCATCTCTGTTAAAACCAAATGAAAGTAGTCATTACCTTCATTCTATTGAACGACCACTATTTTTCAGATGTGTTTAATTATTTTCTTCTTCTTCATTGTCACTGATTATTAGAGCTGTCGCCTGTCTCCGTCCTCTGATGCCATCCTTTCTCTATTCTTCAATACGTAAGTTTATTGTCGTCATTACCTCGTCACCGTCCTCGTCCCAGTTGTCATGGGCGATCTCGTTATCTTCTTTGAGATAGTGTCCAACTTAATACAAAGGAACGCCAATACATCAGAAAAATCGACCGTACCGGAACCTTCAACCCTCGATTCCAAACGTCGAGAGGCCGATTATTCTATAAAACATTATTATATTATTATTATTGATTTCGTACATCTCAATGATGGATAAATCATATTTGAAGAGAAAAATTATACGCTCAGACCGGGACTTGAACCCGGGACCCTTGGTTTCTCTAGACCAAGTGCTCTACCAACTGAGCTACCTGAGCAAGTACCGATCTAAACGCAAATCCCTCTCTATATATTATTATATTGATTTCTGTTGGGTTTGTCTTTCGGGCTAAATGACCGTGGTTTATCATTCTTAAAGCTCAACGTTTCGTCTACTACTGCGGTAGCCATCCTCAAGAGATTCTGCGTGCAGTATGAATTCCTAACTCTTCAACTGTCGGCTGCAATATTTTTGTGCAATATTTTAAATTATCAATATATTAATTTGTATATTATATAACGTGTGGTTGAAAATATTAGTTATGAATCGTTATTAATAAACATAGAGTTTAGGAGTGCTTTGGGATTTACGACTAATCTCACGCAAAACTGAAGAGGTATATGGCATAGTGGTATAAGTCGGTATTTATAAAAATGAGTACGGAGTATATTACACGGTTGTAAAGAAGAAACTACATACTGTATTTCAGATACATCAACAATTAATACCTTCACTTAGGACAATAAATATCTCCATGATTATCAATATTAAGCTAGCTTGATTCTTTTTATACTGACTAAAAAAAATTGTTTTTTCAAAATTAAGAAAAATGACACACCACTATGCCATTTACTCATTAATCCTTCTTCTCGTAGACAGACATATTTAAACCACTTTTATTTTCAATACCGGTATTTCATGTCGTTTATATTATCATCATCTCATTTGATCCAGGGTCGCTCTCCGGACTTAAAATATGTTTCAAACATTATTTTATCATTTATTCTGTTCATATGCACAAACCTACTTAGTATTTTGTGATTTCTTCTTCTTCTTCTTATTCCTTTCATGTGATAGACCTAGGTGACTGTTACGGTCTCAATCCAACGTTTGAAGGGTCTGCCCAAAGATCTCTTGCCTGGTGGCTGGTAATTTAAGATTTGACGTGGTATTCTTGTACGGCTCATTCTTCTTACGTGAGATTTCCAGTTGTTTCTATATTTTTGTACATATTCCATGATTGATTCTGTTTGCAATTTTTTGAGAATCTCACAATTCCTCTTATGGTGATTTAATGTTTTGTCATTTAATGCAATTAACTAGACCTATGTATTTATTTTCGGATAGAAGCGTGCACAAACATAAACTCATCATATATAACTCTGTTTGCTTTTGCATATATTTTCGCCGGTTACAACCCAAAAGAGAACATTTAATACGATTTTATAACATTTAATCTCACGTTCTCACAATTTAAGAGAGGACATTAACACAGTATGTGTAACAGATAAGTAACTTACGTTGGTAAAAAATTTTAAAATTAGATTTTCATAAAACCTTTTACAAGGGTTAGGCCTATAATGAAAATTTAATTTTTTTAACTCAATTACCTGACTCTCCACAAAGAAAACTTATGTTTTACATTAGCAAAACACTGTAGCAGCGAATCCGTAACAAATTCCTGCTTGCTGTTTTCCTACGCTGATTAACCACATCTCCTTTTTCACAAGTTAGGACACACACAATCCATTGTGGAAGAGGTAACGTGGATTCCTAGTTTGCAGCGAGCCAGGTTTTGATACCCGGTCAGGATAAGTTTTATGGGTGAGGTTTTTCGGGATCTTCTTCAGCTTTAACTTTTTTATGGAACCTTTAAGAAACAAATTATCCCGGAATACTTTAAAGCTATCATAATAACCCGTATCACATTTGCCTTGAGAAGCATGAATATATGAGTGAATGCCTTAAATGTTTGTGGCCCTTGCATTCAGAAGGTCAGTCATCTGGCGAGGCTCTCCAAATCCTAATAAAACAACTTTTCAAATACCCCTGTTAACCCTTAAATTGCCAAAGCACTAATTTCTCGTGCCAGTTATCTGAAAATGATTATCATAAGTAATGCCACGAGTGATTTCCAATTTATCTAGAGAATTTGTAAATCAAGAGTGGCATTTGTTAGGACTATTTAACGAATAAAATTAAGCTGTTTACTCACAAATCATTATTTAACTATAGTTATTTTAACATATTTATATATTTAATGTAAACGGCGATGTTTGAAAACAAATGAGAAACGATAGGTACGCTTCTACTGCTTCATTTGTTTATCACTGCAACCAGATCATACTATTTATTGCCAAAGGAACGCAATATTGTAAGGAGCAGCTTTCTTTAATATGGTAATTATAACACTGATAAATATTGGTGAAACACGACTCTGATTGGTTGTAAAACAGAAATCATTGAAACGTGATTGGTCATTGACTCCCATTTGGGGCATGAGTTAAATAGTCAAACATAACTATTATTATTGGGTTTATTGTGCAATTCTTCTAACATTTGAGTAATTTCTACTAGTTCGTTCTCTTCTGTTTTATTAACTAACTAACTAACTCACTAGCACTATCGAACCCGTAGGTTCATGGCCGCGCGGAAATAAGATCTCCCGATCCTAAGCTAATGTTTTACAATCATTCCCTGTATAATCTACTTCCCTCATATCTTGGTTAATGTTATTCTCTCACCTCTAGTCTACCAACTGGGCGTTTTTCCCCAGGTTTTCCAGCAAGAAGTTTCATTCTCCATTCGTGCCACATGTTCTCCCCATCTCAGTATACGAGACTTAACTCTGGCATCCTATAAAGACAATGTAGTTCACTGTTATGTAGTCTTCTCCATTCACCTGTCTGTTCATCTCTCTTTCGTCCAAAAATTTTCCTAAGAACTTTATTCTCAAATACTCGTAATCTCCTTTCCTGCCTTAAAGTAAGAGTCCATGTTTCGCATCTATATAATATAACTGGTGAAATAACGATTTTTATATATTTTCAGTTTAACATGTTTTGAATGGAGTTGGGACATCAAGAGTCTCTGAAATGTATAATAGCACGCATTTCCAGAATGGAGCCTATGTTTAATTTCTTTGTTCATCTCATTTCTATTTGTGATTATTGTTCCTAGGTATTTGAATTCAGACACTTCTTCAAAACTTCCATCATTTGTCATTAGCTGTCAATTTCCATTATATAATGTATTTCTATGTGTGACCATATATTTAGTTTTATTGCTATTTACTTCCGGTCGCAATTTCTTAGTGTTACTCTATAGTATTTGCGTGTTGGCCCTTAGTTTCTCCTCGCTATCGCCCAGTAGTACTACATCATGAGCATAATTCTTCTGTTTTATTAAAAATATTAAATAAATCAACTAATTTGTTTTATCTTATACTATATGTTGCGTATTTAAAGATTAAAACACTAGTTGTTAGATGCATACTTTCCTTTACTTTAATGTTGGTGCTATAATGTTAACAAGATCACATGTGGCTTCACGGTTAATCAACTCATATTGACGGAGGAAAACTACTTCAGTCGACCGATGACACTATACAGTTTAACGTTAATGTTCTGCTTTAAACTTCATGTCACTTGTTATTGAGTTTTATCTGACGACGGTACAGTGCAGTGTGGTTGATTGCACGTTTTCCAAAAAAGCCGAGATGTTGTTAATTTACGGGGAAACTAGACGTAGTGGTACGGATTGTCAACTGCTTCATCAAGAGCATTTTCCGCATCACGTCACTCTATCATTACCATTTTTACGAGATTGGGAAAAACGACTGGTCCGGCGCCGAAGCCGTTAGATCTAGAGCATCAGGCTTCGGCGCAGAGTTTCGAGAGGCGCGCTGTTTCTAGTCCCCATAGTTTAAGACATTTTATCGTGAAATGTTGACTAGTATGAGACCGGTGTCCACCCAGAATGATGAGGGATTTGGGTTGATGCAATAAATAACCGCTTCAGGTAGAGAAAACCAGCTAGAACGGCTGGGAAACCCGAAGTGCTAAACACTTTTTATACTGGGTCATTGATTTTACACTTATGTGACTGTCACATGTATGTGTAAAGTCAGCAACCGTTTGGTAAGTAAATGGACGTCTATCCTGTCGCGCCATGTGGTTCGAGAGCAACGGCTGCGGGAAGGAGCAATCTTTAACGTTAACAGAACCAATAGTGGTGCTGCATGGACATACCGTACTTTCGACGTTGAAGATAATCTGTCTGCGACTACTAACACCATTGCACGTAGGCTACTATTAATGTGTTCCAGAACAGATTCTGGTGTATTCTGCATGAAAAACGTCATCCATGCCACACCATCAGAGTATAGGCAGATTTTGTTCCATATGTGAATTACTGTGCTTGATTTCATTACATTTTATGCGAGTACTCTGTTTCATCGGGATATTTTCACCAATAAAGGATATTTCAACAGAACGTTTTCAAATGTCAGAAGAAATACATTTGGGATGAAGGAATTTCCACGCAATACATTGCAGTAGTTTTCAGCAAGAGTTTGGCATCCGTGTATGGACTGGAATCGTGAGTGATCATCCTGTTGCTCTGTATATTCTGCCGCAATCCTCTTTACGAGTCCGAGCTACTTGACATTCCTGCAAAAAAGTAATAGTGCAACTATTGTAAGATATTGGAGCAAAACGCATTCTGAGAAAATGTGGTTTAGCCATTATAGAGCACTAGTATACTTTCCAAATCACGATAAATATTAAATCATCAGTCCACAGAAAGATTCAAGAAGTGAAAATAGCATTTCAAATGGAACACATACAAGTTAAGTCTGTAGCAAAGGGAAAGTCATGAGAAAAAAGTAGACAAACTGGCAGTGGAAGGTAACAACAAATAGCGCAAGGAGACAGTGGTAAAATTTAGATTGACTATTTAACTCATTCCCCAAATGGTAGTCAATTACTAATCACGTTTCAATGAATTTTGTTTTACAACCACTGACAGTAATGTTTCACCTAGCTCTTTATCGATTTCTCTTCATCAGTTCCTGCTTTTGTGATAAAGAAAGCTCCCCTTATATTATCCTGAACAGGTCAGAGCATTATTTTACTTTCTTTCCTCAACACTTTCTCTATTTTGCGTTACAATTTCTATATTTTTTATTTATTATAAATTATATATTTCATGTACAATTTGTTGCCTCTACTCCCGAAGGTCGCGGGTTCAAAGCCAATCGAATGGATGGATTTTTAGGATGAAAAATCCAATGGACAAGTTCTTCGGGGGGGGGGACTTAAAGTCGTGGATCACGAGTCTGAACATTTTCAGGCTCGCAATAGAACTGCAAGCCTGAATAAAAAAGGCCTCTGTGGAAAACTTAATCTATCTTCATCCATTCATGTAACACCTTAGTTGCTTACTAGATGTCTCATTGAGGCGGTATGCTAACCACATGTCACTCGCAACTAAATTAGCCTTGTTAAGACACTCGCATTAGGAGGGAACTTATGTCCCCACGCGGATATATGGGGTACACACATACATATATTTAATTGTATTTTAAGTCTCTATTTATATATTTTTGCTGGTTGAGTGGAAGAGAATGACTTATGGCCGTAACTCTCCAGAATAAATAAAGTATTATTACTTCCAATATAAACCCGGACCGGCCTCACGGGGTTTCCCCCGTCAGGCAGCGCTCTCTCCTCGTCCGCATTTCACTCTGCCAGCCGCTCGTCCTTGAACTAGTCAGTTTACTATCGTTCGACAAGATGAGACGTCAGCTGACATTAGAGCAGCGCATTTATGTATGTAAATGTTATTATAAATACGAATCAGCTCGTCGCGTTCGCGAGGAATTTATTCGGAACAATTACATTTTGACCCCATTTTTTCTTGAACTGACTGAAGAAGAGAAATCATATAAACAAGATTCTGATACTGCTCATACAGCAGAGAAGTCCATGAATAAAATTAGGAAAGTGTTTGAAGATAGAGTGATTAGTGCTGGCGTATGGCCCCCTCGCTCCCCAGATCTAACAGTGTGTGATTTTTATTTGTGGGGTAGCCTCAAGGTCAAAGTGTACAAAACAAATCCGCACACATTGGAAGAACTGAAGAACAACATAAGAAATGAAATCAGAAACTTGACAGTGCCCGAAACTACAGCGTGTCAATCTAAATGTGTTTACTCGGTATAATGCCTGTTTAACTGCGGGAGGACAATATTTCCAGCATTTTCTATAAGGTAAGAAACAGTTCAAGGACGGGTGGCAGGCAGGGTGAGGTCGGTCCGGTTTTATATTGGAAGCCCGTTATTATCATTATTAATTTTTCTGATCACATCTTGTCTTATTTTTTCAGCTTTTTAGTTTTAATATTGCTGTAAATTAATGTATTGTAGACCCTATTTAAACATATTATGCATCCATCCATAGTAATTCTGCCCGAAGGCAGGTCTTTCACTGCAGTCACAGCATTTTCATGCTATGCTTTGCAGCTTTACTAGGGAATTACAGGTGTGATAGCTTCCCGTTGCTTTCCACACCGGTGAAGGATGATTATGATAATGATAAGGATGATGATGTTGGCCGGATGATTTTCGGGGATCGTTGGGCCTTAAGCTTCCTGACATTTGTCTTACAGGTGAGGAAAAGCCCCGAAAAAACCTCACCCATGAGCCTGTACCGACCAGGAATCGAACCCGGGGCCCGCTGCGTGACAAGGCAGCAAATATATTATGAACTGTTTAATAAAACTCTATTAAATTGAAACTATATAATATTTTCTTTAATTTCTGTCTCTAATCGTGTTCAATGGGAACATTTTAATACATTTTAAAATATTTGTCTAGTTCTTTGATCAGAAGAGTTCGTAATCTTTACAATATTTTCCTTTCAATTTATATTTGTGGGAGAGTCGTATAAATGACATTCCTGGTTTATATATTCCCAGGATAAATTAACTGGCTCCGTGTATTGTCGTAAAATCTAAATGTACTGTGACGTTACCTATGATAATAAAATGAGGTTCGAGTATATTGAGGCAGAGTGTTTTAACAATAATATTCGGTCTGTGTGAAGTTGATGACACGATCTAGGGGTGTCCATAGTATCACATGATATAATCGGTGACGTGGTGGCGTCCGCCCACTAAAGCGTCGCCATAGGAACATGACGTCATAACATCAAAAATGGATGTCGAGGTGACGCAAGTAAACTCGGCCTTCACGACATCAACTATTTGTGTTCGTCCTTGACACCGCGCCGTCTTGATTTACCTACAGAGAGTTCTCTCTCTCGCGGTACCCTGCGACAATAATATAATTTGAATCATCGAAATTCTTTGAAAATTGCGAATTAAATAATAGGTCATAATATAATATAAATGAAGACTTCAGCGCAAAAAAAAAAAATCCCGATTGTTACTTCAATTCGAAATATATATTTTTTAAATAATAATGACGATGATGATGATGACGACGACGGTGATGATGATGATGATGATGAACAGATTTTTCAATGTGTAAACATATTTCTCTGCAGAAATACATTATATAATGGAAATGGACAGCTAATGACAAATGAGGGAAATTTTGAGGAAGTGACTAAATTCAAATACCTAGGAACAATAATCACAAATAGGAATGAGATGCACAAAGAAATTAAACATAGGCTCAATTCTGAAAATCCGTGCTGTTATGCATTACAGGGACTCGACGTCCCAACTCCTTTCAAAAAACGTTAAACTGAAAATATATAAAACTATTATTCTACTAGTTATATTATATGGGTGCGAAACATGGACCCTTACTTTAAGGGAGGAAAGGAGATTACGAGTATTTCAGAATAAAGTTCTTAGAAAAATTTTTGTACCAAAGAGAGATGAACAGACTGGTGAATGGAGAAGACTATATAACAATGAACTACATAGTCTTTATAGAAAGCCAGATATAATAAGAACAGTTAAGTCTCGTAGACTGCGATGGGCAGGACATGTGGCACGGATGGGGAATGAAATACGTGCATAGAAGCTTCTTGTAGGACAACTAGAAGGAAAACGCTCAGTTGGTAGACCAAGAATGAGGGTGGAAGAATAACATTAACTATTATTTGAGAGAAGTAGATTCGTAGCGGAATGATTGGAAAGCATTAGCTCAGGAGACGGATGTATGGAGAGATTGTCCGCGCGGCCATGAACCTACGGGTTCGATAGTGCCAGTGAGTTAGTTAGTTTGTTAGCCTACATTTTTTTTTCTTCTCCACTCGTCTCTGTCCTTGATGTCCTGTTTCTGTCAATCGTCTTGGCATTTTATGAATTACCTGATGGCCCCTTGTGCAGCTCAATTGAAGTCCATTCGCCTCTTTGTAGGCCAATGGTTTACTTTATTGGTGTTTTATGCGCTCTTATTTTGAGTTCATGCCAAACGTTTTCTATGGGGTTCAGTTATGGATTCTGGCGAGGTGTTTCCATAATTTTCGGACAGTTAAAGAGCAATTAGAATGTGTTTTCCACGCTATTTATTTTGGGTCATTGTCTTGGTAGAATTTGAAATTGTCTCTAATAATCCTAGTTTTTCAGTACTCATGTGAGTATTGTCTTTCAGAATTATTAGATAATTGTTCTGTTTCACATTAGAGTGAAGTCAATAAAGTATATTTTATCTACATCTATTGATGAAATGCACCCCTGTTACAACTAAACCTAGACGTAATCACAAAATGCATCCCTGTACCGTTATGTCTCTCTACTGTGTTTAACTGTAGGTTCCAATTTTTTTTACATTTCATCTCTTCATTTGTTTTTTGCCTGACGATTACTTTGCCAACAGATCAAAAAACATTTAACTCATATTGATTTCGTCTTAAATAAAGCATATAATTTTATCAGTTTTTATCTTTATTGACCTAGTCTTTATAAGGAGATAAAATATAGCTTAAGAGTAGAACAATGTCGATTCCGGAGTGGAAGATCACGAATTGATAATATTTTCTGTATTAGACAATTACAAGAGAAAATCCTAGCAAAAAATAAAGAACTACATATGAACTTTATTGATTTAGAGATGGCATATGATAGTGGACCTCGACAATTGTTATGGATGGCAATGAGAAATATAAATATCTGTGATAAAGTAAAGTGATCCCACAACAGGCCTCCGGAGGCCCTTGGGTTAGTAGGAGGTTAAGGCTCCCACTTTTTCTAGACAATCGGCACTTTATGTCAGCCGGGTTGTCAGCCCTGCGTGACGGCCGCCTTTACCCCAGAACAAGCGTCTGGTACTCATTTCAGTTAGAGGCTGAGTCGACCCCAGGGCCATAGTGCCGCCAGAGGGTTTGGGTCAGTTTAAAAATCCTGACCCCAACGGGACTTGAACCCTCGACCCTCCGGCTTGTAGCTCAGTGCCTTAACCACTACGCTACGGCGTGCCCCATATCTGTGATAAATGGATTAATATTGTTAGGAAGATCTATAGTAATACAAAAGCTAAAGTAAAAATGTAGAATAATTTAACAGAGGAATTCACAGTGAATAAAGGCCTCAAGCAGGGATGCAGTTTGTCACCAATTCTTTTTAACATTTATTTAGACCAGGCTCTTAACTTATGGTATAAAAATGTTCTGAAATGGGTATTCCTATAGGAGGAAAAGTACTGCATTCATTGTTGTTTGCAGATGATCAAATAATTTTTGCAGGGGATGAAGATGATATGAAATATATGATGAATAAATTATTGGAAGAATATACAAAATGGGGACTGAATATAAATTTACAGAAAACAGAATATATGTGTTTGGGAAAGGATATGGATGACCTCATACTTGAAACAAGGAAAATAAAAAAGTGTGCATTTTTTAAATATCTTGGGTCAATAATTATAAGTTTAGGTACCTGTGAGAGAGATGTACAGACTAAAATTGCAATGGTAGAAAATGCAACTAAGACATTACATGGAGTAATTTGGAACAAAAATATTACAAAGGAAACTAAAATGAGAATTTATAAGAGCGTAATAAAGAATATTTTGTCATATGGAAGTGAAACACGGTCTTTGACGGAATTACAAAAGAATAAAATTAGAACAGTTGAATTTGATTATTTTAGAAGATGCCTCCAAAAAACAAGACAGGATAAATAATAAATGAATTCCTATGGAGAGAAATTCATTTCACCACATCTGTTGTTAAGAGGATTGAAAATCAAACGCTTAAATGGTATGGTCATGTACAAAGAATGGAAAATGAAATATGGCCAAAAAATATATACCAGTGGTCACCCCCTGGAAGAAATAAACGTGGCAGACCAAGATGGAAATGGAAAACCTACGTCAGAATTATAATGTATGATAGAATTTGGAAGAGGGATATTGGAATGATAGATATAAATGGAAACTGAAGACGGCAAACCTATAAGTGGGGGGAAAGCCGAAGAAGAAGAAGAAGACCTAGTATTTTATGAAATGAAGTCTCTTCTTTCTATTCACTTCGCTCATATAGGCCTATGATTTTTTCTTACAGCTCTGCCATTATACCTGGCTTTTCTAATAACATTTTGAAGTATTTCTAGATTCACTTCATTCTCGAACCTTTCCCATAATTCAGGAGTTATTTTTTGTGATTTATTCTCGGATATCTCAAAATCATCCGTAATATGAACATTTCTTCTCGCTCGTATAATTTTCCTGCTAAGCATGTTTGTGAAATACTTCCAATTTATGCTCTTTATTGCATCTTATTACAATGTTTACTATTGTATTTTTAATTAAATTTAGTATATTTGTTATTTGTCCCAACTCCTTTCAAAAAACGTTAAACTGAAAATATATAAAACTATTATGCTACCAGTTATATTATATGGGTGCGAAACATGGACTCTTACTTTAAGGGAGGAAAGGAGATTATGGACATTTTTTGGACCAAAGAGAGATGGACAGACAGGTGAATGGAGAAGACTACATAACAATGAACTACATGATCTTTATAGGAAGCCAGATATAATAAGAACAATTAAGTCTCGTAGAATAAAACCCCAGTTGGTAGACTAAGAATGAGATGGGAGAATAACATTAACTATGATTTGAGGGAAGTAGATTATACAGGGAATGCTTGAAAAACATTAGCGCAGGATAGGGATATATGGAGAGCTTATGTCCGCGCGGCCATGAACCTACGGGTTCGATAGTGTCAGTACGTAAGTATATTTACTTGTATTTTACCTTTAAATTTTGTATGATGCTATATGCTTATAATTTCTTCTGCATTCATTTCGACCTATATTTGTTTTATTTACTTCAATACATTCGTACAACACAAAGAAGGAACTTAGCTGCATCTACGATTTAATTGAATTAATTTAGGGATAAACAATTCGAGTAGCTCAAGGGTTTATTAAATTAACAAACTCTTTTGACATTAGAGAAAAACGACTTTAACTAATAAGTGATATTGGTTTAAATAGGATCAAAAATATTATACTGTATATTAGAGATAATGGAATGCTCTCATTTTGATTGCTTGTTTACGACAATTAAAAATACACAACATAATAGACTTAATAAGAAGAGATCAAGTCAATTGGAGAAATCACGTATAACACATGTCAGAAATATAAATTACCAGAATAATATACAACTACAATCCTCGCGGAAGAAGGAACCCAGGAAGGCGTAAAAAGAGGTGGTGAGACCAGTTTTGATTGGAGCTGGAACGGACCTTATGGCCCATACTATAATGCAGACATTTGATTAAGAATTTCATCCAATTCTAAGTCTTTATGTCCTATTCCTTGAACATTCCATGTTGCGAGTTTAAATATGTTTTCCTTTTTCCTTTTTTTGTCCTTGAGTATTGCTTGGTCGTCAACGTGTATATCCTTCCGGTTTTGAATCTTTGAAGACTTGAAAGCAAGTTAATTTCCTACCAGTCGGTTGCTAGCCGAAAAGTAGTAAGTCCAGTGGTGGGGCTGCCACCTAAAGCCTCTGGACAGGCATGAAGGAGGATTAGCATTTACTCTAATCCTGATGTAACAGTTATACCGCTGTGACTCGGTCCCCAGAGCCTCGTTTGTTATAAACAGGTTGCACCACGTGAAGGTGAGGTTATTGAATGCACTTCACTACTTTTTTTGTAACCAAAGAAATTCAACAATAGCCAGAGAGTTAAACATCGTACCTATAATTTGAATACCTCCAAGAATATAGAAACAATTGGCTAGCCCATATTCAGCGCATGGATCGTCACAGAATACCAAAACAAATTCTTCACTACATTCCTCGAGGCAGAAGATCTGTGGGTCAACCTTTTCGGAGATGGCGGGAGACCGTAACGGGCCACTGGGCCTAATACTTGAAAGGCTGATGATGATGATGATGACTATAATGCAGATGTTGATGATAATGATGCTATTTGTATTTTTCTTTTAACTTTTGGATGATGGTATATAAGTTTCCCTGTTCATAATATTCCTATTGGATCTATTTCGCCAATATTTCTTTTGTATACTTCAGTAAGTCCATACAACACAAAGAAGGAATCTGACAGCATCTATGATTTAATTTAATTCCTTTAGGGGTAAACAATTTGAGTAGCTCAAGGGTCTATTAATTGAAAAACTGTTTTGATATTAGAGAAAAACAATTTTAACTAATATGTTATACGGTTTAAATGTGATCAAAAAATATTATATTGAGTATTGGAAACTAATGCAATGTTGTCATTTTGATTGCTTGTTTACGACAATTACATTCTGAACAGGATTAAAAAATATTATATCGAGTATTGGAAACTAATGCAATGCTCTCATTTTGATTGCCTGTTTATAATTTAATTTTAATTGTGAAATAATGTCATAAAAACAGGGCAGATAAGAATGGTATAATATTAAATTGACTCACTGAAAATCGCAGGAGAACTCATGCAGTGACGCTACCGAATTAATTCTGACTCATGATTAAAATAACAATGTTCTCTCACCTATCTTAGTTAGTTGCCATAGTAATGCTGCACGTTATGACTTTTCAAGCGACTAGTCAATCAGAAATGAGTCCTTGAGTATTAAAATGGGCAATATCCGTTAGTAAATAACACTGGACAACAAATTTTAACTTTTTGTTAGTTACGACATTAAAATGTCCAGATTTCAATGTATTTTTTCATGCTGAACACGAAATTAACAATGAAATTGTCAGCAGTGGTCCGGTGTTTTCGTAATTTTGACAAATATCTTTGAGTAAAATAAAATCACTCCTTAAATCTGGCGATATTAAGACTGGCTTACCTCAGTTCAGGGCATTTCCTTTTAGCTTATCTGCTGTAATGGACCTAAGGGGCATATCTTACCACTGACCAACAATAGTCAGTTAGCAAAGATGTCTATTTGCCTTGGTATCGTCTTTCAAATGATGAGATGGTCTGGTGAAAATGTTTTCCAAGTTCATCAGAAATCACCACAGTTTCCAGGAAAAAGTCCAAATGAGATTGGAGAAAATTTGTTTTTAATGACATATTGCACCCCATTTCACGATAAGCTAGTAACATATTTTCCAGATATTGTCTGTAATTTAGGGCCCCGTGGTTCCTCAAGAGATTCAAAGTAACTACTCTGAATGACTCCCATGCATTTTTTCTTTTCTTTTCAAATGTTCCGAAAAGTGTTTATTTTTGAAGAGATCTCTGGCCAAGGAACCAATAAAAATACCTTCCTTAATTTTAGTTGTACTTAGTCTCGGAAATTTTGTAAGTACCTAAATGCACTTCCATCAAGTACCTAAATGCACTCATATCAGTAACACTGCCTTAAGACTGAACTTTGATGAATTTAAAAATAATTGTCACTCTTCTGGTCTGTGTTGTATGTTTATAGCAGATATTAGACCTTGTATTTTGTTGCAGAATACAATGTCATTTTTTAATTGCTCAAGTGGCTTCTGGCGTGTTCTATATGCAGACACCTTTCATTCTCGCCAAGATAATTAAACTGTCTTACTCGCGAACCCAGGAACACTGCTTTACTGTTTGAGAGTTATGAGTCTCGGATAAGAAATTTTAATTCCTCTTAGATCATTATGTGTGACTGAGTTGGAATTTCGGGATTGAAGTCAGGATCATGGGATGTGGATGATCTGGGTATTTTTTCTGAATTGCTGGATTTCATTTCATCGTCTGAATCAATATTACAGGAGTCTGGTGATACTGGAATATGAAGCTTTTTAGAGTATTACACCGACGAATAGCTGAAGATATGTTGGGATAATTCACATCTGATTTTTCTTCTTTGAAATAAACTTATCTGGTGGGATCACGCAGAAATAACAATCACTTACGTGATTAGTTTGTTCTCTCCAAATCATGGTAATTTCTTCTTTCCTTTCAACCAGTCACTAAGATTTGCAGAACATGTCATTATAGCAAATGTGTGGAGCAAAATGTTTGTCAAGATTTTTCATCCGAAATAAAGATTGATACGCTTTCTTAACAAATGGAGTTATATGTCGCTCTTGCGATGCGTATGTCATATTTTTCAAATATAACAAACATTATGTGGACAATACACACAATTTCGTGGCATTTTTAGTTTTTATTACACTGCAATCAATTCTGTGCGCATAATTAAAAGAAAATTATCATAAGTAATGCCACGAGTGATTTCCAAATTATCGATAAATTCACGACTCATGAAGTGAGGAGTGAATTTATCTACAGAATTTGGAAATCAAGAGTGGCATTTGTTAGGACTATTTAACGAATAAAATTAAGCTGTTTACTCACAAATCATTATTTAACTATAGTTATTTTAAAATATGTATATATTTAATGTAAACGGCGATGTTTGAAAAGAAATGAGAAACGATTGGTACGCTTCATCTGCTTCTTTTGTTTGTCACTGCAACCAGATCATACTATTTATTGCCAAAGGAACGCAATATTGTAAGAATGCTCTCTAGTGGAGAAAAAATGAAACACATCATGTATATTAATTCATTTCTGATGTCGTATGATGTAAATATGAGAATTATATTTTTTCTGGATTATTACCTGGGAAAAAATACATTTAAGAAAGTGCAAACAGTGGTTTTCTTTTTTTGGTGGTATAATAAATTGCTACAAATGTTTTTATATTAACTCTTGCAAGCGCTATGTGTTGACATCATGCACTATATATATACGCCGTGATTCAAAATTGACCTTGAAACTTTACAAGCTTATAGAAATTTATTTAGAAGACCTACATAATTGATTTTAATGTCATATGATAGCACAACTCATCAAGTTTTCACCGACATAGTTTTATAGTACCTAGTTCTCTCACCGCGTGCGCTAATGTAGTTCATATAAAAATGGCTGCTTTCACAGGTGCCGCGCATGCTCGTTGTGTGTTTTTGTTCGAAGAAACTAAATCTGCGACAATTGTTCAGCGTAGATTTCGTACCCAGTATGGTAAGGATTCTCCTAGCAGGCCAACAATTTATTCTTGGCACCAAACATTTGTTAGGACTGGCTGTTCTGTTAGTCATTCCAAGCATACTGGCCGTCCACGTACGGCTGAAGCTGTGGTTGAACAAGTGAGGGATAGCTTTGCTCGGAGCCCTAGGGAATCAACGCGGCGTGTGTCACGTGAGACTGGCATTTCACAACCGACCATTTGGCGCATACTACGGAGACGTTTGCACTTGAAACCATACCGGTTTTCGATGGTGCAACACATTACTGATAATGATAAGATGGTTCGACGTGATTTCTGTGCAGAAATGCTTGGTCGGATTGAGGAAGATGAAACGTATTTGAACCACGTAATCTTCAGCGACGAGTCTACATTCCACGTCAGTGGCAAAGTAAATACCCATAACTGCAGGATCTGGGGCTCTGAACCTCCACATCTCCATCTGCAACACGTACGTGACAGCCCGAATGTGAATGTGTTTTGTGCCCTAAGTAAAACTAAAGTGTACGGCCCCTTCTTTTTTCCAAGAAAAAACTATCAACGGTATGATTTATCTGGATATGCTAGGAGGATCCTTACCATACTGGGTACGAAATCTACGCTGAACAATTGTCGCAGATTTAGTTTCTTCGAACAAAAACACACAACGAGCACGCTCGGCACCTGTGAAAGCAGCCATTTTGATATGAACTACGTTAGCGCACGCGGTGAGAGAACTAGGTACTATGAAACTATGTCGGTGAAAACTTGATGAGTTGTGCTATCATATGACATTAAAACCAATTCTGTAGGTCTTCTAAATAAATTTCTATAAGCTTGTAAAGTTGTAAAGTCAATTTTGAATCACCCTGTATAATCTGGTAGCCGTATTTCTTACAGAGTCAGTCACTGCAAAATAATGGTCAGACCTGCTCAAAATATTAAAACGGAGGAGCTTTCTTTAATATGGTAAATTTAATATTGATAAATATTTGGTGAAACACGACTGTGATTGGTTGTAAAACAGAACTCATTGAAACGTGATTGGTCATTGACTCCCATTTGGGGCATGAGTTAAATAGTCTTAGAAAATATAGACATATCACACATGTGTTCTACACGACAAAACTGCGCATCCATATAACTTATACACCAAGACACTAACCATTGTTCACTCACGAAATTGCACTTCAATTGATTTCACAATCTGTTGGGGTAAACACCTACCTTTAAGAAAAATCTTATCTATATTAGACAGCTGTCACAGTCTCCCCTCCTCTAAGGGTGTTTCCTTGACCTTCACACTGACTACAATATTCACAGCATGTGCAGTAATACTAGGCATGCTGATAATTTAAAAACCAGACCACTGTCATCATTTTAATTGTCATATTCGTAATTAGGAGTTTCATCTTAATATATAAGGGTAGTCCACCGCTGTGGTCTCGAGGTAGCGTGCTGCCTTGTCACGCAGCGGGCCTGGGTTCGATCCCCGGTCGGGGCAGTTTTTCTGGGTGATGTTTTTATCGGGGTTTTTCCTCACCTGTAAAACAAATGCCAGGAAACCTTTATGGCTCAAATGGTCCCCGAATTCATATGACCATCTTCATCATCATCATCCTTCCCACCGTTGTGGAAAGCAGCGGGAAGCTATCACACCTACAATTCCCTAGTAAAGCTGCAAGCATAGCATGAAAATGCTATGATTGCAGTGAAGGACCTACCCTTGGGCAGAATTACTATGGATGGATGGATATAACGGTAACATTTACTCCCGTAACTTTTTGGCTGTTGTCCAGTGTAATTGAATAGTTCCCCGGAAAGAGATCTAACCCACAAAAATTGGAAAGTTGAGTTGGATTAGTGATATATTAGGAGAATATCACGACATGATGGATGCAAAACTAACCATACTCTCTTCCAAACCTGTTTTATTTACTTTTAAAAGTTGGCTTTCAAGAGAATAGTGATGTGAATGTATAAAAATGGAAGAAGAAATTAGTCAAGTCATGAGTGGCAGTTTATGGGTTAGATCTGTTTTCGGGGTAAGTGTTCAATTGTTCCATTTGTATATCTATCTTTTTTAGTTTTAGCACCTTGAGAATAGACATTGTTTGTCTGAAGCGAGCATCAAATAATATAGTAAAATGTATTATAACCTTTTTCATTGTAATAATTAAATTGATGGCGAGTTTATTTCTCGTTCGGGGTTAATAAACTAGAATGCACTGTACGAAACAAAAATAAAGAACAAGTCGACATAATAAGATAGATGGAAATATTAGAAAGAGCACATTGATGAACAGGGTAATGATAAGAGGTAAAGAAAATCAAAGTCTGTATAACAAAAGACAAAAACAAAATCACGAAAAATTGAATAGAAAGTGGATTCTTACTGTTATTAGGAGAGCCTTAATTGGAAAAGAAACAAGATCTACATCCCCGATACAAAAATAAATATAAGAAGGAAAAAAATAGTTACGCCTATATATATCCTGGAATAAAGGAAGCTAAAGAAAATTAAAAAAATAGTTATATAAAAGTAAGTTTACGCGTAATAACGAAGTAAAATCCAGCAACTTGGCTCAAGATTTTGATAAATGTACTCTGGGGTCTAATTAACTAACTCGGTGGCTCTATCGAAAACGTAGGTTCATGACCGCACGGACATAACCTCTCCATACATTTCTATCCTGAGCTAATGTTTTGCAAATTTCCCCTATGTAATCTACTTCCCTCAAATCATGGTTAAAGTTATTTTCCCATCTCATTTTGGGTCTATCAACTGAGCGTTTTCCCTCTCGCTTTCCTACAAGAAGATTGCATGCACGTCTTTCATACCCCATTCGTGCCGCATGCCCCGCCCATCACAGTCTATGAGATTTAACTGTTCTTATTATATCTGGCTTCCTATAAAGTCCAAGTAGTTCATTGTTATGTAGTCTCCTCCATTCACCTGTCTGTTCATCTCTCTTTGGTCCAAAAATTTTCCTGAGTACTTTATTCTCAAATACTCGTAATATCCTTTCCTCCCTTAAAGTAATAGTCCATGTTTCGCATTCATATAATATAACTGGTAGAATAACTCCTCCTGGCGCGACAGGCCTAGAAGGCCCTTAACCTACCAGCCGGCTGCTAGCCCTTCACATCCACATGTGTCAATCACAGAGGTAGACGATCATCAGCCAGTGTAGGGGTGATATGTGGTCAGCATGTCGAGTCCCCCAGCCGTTATAGCTGGTTTCCTCAACCAGGAGCCGCTACTTATTGTAGCTATCCAAATGCCTCACGATGCTGGGTGGGCACCGGTCCCATACTGACCGAAATACCATGAGAAAATTTCTTCCCCATGGAGACTCGAACCAGCGCAAGTCCCGTAGCTCTGCGCCAAGGCTTCCTACCTTAACCGCTCGGCTACGGCGCGGGACGGTAGAATAACAGTTTTATATATTTTCATTTTAACATTTTTTTTGAGAGGAGTTGTAACAACAAGAGATCCTGTAATGCATAATGACATGCATTTCCAGAATTTAATTTAATTTAATTTCTTTGTGCATCACATTTCTATTTGTAATTATTGTTCCTAGGAATTTGAATTCAGCCACTTCTTCAAAATTTCCCACATTTGTCACCAGTCGTAATTTTCATTTTATAATGTATTTCTATGTGTGATCATATATTTAGTTATATTGATGTTTACTTCTGGTCCCAATTTCTTAGTGTTACTCAATAGAATGTGTGCTACCAAACTAAATTAAATTTTCAGCACTCGTCAAGATAAATGCTAGATCTCTAATTTCTCTGCTGTAATTCCGATGGATGTGTAGTTACAATGCCCCCATCTGGTTTCGAATTTCGTGGAATTAAATCCGGCCGGGATCGATAATTCATTAAGAACGTATAAATCTCATGAGTTCGTTGAAAAGTAAAGTCCTGTGTTTCACGCCGTGGATTTACGATTCGTGAAAGGTGGCTAGAAAAAAGGAGCTCCTTAGCACTTTTTTATGATAACTCAACACAGATTTTAATTGTACCCGTAGGAGCGTCATTAAGACTAAAGGCCAACACGCACGCACAGTTGAGTAACACTAATAAATTGGGACTGGAAGTAAATATCAATAAAACTAAATATTTGGTCACACATAGAAATACATTGTATAATGGAAATGGACAGCTGATGATAAATGAGGGAAATTTTGAGGAGGTGGCTTAATTCAAATACCTAGGAACAATAATCACAAATAGGAATGAGATGCACAAAGAAATTAAACATAGACTCATAAATATTATGCATTCCCAACTCCTTTCAAAAAACGTTAAACTGAAAATTATGAAACTATTATTCTACCAGTTATATTATATGGATGTGAAACTGGACTATTACTTTAAGGGAGGAAAGGAGTTAATCGGTACGAGTATTTAAGAATAAAGTTCTTACGAAAATTTTTGGACCAAAGAGAGATGAACAAACATGTAAATGGAGAAGACTATATAACAATGAACTACATGGTCTTTATAGGAAACCAGATATAATAAGAAGAGACTGCAATGGACAGGACATGTGGCACGTATGGAGAATGGAAGACGTGCATGGAAGCTTCTTGTAGGAACATCAGAGAAAACGCCCAGTTGGAAGACCAAAAATGAGATGGGAGAATTACATTAACTATGATTTGAGGGAAGTAGATTATACAGGGGATGATTGGAAAACATTAGTTGAGGATAGGGATGTATGGAGAGTTATGTTCGCGCAGCCATGAACCTACGGGTTCGATAGTGCCAGTGAGTATTTTTAGTTCAGGAGCATCATTAAGTATAAATATACTCATTTATACAAATCATTTCACCATTAATACATCATTTCACAATTCATAAAAATAATACATAATTCCACAATTCATAAAAATAATACAGTATTCCACAATTAATAAAAATGTAAATTTCAATTAATTTTACTTAAGATACATGATTAAAAATAACAATTGTCATACTCAGCCAATTGATATACACCAAAAAATTACAAACGGTATAATACAAAGTAACAAAGTTTTCACGCCCGGATTTGAATTTCGACAGCTAATGACTAGAGCTGTTATAGAGCGCAAGTAAGTAAATTACTGTAAGTAAGTCGTTTTCCAATAAAAAGTTTCCATGCCATTCTTTCATTTTCCACTCGTGCCACATGTTCTGTCCATCGCAGTATACGAGACTTAACTATTCTTACTATATCTGATTTCCCATACGCGCCATGTAGCTTATTGTTATGTAGTCTTCTCCATCCGTCTGTGTGTTAATCTCTCTTTGGTCCAAAAATTACTAAGAATTTTATTCTCCCATATTTTCTCTTGACTAATAGTTCATGATTCACATCTACAGGCTATAACATAACCGGAGAACAATTTCATATATTTTTTCATATATGCACTCTAAAGTTTAAATATATTATTGCTTGTAACTGTCAAACAATAACTAAACACTAAATAAATATTAATTGAATATTCGGAAAGAAACGTATAAAAATTAACAGTCTACCAAGAGAAAGATATGTATTTTCTTTACTGCCAATACTGAACAATAGATGGTTTACCACAAGTAAGTATTACTACAATGAGATCAGTATAGTATTGGACAGCAGAAGAGGGGTTTGTGCTGTGCGATGACGGAGGCTAACAAATACAGACACGGGGCTTGAAATGTGCGTTGACTAAGCAGTAAAAGTAAAGTGATCCCACGACAGGCCTCAAGACGCCCTTGGGGTAATGGGAGGTTAAGGCTCCCACGCTTTCTGGACAATCGGCACTTGTTGTCAGCCGGGTTGTCAGCCCTGCGTGACGGCCGCCTTTACCCCCAGAACAAGCGTCTGGTACTCATTTCCGTTAGAGGCTGAGTCGAACCCAGGGCCATGGTGCCGCCAGAGGGTTTGGGTCAGTTTAAAAATCCTGACCCCATCGGGACTCGAACCCTCGACCCTCCGGCTTGTAGCGCAGTGCCTTAACCACTACGATATGGCGTGCCCCTGACTAAGCAATATGACTTGGAAATGTGCACTGACTCAGCTGTGTACGAGTATATCCCACGCATTTACGGTCACAGTCAGATAGTGTACCTCGAGTAGATAAGGTGCTCGGTCGCTTTATCTTGTGAACTGAATGGCGTGTGTATAATATAAACTGAATTACGTGTGCGTAAGTGTAAACTGTATAATTATTAATTATTTTTCTATTGAACAACTTGTATTTATTTATGGTCAATATTTGTTAACTCAGTCTGCCAACCAAGCACGAAGACTTTTTGAAATATGAATCCCGGGTGTAAAAATTCCGTCACGTTCAACAGTCCAAAATCTGTACAACAAATTTTATAAAGATGTGTCAAAATGTATGAACAACAAAGGTGAACAGTTCCAGCACCTGCTTCAATAAAGTTGGTAAGTACGACAATTTTAAAATATTTAAGGAAATGTGTGTGGTTGTATCACCGCGATCCTACGCTGTCCGTTCCCCGCCGCAAGTGCGTCAGCAGTGTGCAGTGAAATCCCCGCGTATGCTGTCCAGTGCTATACTGATCGCACTGTATAAGTAGGTAGGTAGATATATGCAATCAAAATTAAATTGAAATAATCCGTCACGCAGGAACTGCTTAAAATAATTTAATTCGTCAGAAATTCGAATACAGGATCACGTTTTGCTGGTTTACGGAAAATCTATTTATTTTGTTGAATAGGAGAAACTCTGTCTCTCTTTCTTACTTGCTTTTTCTCTTTTTCTTTTTTGTAACGGCAACACTGTGACGACTAGTGTACTTATTCTGAGTCACCTGTACCTCTTGTCAGCTAATTTCTTTGTTTGGTATCTGCTAGCCTTTGCTGTACGGCAGTGTAGGTGGAAAATTAAAAAGAGGAACTGATTTTCTGATGGCAGCTTATTTAAGTGCCAGACCGCAGAGAAAATAAATTATGCATAACCATGTCATTACCTATTTACGTATTGTTGTATACGTAATAAGACACCAATTTAAATATCTACAAATTCATTTTTCAATTATTATATATATATATATATATATATATATATATATATATATATATATAATGTCCACCGCTGTGGTCTCGAGGTAGTGTGCTGCCTTGTCACGCAGCGGGCCCGGGTTCGATCCCCGGTCGGGACAGTTTTTCTGGGTGAGGTTTTTATCGGGGTTTTTCCTCACCTATAAGGCAAATGTCAGGAAAACTTTAAGGCCCAAACGGTCCCCGAAATAATTTGGCCATCATCATCATCCTAATCATTATCATCATCATCATCATCATCCTTCACCGGTGTGGAAAGCAACGGGAAGCTACCACACCTACACAATTCCCTAGTAAAGCTGCAAAGCATAGCATGAAAATGCTATGATTGCAGTGAAGGACCTGCTTCGGGCAGAATTACTATGGATATATATATATATATATATATACATATTTATTTACTAATTTATTTATTTCCAAATGCCCCAGGTTGTCATTTCGACATTTATGGTGATCTCTCCTGGCATGGCGTACTTATAACCCACTTCTCAGGTTGGGGCGCCTGGAAGGCGGGGTTACGCTGCCTCGATCATATGAGAGTTGATGATGATGGTAATGGTGCTCCAGGAAAGGCCTTAAACTAAACTTAAGCTAATTAGGCGAATATGATATTGATGATAATGATAGCCAGATGGTGTTTCGGGGACAGTTTGGGCCTTAACGTTTCCTGACAATTTATCCTACAGGTGAGGAAAAACCCCGAAAAAAACTCACCCAGGAAACTTGCCCAGACTGGAGATCGAACCCGGGCCCGCTGCAGCACGCTACGTCGAGACACAGCGGTGGACCTTTATAAAAATATTAATATCATAATATTATCGTATAATACACATTGTTAATTTAACGGTTAATAGAATTGTATTGCGATGAACCAAACATGGCAATTGGTTGAGTCAATTTTATTAATTTGCGGTTTCGGGTAGCCCCCAATTCTAATAGACGGATTTCGCTGGTTTTAGAGAATATCTTCATTCGTTGCCAAAGTAAATAAAAAACAAATTATTAGAAATCCTCAAATATGATGGAATTCCAGACCAACTGATAAAAGCTATATATGCACTAGCTGGCCCGGCGAACTTCGTATCGCCTTTAAATATTTATACGTTAATTTTTCCGATGTTTTAATAGTTATTCTGCTATTCGGGGCGGGAGCAAATCCAACAAATAAAAGATCATAAAAATCGGTCCAGCCGTTCTTGAGTTATAAATAGTGTAACTAATCCGACTTTGTTTTATATATATAAACATTTTAACTTATACGTGTGATATTTTGCATTATTCTCATTTAGCAATCTCACCAACGATCTGTAAGCTTCAGTAGAGATTGGCAGGATTTTAACCACTTCTTTATACATTTTGTATGAGAAATCTGAATCAGAAAGTTTTTGTTTTACACAATTTATTAGTTCTGGTGCGTTAACTACACCCGGTATAAATATGAGTGGTGGTTTATGTGGAAGTGGTTTTGTTGATTGAGATGAATTTATGTTTTCTGCATTCTGAATATCATCCGTAAGTGTATCATAAGGATTATATACATTTATTGATGGAATATTTTGAGGAGGCTTGCTGATTTCATTATACTTTCGTTTTTTCTACGAACTTGTTGCTAGTTTGGATTCTCACCATCATCAAGAAGTCTCTGTATAGTAATATAATCTTGTGATATATTATAGTCATCTTGTTTTCATTTAATTGAGGCATGGAGATTGTTTCTGTAATATTAGGCATATTATTATAACTAACAGACTTACTTACAGTTCTGTTATTCCGTTCCTTATTACCTTCATATGTTTTTAAATTGAAATTCTTCTTAAATGTAAGATTTATGTCACATAGGCGTATACCAATTTGCAGAAATTCACTTGATATCTTATAATTCATGGTCTGTAAAACTGATTCGCCATATTGTTCAATGTCCTTTCTCGGTCCAGTTAAATTTAAATTAAGTTGCTGTCTTTCAGCCAGATTACTTAAAACTAATACTTAATATTATTATCAATATATTGAAAAATAAAATACACTGAACACACTTAAATTATGAAATAATCAATATTTCTAATTCAATTGAAATTCGCGGTTGCAACAAAAAGCACAACCACCTGGATATCTCTTTGTTAAATAATAACCAATTACCTTACCAAATTATCTTACACCGCCATCTGTTAGAATTGTATGGAACTCACAGATAATTATAACTCTTTGTTAAATAATAAACAAATAATTTGCAATAAAAAATAATGCGACTATAAATTTAGTTATAAACTACCATATGTCTCAAGTTGGATCAAACTGCACACAGTGTGCAAAATTTTATTAAAATCGGTTCAGTAGTTTAGGATTCCATCGCGGACAAACAACGTGCACGAATTTTTTATATATTAAGATATAAGGATAATTACATCCAAGTTAAGATTGAAAATAAAAGCTCTGAATGCAGACCAATTAATCAAGGAGTTAGACAAGGATGTGGTATTTCACCAATGCTATTCATAATATACATGAACTCAATTATTAAAGAATGGAGACTACAACTACATGGCAGTATATCACTTAATATAGGCCTATTATATAATTTAGACACCCTATTATTTGCAGATGACATTGTGTTTATAGCGAATTCGAAAGATGGCCTACAACGTTCAGTCCACTCTTTTCACGAAATTGCAATAAACTACAGCATGGAAATCTCAACAGAAAATTCTAAACTCATGGATTTCCTAGGTAAAGACCCAGTTCGCAGTAAAACTGTTATTAATAATAAAATATTAGAACAAACCAACACATTTAACTATCTCGGATACCAAGTTACATATGAAGAGGAAAACGATTTTGGTAAAAAAATTATAAAATTTAACAGAGTAACAGGAATTATAAATAATATTTTCAAGCCAAACACAGTACAGCAAAACACACACGAACTAGAATTTATAAAACACTGGCCAGACCCATATTATGTTACGGCAGTGAGGTCTGGACAATTCGCAGTGTAGATGAACAAAGACTAACTGCGGCAGAAATGAAATTTATGAGACGTACTGCAGGTCACTCAAGAACAGATCATAAAAGGAATTTTTTGATTCTCAAAGAATTACAAACATAATCAGTCATGGAATATGTGCAAAAACACAGAAACAACTGGAAATCTCACGTATGAAGAATGAGCAGAACAAGAATACCACGTCAGATCTTAAATTACCAGCCACCAGGCAAGAGATCTTTGGGCAGACCCTTCAAACGTTGGATTGAGACCGTAACAGACCACTAGATCTATCGCATGAAAGGAAGAAGAAGAATAAAAAGATCTTCATAAGTTTATTTTAATACCATATACTGAGTTTCATAGTGAAATATAGGAAATTTAACCTGCTAAAACGACTTTTAAATTTTCATTTCAGGTGAATTCCTACATCTATTGATCCCATTTTGCTGGTTAACGAACTCGACCTTACTTTTTTAATGCATAGCTTGTATGTCAAGTTTGGTTTCGGCTAAACAAATTTTTGAGCCGCTAGATCTTTCTGTATCTACTACAGATTGATTGGGAAATATGGCTATACGTTTGATCGCATTTTGTGACGAAAATAGTATTATTAAAGGAAATATTATGTTATCATTGGAAAGGGAATCCTTCAAATTACAACAATAGAACAAAACAAATCACTGCTCACGTGCAGCTTGGCGGGTTGATTTTTGTGGGCTAGCGTCGAACGCCTCCACAATTCTCTTAGTTATTTCTGCATCCGTGCTAATGCGAGGCCTTCCAGGAGGTTTGATTTTCTGCATCCTTCCCGTTTCCAGCAGTCGTTTTCTCCTCTTCCCCACAGTCGACAGCTGCAATGTTACGTTAAACTCACGCCTTGCCCGTCTTGCGGCCTCACGATCATTAGCATACGTTATTGCCCTTGCAGTAATTGTAATTTGGTGTTGCATATGCAGCGCCATTTTGACTAATGACGTAAGTTCTACACTGTTTTGTTTTATTCCATTGTTGTAATTTGGATAATTGCCTTTCTAACTGTAATTTCATATTTCCTGTAATGGTAATATTTTCATCACACAACGCGATCAAACGTGTAGCCATATTTATGTTTCACCCCGTATATAGAATCGGAGAATATGTGATAAAAAATATTTTCTTGAGAACAGCCTTAATAACTTAAATTTTTCAGAATTCGCTATTAATGTAGGGAAGAAGAAATAAAAAAAAATTAAATCGTTAACTGTAGCATATTTTCGATTCTGTGTCAGAAAAATCGTTCTGTTTATAATTTTATAAGACTTTAAAGATCGATAACCCAAGCGTTAGATAGCAAAGGTAAACATGTTTGGAAAACATTTCTACGCCTCTAGAGGTTTGTGTTCTTGTAGTAAACGTACAAGCTCAGAGGATCCATGAGGCAGTTAAAGTGAAATGTTAGAAGACAAGCGACTGCCGTGCCCTGTCTTATTGATCATGTGACACTTTCCGACTGCTACTTAAATCTTCTCAAGGTCGAAAAGAGAGAAAAAAACATTTTTTTATCAAACGAACATCATTAATCTTCGTTTGAAATAGTTCCTTTCATATTTAAATGAAACACATTTCTTACTAAAAGGAAAAAAAAAATGTGTTTCAACCAGAGGACCTTGTTTCACATTGTTATCAGTAGGGCCCGGATTTTTATTTACCAGGAGATTTCCGCCCCCTCCCTTATTTTCAGAAAAATTAATACTCCGAAGAGATATATCGGACCTATCGTTGAGACTCACTCGGAATGACTTGAATTCCATTTTCCATTTTCGGATCCTACCAACCTGACATCTTTACTTATTTCCCTTCCTACTATTGGGTTGACATTTATTTTCCAGATCCATTTTTTAATCATTTCATTATTATAAGATAAAAATTAAAATTAAAAATGTACCTGTTGGCAGGTGCCTTCGTCCTCATCTTTGTTAAAATTATGTATTTAAAATATTACTTGGAGGCCTTTCGGAAGTTAACTTTCATCATCAGCAGGATGAGTATGCGCTATCAGTTGATGTATCTAAAATGTTGTAGACGTTGATGGTATTGATGTGTCGCTAGTAGGAACTCAAACAACATCTTAGATACATCAACTAGAAGCGCATACTCATCCTGCTGATTATGGAAGTTAACTTCCGAAAGGCCTTCAAATAATATTTTAAATGCATCATTTAACAAGGTTGAGCACGACGATACCTGCCAGGAGGTACATTTTTAATTTTAATTTTTATCTTATGACTATTCACCTCAACGGAATTTGATATGAATTTTATTAGTAATGATTTCATTATTATATTAATTTAATATGAGCTGCTTGTGTTGTCTCGGAGGAGGTCCTCACATTAGTTGATCACTCATTCGAAGAGTCCCTCCATGCCCTTGTGTGTGATTAAAAGACTATCTGTGTGAATCCGTAGTTTAGATTTCTTCTCTCGAAAGGTCATGCCACTATAAACCTGGGTAGCGTGTGGCGTGTAAAAAGTAACTATAATGTGAGAAGTTAAACCAGCAGGGGAACTGTCAACCATTGCATGCCGAAACCTACTTTAACATTTCTCCCAGAGAAGCGTTGTGATGTAGCAAGGCCGTGTGCTAAATGTTATCAGCCATTTTTAACAGCAAGGCACTAAAATCAAACGCCAAATTTCTCTTTTAAACTTTAGGAAAATAATGAATCAGTTTATGGATTGAATAATCCTCGTTATCTGCCGTCCGCTCTGCATCCGCCTCACTCCACTCGGCTCTAAGTCAAGCAGGGAGTCTATCTGTTACGCACAGTGAGTTGCCATTGGTGGATTCTGACTTCGATTTCTATGACTTGCAGTTAAAACGGCAGATTTGTTTTGGACATGGTCTTGGTACATCACAAAACACTTCTGTGCGATACATTTCAAATTAGGTTTTGTTTGTAAGTTTGTAAGTTATGAATGGAATGGAAAAAATAGAATATCAGTTACATTTATGAAATATAGCTGAATACAATTGTCAAATTCAATCTTCCGATTGAGGGTCTTTCCACTTTTCAGCGGTTGCCCTTTTACCAGCCAGCTGCTGGCCCTTCACATCCACATGTGTCAATCAAAGAGGTAGATGATCAACAGCCAGTGTAGGGGTGACATGTAGTTAGCATGTCGAGTCCCCCAGCCGTTATAGCTGGTTCCTCAACCTGGAGCCGCTACTTATTGTAGCTACCCAATTGCCTCACGATGCTGGGTGGGCACCGGTCCCATACTGGCCGAAATACCATGAGAAAATTTCTTCCCCCATGGAGACTCGAACCAGCGCAAGTCCCGTAGCTCCGCGCCAAGGCTAAATTCAATCTTCATTTATAAAATTCATAGTAGAAATTCCGTCGAGGTGTCTATTACGATATTGAAATTATAATTGCCTATATATTCTTCATCATCTTCTTCTTCTTCGGCTTTTCCCTACTTACAGGTTTGCCGTCTTCAGTTTCCATTTATTTCTATCGTTCGAATCTCTTTCTTCCAAATTTCTACCATCCATTATAGTTCTGACATAATTTTTTTTTTCCATCTCGGTCTGCTACGTTTATTTCTTCCAGAAGGTGACTATTGGTATAAATATTTTTTGGCTATCTTTCATTTTCCATTCTTTGTACATGGCATACGATTTAAGAGTTTGATTTTCAATCCTCTTAATAACAGATGTGGTGGCATTCATTTCTCTCCAAAGGAATTCATTTCTTATTTTATCCTGTCTTATTTTTTGAAGGCTTCTTCTACGACAATAATCAAATTCAACTGTTTTAATTTTATTCTTTTGTAATTCCGTCAAAGACGAGGTTTCACTTCCATATGACAAATTATTCTGTATTATGCTCTTATACATTTTCATTTTAGTTTCCTTTGTGATATTTTTGTTCCATACTATTCCATGTAACGTCTTAGTTGCATTTTTTGCCATTGCAATTTAAGCTTATATAATTATATACCATGTAGGTCTGTCTCCTGAAAAGTTGATTAATAGTATAATAAGTTTAGGAGACGGACCTACAAGGTACATAATTTATTAATTATATATACATCATCATCATGTTCGGTGTAACAACCCGGGTTGAGTCACAGCCTACCTAAGAACTCTTCTCCAGATCTTTCTATTCCTGGCGTCTGTTTACCAATTCCGAATTTTAAGTATTTGGTTATCTTCCAAAACTCCATCCATCCAGTCAACTGTAGGTCTTCCAACATTTTCCTTGATTTGATCGCCATGATTTGGTCAGTCCGGCTTGATTGTCTTTGGGCTTCTCAAGTGTTAGTTTTTTACCGGGTGGAATTGTCAATCCCACGCATTATAAAGTTATAGTATATAAATCATTATTTGTATATTATTACTTTATTATAACTTTAAAATTCAATCTATTAAAATATATTAAAATAATATATGTGATATAATTAAAGACGTTGCGCTTTCTCCCCCCCCTCTCTCTCTCTATATATATATATAACTCACTAATTCATGGCGCGGATATAATGTTCTCCATACATCCCTATGCTGAAGTAATATTTTCCACCCATTCCCAGCATAATTCACCTCCCTCAGATCATGTTTAATATTATTCCATCTCATTCTTGGTTAACCTACTGGGCATTTCCCCGCCCCTTTTTCCCTACAAGAACTTTCGATGTATCAATCAAATGCTATAATTTAATAATAATAATAATAATAATAATAATAATAATAATAATAATAATAACAATGTTTAAGATTAAAAAATAAAATCTCTGAATGCAGATCAATTAATCAAGGAGTTATACATCGATGTGGTTTTTCACCAGTGCTCTTCATAATATACATGAACTCAATTACTAAAGAATGGAGACTACAACCACATGGCAGTGTATTATATAATTTAGACATCCTATTATTTGCAGATGACATTGTGTTTATAGCGAATTCAGAAGATGACCTACAATGATCAGGCTACTCTTTTCACCAAATTTCAATAAACTACACCATGGAAATCTCAACAGAAAAATCTAAAGTCGTGGCTTTCCTAGGAAAATACCCTGTTCGCAGTAAAATTGTTATTAATAATAACATATTAGAACAAACTAACACATTTAACTACATCGGATAACAAGTTGCATATGAAGTCAAAAAAATATATAAAATTTAACAGAGTAACAGGAATTATATATAATATTTTCAAGCCAAACATAGCACATCGACACACACGAACTAGAATTTATAAAACTCTGGCTAGACCTATATTATGTTACGGCAGTGAGGCCTAGACAATTCGCAGTGTAGACGAAGAAAGACTAAATGCGGCAGAAATGAAATTTATGAGACGTACTGCAGGTTACTCAAGAACAGGCCATTAAAAGAATTCTGAGATTCTCAAAGAATTACAAACAGAGTCAATCATGGAATATGTGCGAAAATACAGAAACAACTGGAAATCTCACGTAAGAAGAATGAGCCGAACAAGAATACCACGTCAAATCTTAAATTACCAGCCACCAGGCAAGATATCTTTGGGCAGACCCTTCAAACGTTGGATTGAGACCGTAACAGACCGCTAGGTCTATCACAAGAAAGGAAGAAGAATAAGATAATAACGTTTATTTTACCTTGAAGAGTTAAGACCTTAAGGCTTTTTTTCGCCACTCAACCAGGTTAGAAAAAATTAGTCTAACATTTAAATTACAGTAAACAAAAATGATTATTGATTGTATGGTATATCTACAAATATAGTTATTATTTACAAAATATTTTGAGTTGATCTACATTTAACAAATGAAACATAAAATGTACAAGATATAAAAATTAAAATACTAATACAATTGACACTGAATAAATTTAGTTCTGGAAAAAAAATAATTATTTAAATACTAGTGGTCGTATAAGCGTGACTTTAAAGTGTCAAGTGAGCGGAAACCCCTGATATTTTGAGGAAGGGAATTCCAGAAGCGGCCAATTTAAAATAATTGCTTACAAAATTAAAATTATGATTGTAAATTTATAGATGCAACTTGTAGGTCCGAGGAACAGAAATGAATAAGGAAGGGCATTAAGCAGGAAATTATAATAAGATGCCACGGAGTCTAACACAGAAAATAAGAAGAATAAATATGAAATTTAACCAGGAAAAATAATTGTATCATTCAATTCCATACACACGTATTTTGGTGGCAGTACGTACTAGTGAAGTATTCCTATTAAATTTAAACTTAAGATGGAGGAAAGGTTAAAGGTCATAGATATTGAAGAACTAAATTATGTACTTGTTATGACATGTATTGATACACTTGAATGATGTATACGGTATTCACTCTTAACGCAGACTGCCTAGCCATTCATACTTAACACCATTTCGTATGAAAAAAAGTTCAATTGAAAAAGATTCTCTGACTTGTTTTGGTTAAAATTCCGTCCTCCATATTATTAAAATATCCAAAAACAGAAGTACGCAGAATAAATGTAAATGAAATTATGGAAAAGTAATAATAATAATAATAATAATAATAATAATGATAATAATAATAATATTAATAATAATAGTATTAATAATAATAATAATCATATTAATAATAATAATAGTAATAATAATCATATTAATAATAATAATGCGTTTATCCTGGTAAAGTTGTTAAACTGAAAATATATATAACAGTTATTGTCCCAGTTATGTTATATGGATGCGAAACATGGACTCTTACTTTAAGGGAGGAAAGAAGATAAAAGTATTTGAGAATAAGTTCTTTTGCAATGACAAAAAAATGTAACTAAGACATTAATGGAATAATTTGGAACAAAAATATCAGAAAAGAAACTAAAATGAAAATTTATATTTTGTCCTATGGAAGTGAAACTTGGTCTTTGACAGAATTATAAAATAATAAAATTAGAACAGTTGAATTTGATTATCTTCGAAGAAGCCTTCAAAAAACAAGACAGGATAAAATAAGAAACAAATTCCTTTGGAAATAAATTAATGTCACCACATCTGTTGTTAAGAGGATTGAAAATCAAATTCTTAAATTGTATAACCATGTACAAAGAATGGAAAATGAAACGTGTCCAAATATATATATATATATATATATATATATATACCAATAGTCACCCCTGGAAGAAATGAATCTGACAGACCAAAATGGAAATGGAGAACTTATGTCAGGACTATAATGGATGATATGAATTTGGAAGGAGGAGAATGGAATGATAGAAATAAATGGAAACTGAAGACGACAAACTTATAAGTGTGGAAAAGCCGAAGAAGAAGGAAACATTTTGGGCCAAATAGATATAAACATACAAGTGAATGGAGAAAACTACATAATAGTGAACTACATGGTCTTTATAGGATGTCAGATATAATAAGGACAGTTAAGTCTCTAGTATGCGATAGGCAGGACATGTGGCACATATGGGGGATGAATGAGATGCATGGAAGCTTCTTGTAGGAAAACCAGAAGGAAAACGCCCAGTTGGTAGACCAAGAATGAGGTGGGAGAATAAAATTATCCATGATTTAAGGGAAGCAGATTATACAGGGGATAATTGGAAAATATTAGCTCAGATTAGGGATGTATGGAGAGTTTATGACTGCGCGGCCATGAACCAACGGATTCGATAGTACCAGTGAGTTAGTTATCCTGGTAACTTATATGCACAAAGTACATATTAAAGCGATATGTATATATATATATATATATATTATATATATATATATATAGTTATATTAAAATATAAAAGAACTATAATATATAATAATAATAATAATAATATAATAATAATAATATAATAATAATAATAATAATAATAGCTGTATTTTACCTGGCAGAGTTAAGGCCTTAAGGCCTTGTCTACCACTCAACCAGGTTTAAAAAAATGCAAAAAAAAATAGTCTTAAATCTAAATTACAATAAATATATATAAACGATTACAAGTTATGAATACAATACAATTAATATTTATAATGTAATTTGATTTACTCTAAATTTAACGAATTAAATATATAATATGTACAAGATATATAAAAAAACGAGGAAAAGATTAATGACATAGTATAAAATTAAATAAATAGAGAAAAATTAATTATTAGACAACAGGTAACTGTATAAGCGTGACTTAAAGGTACCAAGTACTATTTTAATTTACTAAACATAGTATTAATAATATTAGTACTACTACTACTACTACTACTACTAATAATAATAATAATAGTTATAATAATAATAATAATAATCTTAACTTCTCTAAGAACATATTAAACTGAAATATGTACGTAAGCTACTAGCGGACCCGTCAGCCGATGTCCTGTCCGAATGTTATGTATATCTGATGACCCGAATAATACTCAGTGAATTTTATAGAATAATTGACACAAATGCGGACTGAAAATAAAAAAAATTGCAGATTATTATTCATGAACTTCTCAGAAGGTTTTAACGGTCAATTTTTTTTCATTGAAAATAGATTATTTCATATTTTAAAAAAAAGTTGCAAGTTAGATTGATTTAACAACGCAAAGCTACAACGCAAATACCACAGAATTCGACATCAGCGCCACCTATGATATAAAACAATTTCTATAACCTGTTCGCACAGCCTCCAACTGGGTCCTATTGGGAATTTAAATCATCCAGGGACCCGCTCAAACACAGTCGTTTAGACAATTTTTAATTTTGGGTTTCAAGTAAACCTCCACTTTTAATTTTGGGATTTCGCTCATTTTTGGATAAAACCTACTTCGATTTATTTTAAAACTGAGATTCGTTGTAAAACATCGAAAAATGTGACCGTTAGAGCGATTTTTATATTTTAACTTCAAATGAACTCCTATACCTAATGGTTTTAGAGAATCCAATTGTGAATCTGAACAATCAAGGGACCCTATCAGATACACACACAAAATTTTGTTAAAATCGATCTAGTCGTTTAGGAGAAGGATTAGTTAATACCCGGGGTGAGCTGCTACGCGTAAATAAATTAAATATGTTTTTATGTTTAGCTGAATAAGTAAAAAGAAAACTAATTATAAATTTATATCGTAATTATTTTTAGAAACCTCCTGCTCATTGCCCCCGGCATTGCTCGGGAATCTACTTATCCTGATCTTCTTGACATCAATTAGCTGAAATATATATATATATATATATATATCAGGATTTTAATATAATGAATATAAAAGTTAAAGTTAATAATTTTGTATTTTAAAATTCTTTTAATATTTTAATATAACTTAAATAAATAAAATCATCTAAATAATTCATTGTTGGTTATTGTTGAATAAAAATGTCGTAGTAACAATTAAAGAAATTGTACTACATAACTCTTTTTGTAAAGAATGCTTTTAAAAATTGTTTTAAGTCATTGTTGTCAAAATTATAAATCCTTCTGTTCAACTGTAATAAGAACACCTGCATGGCTTCATATGCTTAAATGAAAGTAAGCTAAACTCTGATTGGATGTTAAAACGATCAACTTTTTTATTTAACAAATCAATTTAAACCTTATATTTAAAGGACTATTAACCAATAGAATTTAAAAATAACATCATGTGATGTAATAATGGTCTTAAAATTATAAAAGAATTACACTAGTCATTCTGCATACAACTTTCAACAAATATAGAAGCAGGAAGAGATCTCCTGATAAAATATAATATTTAATACAGAAAGAATAATTGATTTAAGAAAAGAAAATAATTTATTTTTAATTGATGGTGAAGAATAATACCACCTACATTTACTTAATCTGCTGGGAAATTAAGAAGTGAATAAATTTGTAATTATTTCTACAAGAAACATTTTTTAGTAATTTTGAAGTGGTTTTCCTATCCAGTGTACCAACTTCCTAACCCTAAGAAGAGAATTCTTCTCTACCGAAAATTAAACCCTACCTGAGTCTGTAATTCTTTTTGGGACATAAATCCTTCTTCAAATGTTACTACAAGATCGGGCATGAAGAGAGTTACTTCTTCAGATAAAAATGTTATTATGAGTTATCCTTGAAAGAATACCCGCCGTGCGCTGCTACTCTTGCCCGGATATCTAGACATTGCGATCTTCTTGGCATCAATGAGCTTAAAGATAAAATGGTTATGAGTTATCCGTAAAAGACATATGCTGCGGCATACTTTTTTTTGTAGAATTTTAGATACTTAACTCTGTATATATTAATTTGGTGTATATGTTATGGTCTAGGCAGCATAAGCCATTAAACGTTTTCACATCAAAGGGTGATTTTTAAGGGTGAAAGGATTGATTATTACACCTCTCTTACAGTCTAAAACCATGCCGGGAAACTCCTGAACAGTTTGAAAAAAGCCCCATCACAGTCGGGATGAACGGTATGGCAGCGCATAAGGACAAACAGACAGACGATATACATTCGTTTATATATATAGGGCTATTAAGAAAAAAGGAACAGACTTCAAACACTTATTTCTTCCAAACTACAAAAAAAAAATAGAAACACAATTTCAACGTTCCTAGAAAAGTTTGAAGTTCCGATCATGACCGCATTGGTGATGTTGCTTGAAGTTGCGATCATAGTTGCATTGGCGCTGTTAGATTGGAAGAGGAGGAGCAGAAGATCAACTTCATCGCCGGTGGCCTCCCAGGTCACCAGACCTAATCCCGTGTGATTTGTATCTGTGGGTTACGTAAAATACCATGTTTTTATCCCCTCTATGCCTGAAAATCTTGAAAATCTGCGACATAGAATCGTTGAAGCTGTGAATTTGATGACTAGAGACCAGCTGATTCATTTGTGGCAAGAAATGAGCCCCGTTTTGTATTAGTCGTGTAACACATGGTGCTCATATTGAATGCATAAAATAGTGAAATTTGAACTTTTCTCTTTCCAGGAACGTTAGAATTGTTTTTATATTTTTGTAGCTTGGAAGAAATTAATGTTTGAAGTCTGTTCCTTCTTATTGAACAGGCCTGTATATATATTTATATATATATATATATATATATATTTATTTATCCTTCTATTTATATTATATGGATGTGAAACACAGTCACATAAAGGGAGGAGAGGGGAAGATTTGAGAATAAAGTTCTTAGGGAAGTTTATCTACGAAAGAGAGACGAAAATATAGGTGAATAGAGTAAACTGTACAACAGTGATCTTTATACATAATCATATATAATAAGAATAGCTTAATCTCGTAGTGTATTATGTGTAGGACACGTACAAGAATGAACAGTGAAAGAGGGGCATGTAAACTCTATTGTACTCGTATGAAAACCAGAGCGAAAGCTGCCAGTCGGTCGAGAATGAGATGGGAGAATAACAATAATCACGATTTGAGGGGATGGATTATTTATTTTTTATTTATGTATTTATTTTACCTCATGGAGTTAAGACCGTAAGGTCTTCTCTTCCACTTCACCAGGGTTAAATTATACATATAATAATTATGAATTATCTATACGATTAATGATACCTTTTGTGGAAGTGAACATATAAGATCAAAAATCATAATAGAAAACAAACCCCTGGAACAAGTAACTCATTTTAATTATTTAGTTTGTAATTTTACTACCATCACAAAAACTGAAAGAGACGTAAATCTGAAACTGTCAAGATTTCAAATGATATGTGGAACTATACATAGAACATTAAAGAACATAAACAAGACGAGGTACTAGATTGAAGTTTTATAAAACATTGGCAGTTCCTGCATTACTTTATGGGAGTGAAACTTGGGTAATGACCAAAAAAATTACAATACAAAGCGTAGAAATGAACTTCCTTAGCAGAACAAAAGGCTGCACAAGAATGGATCGGACAAAGAATGAATATATAAAAACAGAGTTAAATACATATCCATTGAATGATAAAATCAAAGAATATAGAGAAAAATGGTTTAGACATGTAGAAGGAATGAATGTAACAATATTACCAAATGCAGCATTTAACTACAAACCAAGAGGTTCAAGGAATGTAGGAAGGCCAGTGAAAAATTGGACAGAACAACTGTGAGGCAGAACAGGCAATTTGCCTAGCCGGTAAAGTGAAGAAGAAGAAGAAGATTGACGATACATAATAGATATAGGTAGGCTACACAATTTAAAGTTCAGAATGCAAAGAAATTATACATGGCATGAATGGAAAACATAAGCTTAGGTTAGGGATGTATGGAGAGCTTATGTCTGTGTGGTCTTGAGCCTCCGGTTTCGATAGTGCTAGTCAATTAATGAGGGTATAATAATAATAATAATAATAATAATAATAATAAGTATTATGTAATAATAAGTAATATGTAAAAAGTACAAATAAATGAAGTTAATTTGTTTACAACTAACTCACTGACTCTACTGAACCGTTAGGTTCAGAGCCACGCAGACATAAGCTCTCCACACATCCCTATCCTCAGATAATACTTTCCAATCATTTCCTGTATAATCTACTTCCCTCATATCATTGTTAATATTATTCTCCCACCTCATTCTTGGTCTGCCAACTGCGCGTTTTTCCACCGGTTTTTTTACGAGAAGCTTCCATGCCTCTCTTTCACTCCCCATTCGTTCCAGTGTGTTTGCCGTCACGTAGACAACTCCTTAATTTGCTGATAAACAAACGGCATTATTAAGCCCAGAATGGAGTTGTTTTACCTTTTTAGAATACTTATATAATATATGATTAAGAAAGTTTTCTTGGGTTTTCCGTGTCATGGATTCAAGATCGGCCTCTGGTCACTGATACCGACGTTTCGACATGATCCCACGTGTCATTATCAATTACCATTCCCTGATAATGGCATCTGGGATCATGCCGAAACATCGGAATCAGTTCCCAAAGACCGACTTTGAATCCATGACGCGAAAAACCCAAGAAAACTTTTTAACCATACTTATGTCCGCGAAATCTACAATATATATATATATATATATATATATATATATATATATATCATACGGACACACTCCACACACGTGAGCATAAACGCTTGCGCGCATGGAAGTAAGAAATAAAATGAAAAGAACATAGTAAGATATTTGCTATAAAATATCCGTGTAAATGTTTATAATCTAGACTATTTATTAAAATTCTGTTGAGTAACCCAGGGCTTCCGTTGACCTACTTGAGTAACTTTGAATTGTTACATAAGTATATAGTTTCCGGGAATATACCAACTCATAAATAACACAATTTCGGGGAAAGTGAATGCTGCCAACGAAATGTAAAATATAATTTTATTCTCGTTTATTTAGCCGACGGCAGACACCAGGAAAATTAGAATCTCGAGGCTGATGTGTTTAAAATTACGAGAAATTAGATTTAAAATCAACTTCAATCAATACTCAACCCACTAAACTTCAGATTGACAAGGAGTTTGTCCTTTCTAGTTGTCTAGAATTGCATTCCTTGTCTTGTAATTATACTAGGCTATCTCTACTTTTCCACTGTATTATTATCTTTAAATACGTCTTTGGCCTGATCGCTAGATGTTGTTAAAAATATAGAAAAAGAGTGCAATAGATTAAAATACATTTCTTCCCTGTATGGGGATACCGCCAAATTCTTTGAGTTTCAAAATTATTTCCATTACTACTAACTAAACTTACTAACTCACTAGCTCAATCGAACCTCTAGGTTCACGGTCGTATTACTCGAGTATAATTCCTTTTAAATCATTATTAATTCTTCTTCTTCTCCACTTCATGGGCTAGGCAAATTGCCTGTTCCGCCTCACAGTTTTTCTGCCCATCTTTTCACTGGCCTTCCTACTATTCCTTAAACCTCTTGGCTTGTAGTTAAATGCTGCATTTGGTAATCTTGTTACATTCATTATTTTCTACATGTCTAAACCATTTTTCTCTATATTCTTTGATTTTATCATTCAATGGATACATTTTTAACTCTGTTCTTATATCTTCATTCTTTATCCGATCCATTCTTGTGCAGCCTTTTGTTCTGCTAAGGAAGTTCATTTCTACGCTTTGTATTCTATTTTGTAATTTTTTGGTCATTCCCCAAGTTTCACTCCCATAAAGTAATGCAGGAACTGTCAATGTTTTATAAAACTTCTGTCTATAGTAATTCTGCGCGAGGGCTGGTTTTTCACTATGATAATAGCATTTTCATGCCATGCTTTGCAGCTTTACTAGAGAATTATTGGTATGGTAGCTTCTCGTTACTTTCCACACCGGTGAAGGAAGATGATGATGATGGACGGATGATTTTCTGGGACTGATGGGCCCTAAGCTTCTTGACATTTGTCTTACAAGTGAAGAAAACTCCCGAAAAACTCCATAATATGTGTATCAGATTCATATTTAATGTTCGAAAATACGATCATATTTCTCCATTATTCCACGAATTTTCATGGCTACATCTAAAAGAGAGAAGAAAATCGCACTGTCTAATTCTCTTATTTAAGATCCTACATACCTCGAATCCCAATTATTTATCATCTCGTTTCCAGTATCTATCCTCAAACCATAACTTAAACACAAGATCACAACATAGTCTCCTGTTAATATACCGCAACATAGGACATCACATCACTCCATGTCATACTAGAAATAAGGGGCTGCCGGACATTGGCATCTTTTAAAAGAAATCTAAATGTATATTTGCTCTAACCTCGACTTCATTATTACCCAGTGTAAGGTGTATATATATATATATATATATATATATTAATTGGTATTTCTCGTATAATTTATCATATTTATATTATATTATTATCATTATTATTATTATTATTATTATATTATAATAATAGTTATTATTATCGTAAGTATTATTATTGTTATTATAGTATAAAATGTTACTTTCAACTTCGTACAAAATTCTAACAAATATATTAGTAAGCAGACTTACTCCCTATATTGATGACATTCTAGGAGATCATCAATGTGCATTTAGAAGAAACAGGTCTACAACAGATCAGATTTTTAGTATAAGACAGATTTTAGAAAAGAAATGGGAATATAGTGGTACTGTACATCAACTATATGTAGACTTCAAAAAAGCATATTATGATTCAATTAAGAGAGAGAAGTTATATAGTATCCTTCTGGAGTTCGGAATTCCTAAAAAGTTAGTTAGACTTATACGAATGTGTCTAAATGGCACAAAGAGTAGGGTGCGTGTAGGCAAACAAGTTTCGGACACTTTTGAAATCCAGAATTTTGTACTAGAGCATGCCATTAAATCTTTAGAGAATGAGGAAGGCTTACAACTCAATGGTATTAATAAGCTGTTAGTTTATGCTGATGATGTAGTATTGTTGGCTGATAGCGAGGAGATACTAAAGGACAACACGCACACACTATTAAGTAACACTAAGAAATTAGGACTGGAAGTAAATATCAATAAAACTAAATATATGGTCACACGTAGAAATTCATTAAATAATGGAAATGGACAGCTAATAACAAATGAGGGAAATTTTGAGGAAGTGGCTGAATTCAAATACCTAGGAACAATAATCACAAATAAGAATGAGATGCACAAAGAAATTAAACGTAGGCTCAATTCTGGAAATGCGTGCTATTATGCATTGCAGAGACTCTTAATGTCCCAACTCCTTTCAAAAAACGTTAAACTGAAAATATATAAAACTATTATTCTACCAGTATACTATATGGGTGGAAACATGGACTCTTACTTTAAGGGAGGAAAAGGGATTACAAGTATTTGAGAATAAAGTACTTAAGACAATTTTTGGACCAAAGAGAGATGAACAGACAGGTGAATGGAGAAGACTACATAGCAATGAATTACATGGTATTTATAGGAAGCCAGATATAATAAGAACAGTTAAGTCTCGTAGACTGCGATGGGCAGGACATGTTGCACGTATGGGGAATGGAAGACTTGCATGGAAGCTTCTTGTAGGAAAGCCAGAGGGAAAACGCCCAGTTGGTAGACCAAGAATGAGGTGGGAGAATAACATTAATTATGATTTGAGGAAAGTACATTATACAGGGAATGATTGGAAATCATTAGCTCAGGATAGGGATGTATGGAGAGCTTGTGTCCGCGCGGCCATGAACCTACGGGTTCGATAGTGCCAGTGAGTAAGTATGTATAGTATAAAATGTTGTTTGTACATGGAATTTTACATTGCTACATTTAATATATCTTTAACTGTTTATAATTAGTACAGTGTATATCTACATTTGTCAAATATTTATTTGTATTTGTGCTGGTTGAGTAGAGAAGGCCTTATGGCCTTAACCCTGCCAGAATAAATAAAACATTATTATTATTCCTATTAGGTTCGTCTTCCGGGCATATAGGCCGTGGTCCAGTCGTTCTTCTACTCGACGTTTCGTCTACTGCTGCGGTAGACATCTTCAGGAGATACTGCGTGCTCTCTGTGAACTCCTCAACAGTCGGCTGCAGACTGGCTGGTCGTTGGAAACTCCCTCCCTATTTATAGGCACGCCCCTGGTGGAGAGGCGGTTTTCTGCGCGGTCCGTGTTGCGTGCTGTTTTGTCCAGGCTGTCGCTAGCAGAATTCATAGGCTTCGTTGTCGTATTGTGCAGTGCCGGGATCCAGATTTTGTTTATCTTCATGGTTTCTTCTTTTTTGGTTAAAGGAATTTTTGTGTTTATATATTTCAATGGCTTCTCTGTACAGTCTGGTGTAATAATGTGATGTTTGGGACAATACCTGTGTTTCTTCGAATCTTATTATATGTTCTTGGTTGTTCATCCAGTGTTCCGCTACGGCTGATTTTTCCTTTTGTTTTAGTCTGCAATGCCTCTTGTGTTCTTGTAATCTTGTGGTAACCATTCTTTTTGTTGTGCCGATATAAACCTGTCCACAACTGCAAGGGATGCGATATATACCGGCAGTGCTTAACGGATCTCTTGTATCTTTGGCTGGGCGCAGTATATTGCTGATTTTTTGTGTTGGCTTGTAGGTTGTAGATATGTTATATTTATTTAATATTCGACCAATTCTCTCCGTTATTGTCTTGATATATGGTAGGTACACCTTAACCTTAGCCTCCTCCTTGTTCCCGTTTTCAGATTTGTATTTATTGGGATTTATGGCTCGGCGAAAATCTGTTTTGCTGTATCCATTGGATTGAAACGCTGCTTGGAGATGATTAATTTCTTCTTGTAGATACTGTGGTTCCGAAATCCTTTTGGCTCGTTCCACCAGGGTTTTAATTATTCCGCGTTTTTGTCTGGGATGATGGTTGGACTGCTTATGTCCAACTTATGTCTGCTTATGCAGACAAAAACGCGGAATAATTAAAACCCTGGTGGAACGAGCCAAAAGGATTTCGGAACCACAGTATCTACAAGAAGAAATTAATCATCTCCAAGCAGCGTTTCAATCCAATGGATACAGCAAAACAGATTTTCGCCGAGCCATAAATCCCAATAAATACAAATCTGAAAACGGGAACAAGGAGGAGGCTAAGGTTAAGGTGTACCTACCATATATCAAGACAATAACGGAGAGAATTGGTCGAATATTAAATAAATATAACATATCTACAACCTACAAGCCAACACAAAAAATCAGCAATATACTGCGCCCAGCCAAAGATACAAGAGATCCGTTAAGCACTGCCGGTATATATCGCATCCCTTGCAGTTGTGGACAGGTTTATATCGGCACAACAAAAAGAATGGTTACCACAAGATTACAAGAACACAAGAGGCATTGCAGACTAAAACAAAAGGAAAAATCAGCCGTAGCGGAACACTGGATGAACAACCAAGAACATATAATAAGATTCGAAGAAACACAGGTATTGTCCCAAACATCACATTATTACACCAGACTGTACAGAGAAGCCATTGAAATATATAAACACAAAAATTCCTTTAACAAAAAAGAAGAAACCATGAAGATAAACAAAATGTGGATCCCGGCACTGCACAATACGACAACGAAGCCTATGAATTCTGCTAGCGACAGCCTGGACAAAACAGCACGCAACACGGACCGCGCAGAAAACCGCCTCTCCACCAGGGGCGTGCCTATAAATAGGGAGGGAGTTTCCAACGACCAGCCAGTCTGCAGCCGACTGTTGAGGAGTTCACAGAGAGCACGCAGTATCTCCTGAAGATGTCTACCGCAGCAGTAGACGAAACGTCGAGTAGAAGAACGACTGGACCACGGCCTATATGCCCGGAAGACGAACCTAATAGGGATCAAGACGCCGGCCGTGAAAGCCTACAGTTATACATTATTATTATTATTATTATTATTATTATTATTATTATTATTATTATTATTATTATTATTATGTCGGCATATCGTCTCAGTGAGACACATAGTGCGCAACGAAGATATTACTTGGATGGGTAACGCTCTCTAAATTTTTCACAAAGGTCTATTTATTCAGGGTTGCGGTTCGTTTACGGGCCTCAAATCTTCAGTCTCGGGACCCACGGCTTAACGTCCCTCCCAGAGGACATCCCTTGGAGTTTTCCATTCTGAAAATCCATCGATCCCAGCCGGGTTTGAATCTGAGTCTTTCGGAACCAGAGGCACTACCCACCGTGAACGAATTCCATTCTATTATTTATAGGAGAGGAAAATAAGGATATGATAGTAGATATGGTAGGTTTATTGATCACAGCTATTTTAGGAGAAGCTATATTAAGTTGATTAATTTTACCCGCTCCAATATCCATTTTTGCGCGATAGTGCGTTTTGTCGTACTTACAGCAATGGCGTCCATTATTGAAAGTTGAACTTCCTACATTTCGGGATTGCCAACCTAAATAACTATACTGTAATATTACATTTATACCCACGTGCGGCAAGTAAAACCACTGCCCTCTATGAATACTACGTAAAATGTATATACAAAAAATATCCAAAATATAGTGTTAATATACATTATACGAAACAAATCACTGTATTTTAAATGAACTGAACTTTATTTGAAACAATATAAAACAATAAATACGTACTTGCGGCCATATTATCAATAATTTGTCTCAAGACCTCCTATTGTTTCGATTAATAAACATTGTCCACACTATTAACATTAGTCAATTGTTTATAATGAACGCAAGTATTTCCAACAAAGATGTTTTTATTTTAGTCTTATTTATTATTTTGAAAACACCATCGCGCAAAAAATAGTGTACAATGCACTTTTGTGAAGTGTTTTACAGAATATCGGAAATTAAAAACCTCGCCGTGTCGCTCGGTTTTTTTAAATTTTCCTTGATTCTGTAAAAACCGCTTTCCAACCTCGCATCTAATATACTATTGTTTATCTATTTAAAATTGATGTTAATTTTCTGATTAAAATAACTAAGTAACCCACTGGCTCTATCGAACCCATAGATTCATAGCCGCACGGACATAAGCTTTCCACACATCCCTATCCTGAGCAAGTGTTTTCCAATCATCCCCTGTATTATCTACCTCCCTCAAATCGTAGATAATGTTATTCTCCCACCTCATTCTTGGTCTACCAACTGGTCGTTTTCCTTCTAGTTGTCCTACAAGAAGCTTCCATGCACGTCTTTCATCCCCCATCCGTGCCACATGGCCTGCCCATCGCAGTCTACGAGACTTAACTGTTCTTATTATATCTGGTTTCCTATACATATCATGTAGCTCACTATTACACAGTTCTTTTTTTTTTTCATTCACCTGTCCGTTCATCTCTTTTTGGCCCAAAAATTTTCCTAAGAACTTTATATATATATATATATATATATATATATATATAAATTGAAGATAAAATCAGCGAAAATAATAAGAAATAGACAGAACACTTAATGAGAATTAACAACGAAAGAATACCAAAAAGAACCTTCCTGTATAATCCCAGAGGAACAAGAGATGTTGGCCGACCTCGTAGAAGATGGACTCCACTTTTAACTTCGCCGGAACAGGCTGCATAGCCTAAACCTTGTAGTAGAAGAAGAAGAATCTATTCTCAAATAGTCGTAATCTTCTTTCCTCCCTTAAAGTAAGAGTCCATATTTCGCATCCATATAATATAACTGGGAGAATAACAGTTTTATATATTTTCAGTTTAACGTTTTTTGAAACGAGTTGATCCTATGTTTAATTTCTTTGTGCACGTCATTCATATTTGTAATTATTATTCCTAGATACTTGAAATCAGCCACTTCTTCAAAATTTATTTCATTTGTCATTGTTGTTCATTTCCATTATATAATGTATTTCCATGTATGAACAGAATATAGAAGTAAATTGTTAAAATGTCCTGGATTTAAAAAAAAAGGCGAAGAAATATTAAGTACTATTTAGTTTAACAACTGATTAATAGTTCTGGTCATTAATAATTGCAAATCTGGGCGAGAAAGGGCAGAAAAATATGCCTAGGATTTATGTTATTTAAATGCCATAAACACGAGACTTGCCGGTTTACTTCTTTTCCAATGAAAGCCAAACTCAAGGTTTTTACATTCTTAAATATCCATAGACCTGCCCTGGATTTGAACCCGCTAATCTCAGAAAAAGAGACGAGTATGGTTATCACCGGTCCTCGATGAACTGATTATTAAATCAGAATTTAATAGTTGGAGTTAAAAGTTGCCCTACTATAGCGCTCCTAATATCTTAACCTGTAACTTCAGTCATACTTTTACAATGTGATATAACGGAAGGTAACTAAAAGACTAACCAATTAACAACTAACAGTTAACGATCAGACTACTACACTAGAGAACCCTTACCTTAGATTAGTTTAGGTTTATAGGTAAGCTTCCGAAACTGTAAGTTGGGAGCGCTGAAGTACGGGGTTTTTTCGTAGTTTTAACTCACCTGCAAGACAAATGTCAGTAACTTTAAGATCCAAATGGTCCCCCAAACGTCATTTTGCCATCATAATCATTATCATATTCGCCATGTTTAGTATGAGTGTGTGTATGTGAATGGCGTGTTTCGTCTTCATGTTGTGATATCTGGGAGGAGGCCCTGGTATTGAGAGTCCCTCCATGTCCTTTTGATCATCATCATCATCATCATCCGGTATCATGGCAGTTGCCGCCGTCATCCGGAAACCAAACGCCATCCCTCTCTGTTCTTCCATTGATCTTCCTCCAATCCTCTGATATTCATAGCTGCTTGTACTCCTTCTATCCAAGTTTTCTTCGGTCTTCCCCTCTTCCTCCTTTCTATTGGGATCCATTCCATTGGATCTATAGTTTAAAAATCCCTCTCGCGACAGAATGTGCCCCTAAAATGGTGTGTGGAATGTAAAAATTACCCATAAGGTGAGAGGTTAAATTGAGTTAAGGGAATGAAAATAATGTTAATTATTAAGCAGCTTAGATGAGATTCTTAAGAAATATACCAGGACATACTCTGCTGGATAAGAAAAGAAGTGAAGATATGAGAAAGAAGCTAAATATTTTTAAACTTACTGACCGAATAATTAAATACAGGAACGCCTGGAAAGAACATGTTGATAGAATGCCAGAAGAAAGATTTCCAAAATTATTGCTAAATTATAAACCACACGGAAGAAGAAATGTTGGACGACCACACAGAAGATGGTCTGAACAATTTTAACAATTCTAGCTTTAATAAAACCTGATCGAGCCAACACGCTTAATCCCTGGATGATGATGATGATTATGAAGTTATACAATTGTTAATAAATAAGTTTATTTATTTGTGAATTCTGATAGTGCCTGACTATCTGAAGAAATGAAGGAGGGAATTTTTGTGACGCTATATGATTAGATACAACAGTTCAAATATAACATGATCATTACTCCATATCCCATTTTTAAAAAAAATTAACATATAATGCATTTAGGTGTATCCAGTACGTTTTGTATTTGTTTCGTTTGTCATGTTTCAAAACTTTATTGATTTAATTCTAATTATATTTTGAAATTGCCAATATAATAAAATGCTTCTTGTAATGAAATTCCATCCAGCATTTTGCTTTGACCAGGACAAAACTTCCGTCAGTTTGATCGGCACCGGGATTTGAAATCGTGTCCTTCCGAATACGAGACTCAAATATTACCGCCTGAATCAACTGTTCTGCAGTATGTTAATAAAATTGCCGTAAAATAAATTGTACCAATATTTTTACAATATACTTTTCTAATCCAAGAGTTAAAATTATTAAAAAAAACATATTTTGGTGCTAAATAAATGAATAAAAAATGCTAATTCCACTTAATAATCAATATTTTTATTATTATTTGAGAGAGAGAGAGAGAGAGAGAGAGAGAGAGAGAGAACTTAAAAACCAGAATTACTTGCATATATATATATATATATATATATATTGAAAATTACTTGAAGATTGTTCCTTTGTTTCTATTTTACACCAATTTAAATAGAAAATGTAAATTAATGACTGGCAGTCTATTGGCTGTAGTTAGAATAACTAGGAAAATAAAGTTCTTGTGAATGTGCGAGAACTTAAAGGGTTAAAGAAAGAGGAAATTGGTATTCGTCTGGGAGGTCAATGCTAGAGCGCCAGCGCATAAATCTGGATATCTTAAGTTTAAATCCCTACTTAGTTGCACATTCTTCTTGTGTAGCCATATTAAATAAAAACGCCCTAACTACACTTATTATGCTATATAGATTTATAAATTTAATTACTACTGTTAAATATTAATAATCCATCCACAGTAATTCTGCCCGAGGGCAGGTACTTCACTGCAATCATAGCATTTTCATGCTATGCTTTGAAGCTTTACTAAGGAATTGTAGGTGTGGTAGCTTCCCGTTGCTTTCCATTCCGGTGAAAAATGATGATGATAATGATAAGGACGATGATGGTGATGATGGCCATATGATTTTGGGGACCGTTTGGGCCTTAAAGTTTTCCTGACATTTGTCTTACAGGTGAGGAAAAACCTCACCCAGAAAAACTGTCCCGACCGGGGATGGAACCCGGGCCCGCTGCGTGACAAGGCAGCACGCTACCTCGAGACCACAGCGGTGGACATATTAATAATAAGATAATTAATTATTATACTTTACTAACATGATGGTGTACATATTGTTGTTATATATATTTCAATGTATGCAGAAGTACTGAACATTATTTTTATTTAATGTTTATTTTGAAACGAATCAATATATTTGGATATCACGTCTAAAGTCTTACAGATAGGCTATGTATATAGTTGTCTGTATTCCATAAATGCTTATTTTTTAACAAGTATGAATGTATGATTGAGAAAATGAATGCGGTAACTCAACATGTCTTGACAACTGAGTAAAAAAATTATCATTTCAATAAAGTTGGTCGGCCCCAGGAACTGAATCCATGATCTCGCAAATGAGAGTCTGAATAGCTGTCTTTCTTTATTATACTATATTTTAATTTACCGAAGACAGTTACTGCAGTTTTATTATACCTTCAAAATCTATCAAATACAAACGCATGTGCTATTGATGCATCCTGTTAAGATTTTCTGAGTAGCTCATAGAAACTTTGCCAAATTTTATTTTTCACCTTTTTGAATAATATTTTCACCTAAATACTATTATATTTAGCACTAGCTAATAGCCGGCGTGCGCTGCTACGCCTTAATAAATTAGATATTGAGGCTTAATTAATTATATGGTATATACTGATAGAAACCAAACATGGGGGTTGCTAGACTGAATTTTTAATTTAAATTTTCAGCTAAACCTCCACTTCTAATGGTCGGATTTCACTGATGTTTTGGGGAAAATATGTGTCTCGGTTTGCCTTAATATTATATTCCGAATTTTGTTGTGAAACATCGAAAATTGCGATTGCTAGAGCGATTTTTTAAATTTCTTTTCAGGTGCACACCTAATGATTTTAGAACATAATACATAAGCACTTGCCGCATCTGAAATATAAATTTCACGAAGATCGGTTGAACGGTTTAGAAGTCTATAGAGGACAAACAGACATATATTCGTTTATATGATATATATAAAACAATAGATCTTTATAGGAAGCCAGATATAATGAGAACAGTTAAGTCTCGTAAACTGCGATGGGCAGGACATGTTGCACGAATGGGGAATGAAAGACGTGCATGGAAGCTTCTGGTAGGAAAACAAGAGGGAAAATGCCCAGTTGGTAGACCAATAATGAGGTGGGAGAATAACATTAAATATGATTTGAGGGAAGTAGATTATACAGGGGATGATTGGAAAACAGCTCAGGATAGGGATGTATGGAGAGTTTATATCCGCGCGGCCATGAACCTCCGGGTTCGATAGTGCCAGTGAGTTAGTTGGTTATGAAACAATAGAAAAACAAATGAGTAGAAATTACTTACATTTGCATCAAATTACACACAATAATGTACAGTAATTACTTCGAGTTTTATATGATTTTCTTTTCTTTGCGGTCCGGAATATATATATAACTGGCAGGATGAATTATTGTTACGCCAATTTAGGGTTTGGTAAATAACTTGCAATAGGGAATACCCGGAATCTACTTAACCCGATCTTCTTGGCATAAATGAGCTTAAAGACGTAAATTAATGTGTTTTTATTTTTAGTTGAATAAGTGTGGGGCAAAATGTATATCAAAATTATTTTTTGATACCCCATGCTGTTTACCAGGCGTTGCCCGGGAATCTTTATCCGATCATCTTGGCATAAATTAGTTGAAAGACGAAAATTAAAGTGTTTTTATGTTTAGTTGAATAAGTACATATGATATAATTTATTTTGTAATTATTTTAAGATATCTCGTGCTGAGTACAGGACGTTTCCCAGGAATCTACTTATTCCAATCTCCCTGGCATAAATGAGCTGAAAGAATAAATTTAATGTGTTTTTATGTTTAGTTGAATAAGTAATGGGAAAAACAATTATAAATTTATATCGCAATTATTTTTAGATACCCCGTGCTGATTACTGATCGTTGACCGGGAATCTACTTATCCCGTTCTTCTTAGCATAAATAGGCTGAAACACGAAAATTAATGCAATTTTACGTTTAGTTGAATAAGTAAGATGAAACATTTATATCGTAATTATTTTTAGATACCCCGTGCTGATTAACCGGCATTGACCGGAAATCTACTTTTCCTAATCTTCTTTGCATAAATGAGCTGAAAGGTGAAAATTAATGTGTTTTATGTTTAGTTAAATAAGTGATAGGAAACTTTTATATCCTAATTATTTTTAGATACCCTGTGCTGATTACCCAGCGTTGCCCAGGAATCTACTTATCCCGATCTTCTTGGCATAACTGAGCTGAAAGGCGAAAAGCAAAGTGTTCTTATGTATAGTTGAATAAGTAAAAGGAAACATTTACATCGTAATTATTTTTATATACCACGTGTTGATTACTCGGAGTTGCCCGGGAACCTACTTATCCCGATCTTCTTGGCATAAATGAACTGAGAGAAAAAAAAATCGTTATTGTGAGTTGCCCATGAAAGGATACCTGCCATTCGCTGCTACGCTTGCCCAGGAATCTACTTATCCCAATCTTTTTGGTACCGGTATCAATGAAATACAGAAATCGTTATTGTGAGTTTTCCGTAATATGTTTACGCGGAGTTTTTTGGAGAGTTTTTTTATATATTAATTTTTGTGTACATTAATTTTGTATATTTGTTTTGGTTTAGGCAGCGTAAGCCATTTAATAGTCCAAAAAGCGACTTTTTCACGTTTTTCACTACAAAGGGTGATTGTTTAGGGTGTAGAAGTTGAGTGTCACAACTCTCTTAGAGCTTATGTTCATCCTGAGAATCTCCTGAACATTTTGCAAAAAACCCCATCACAATCGAATGAACGATATGGCAGAGCATAAAATACGAACAAACCTTCATTTTTATATATTATATAGTTATATACAGGTATATATTTTTTTAATTACAAAGATAATAAAAAGTATGTTTTAGACTTCAATGAATTTTAGTATGGTTATGTTATTTAACATGTATTAACACAGGGAATTCTATGGACAATTTATTAATATAGGAAATGACTCAAACCATACATTTCATAGACATCATTTTTATCTTAAATGATTTCTCAATTATCTATTTAAACGCAATATAAATTACTTACAATTTATTATTATTATAATTATATTTATTATTATTAGTATTATTATTATGTCTATTATTATTATTATTATTATTATTATTATTATTATTATTATTATTATTATTATTATTACTTTCACTATCATTAATATTATTAGTATTATTACTTTCACTATTATTATTGTTATTATTATTATTATTATTATTATTATTATTATTATTATTATTATTTTCACTATCATTATTATTATTATTATTATTATTATTATTATTATTATTATTATTATTATTATTATTATTATTATTATTATTATTATTATTATTACTTTCACTATCATTAATATTAGTAGTATTACTTTCACTATTATTATTGTTATTATTATCATTATCATTATTATTATTATTATTATTATTATCCATGTTAAATATTATTTTATTTATTATATAGCACTTGCAAATAACTATGAGTGGTAATTACGAAAAAATGAAGGCGTGCAAAGATATGTACTTACCCTCGTCTTGATTGCTCCCAATGAGTATTTCAGTGTCCTCGTAGTCTCCTTCCCTCATGAGTTCTATGGGATGCTTGGGTAGGAAGACGCCGTCAATGGTGGGGGCCGACGGAAAGCCTAATATGCCCCAATAGGCATTCCACTGCTTCACGGAGATTGTCTTGGAATCCACAAGCCTAAGACAAGCCATAACCTTGCTTGGTGCGTCCGTCAATTGTGTTACGTTACAACCCACGTCGTCAACCAAGCTGCGCCCTATTTCAGCGGCCTTCTCCCCCGTCATGAAGCTCCAGGGTGCATTAAGGGTCCCACTCTGCATAATTCCACGTCTAGCCAACCCCTTTGTCACCGGGGACATGAGATGAAGACTAACTGATCCCCCACCAGCTGATTCTCCGAACAATGTGATGAGATCTGGGTCTCCCCCGAATGCTGCGGCATTATCTTTGAGCCAACGGATTGCGAGGGCTTGGTCCCACATACCCATGTTCCCTGGGGCTTCTTCGCTGTCCGCGCCGAAGTACGGTTTCAAGTAGAGGAACCCGAATGCCCCCACACGGTATTGCATTGAAGCTACAATTATATCGCTAGTTGCCACGACAATATCAGCATCATATACGTCTAGTGTTGATGTACCGCTCATGTATCCACCCCCATATATCCATACCAGTATGGGGATCTTAGGGTGCTCACCCGAGTGACGTAATCGCACCCTCTGTGGTACCCAGATATTAAGATACAAGCAGTCTTCAGAAATGTTCGTGTTTGGGTTCCACATTTCTTCACCTTCGAAGCCCTTGAAGTACTCATAGCGTTCTTGGTAGCAGCTGTTGGGGAGAGCTGTTGCGTCCAGTATACCATGCCAGGGGTCGACAGGGACGGGTCGACGGAAGCGAAGTGGACCTACTGGAGGTTTTGCGAAGGGGATACCGGTGAAAATGTGTACTTCTTTGCCGAGTACGAAGCGAGATGCTCCCCGGACGAGGCCGCTCTGGGTTTCCACTACTAAGGGATCGTTGTGGTAGTCTATGCGCGTGTAGGGGGTGGTCGTGGTGGAGGAATTGAAGTGAGGTTTGGAGCCGGCTCCTATAGCGACAGATACGCGTATGCAATATGCAACCAGCAACACACCAAACACTTCCATGCTGCACTACGTGTGGCATCCCACTGTGCCGAGACCAGGCCTCCTGCCCGCTCCTGCGCAATGCAACCTATAGTACTACACTACACTTTCCCCCAGCTGACAGCCACGGCCCGGGGTATCCACACCTCCCCACCCAGCTTCCTGTAAACTGAGTAACAGCATCCAGCTCCCCATAAACTTTATGTAAACGACAAAATTGGCCGCCTAATTTATCTAGGCTATATGACAGCCATAAGTTTAACATCTTATCTAGGTTTAAGTTGAGACTTACGATCAGCTGTTTCCTTTCCCAAGTATTAAGTGTGGACTCCTCTATCTTACTTACTCACTGGCACTATCTAACCCGTAGGTTCATGGCCGCGCGGACATAAGCTCTCCATACATCCCTATCCTGCGCTAATGCTTTCCAATCATTCCCTGTATAATCCACTTCCCTCAAATCATAGTTAATGTTATTCTCCCACCTCATTCTTGGTCTACCAACTGGGCGTTTTCCTCTCTGGCTTTCCTATAAGAAGCTTCCATGCAAGTCTTTCATTCCCCATACGTGCAACATATCCTGCCCATCGTCGTCTACGAGATTTAACTATTCTTATTATATCTGGCTTCCTACAAAGACCATGTAGTTCACCGTTGTGTAGTCTTCTCCATTCACCTGTCTGTTCATTTCTCTTTGGTCCAAAAATTGTCCTAAGTAATTTATTCTCAAATACCCACAATCTCCTTTCCTCCCTTAAAGTAAGAGTCCATGTTTCGCATCCATATAATATAACTGGTAGAATAATAGTTTTTATATATTTTCTGTTTAACGTTTTTTTTAAGGAGTTTGGGACATCAAAAGTCTTTGTAATGCATAGGCCTAATAGCATGCATTTCCAGAATTGAGGCTATGTTTAATTTCTTTGTGCATCTCATTCCTATTTGTGATTATTGTTCCTAGGTATTTGAATTCAGCCACTTCTTCAAAATTTCCCTCATTTATCATTAGCTGTCCATTTCCATTATATAATGTATTTCTACGTGTGACCATATATTTAGTTTTATTGATATTTACTTCCAGTCCTAATTTCTTAGTGTTACTCAATAGTGTGTGCGTGTTTTACTTTAAGTAACTCCTCGCTATCGGCCAATAGTACTACATCATCAGCATAAACTAACAGCTTATTAATACCATTGAGTTGTAAGCCTTCCTCATTCTATAAATATTTAATGGCATGCTCTAGTACAAAATTAAATAGTAGAGGAGATAGTGTATCTCCTTGCTTCAGCCCATTCTGGATTTCAAAAGTGTCCGAAAACTGTTTGCCTACACGCACCCTACTCTTTGTGCCATTTAGTCTAGCTAACTTTTTAGGAATTCCGAACTCCAGCAGGATACTATATAACTTCTCCCTCTTAATTGAATTATATGCTTTTTTGAAGTCTACATATAGTTGAATACTCCTCTATCAATCTGTCCTAATTTGTTTCAATGAAATATAATTAATCAAGCGTAAAATTATCGTTATTGATTTTAGGCTATAAACTGAACAATTTACACATTCGTTCTCATCAAACCCGAATGTCCATGGCTGTGCGGGCATACGCTCTCCACACACTCCTATATTTAAACAATATTTTCCAATAATTCCTTGTATATAAATCACTGCTTTCAAATCATTCCCCCACCTTATTATTGCCTTTCCTACTTTACGGTTTCCTTTTTGTTTTCCTACAAGACGTTTCCGTGCTCTTCTTTCATGCCTAATCCGTGCCATATATCATGTCGAACGCAGTGTACTCATTACATCTGGTTTCGCTGTTGTGTAGTTTACTCTAATCATCTGTGTGTTCATCTCTCTTTGGTGCAATAATTTTATGAACGTTTTAATACATCATTGATAATCTAATATATAAAAATGAGTGTGTGTTTGTTTGTATGTTTGTTTGTTTGTTTGTACTTTATGCGCAGCCATACCGTTGACGCGATTGTGATGGTAATTTTGCAAAATTCCCGGGATGAACATAGGCTACAAGAGAGTTGTGATACTCAAATCCTACACACTTAAAATTTGCCGTTTGTAGCGGAAAACGTGAAAAAAGTAGCTCTTTGGACGCTTAAATGACTTAAGATGCCTGAACCATAACATAGGCCTATACACAAAAATAATGTACACAGAATTGAATATCTCAAAACGCTCTACAAAAAAAGTCCGCGACAGCATATGTTTTCTCTTACGGATAACTCACAATAACCATTTTTATCTTTCATTGATGCCAAGAAGATCGAGACAAGTACGTAGATTCCTGTGCAAGCATAGTAGCACATGACGGGTATTTTTTACGGATAACTCACAATAACTAGTTTTGTCTTTTAGCTCATTTATAACAAGAAGATCGAGATAAGTAGATTCCCGAGCAACACCGGGTAATCACCACGGGGAATCATAAAATAATTACGATATACATTTATAATTATTTTCCATTTTACTTATTCAACTAATCATAAGAAGTACATTAATTTTGTCTTACAGCTCATTTATGCCAAGAAGATCGGGATGAGTAGATTCCCGGACAACGCCGGGTAAACAGCACGAGGTATCTAAAAATAATTACAATATAAATGTTTCCCTTTACTTACTTAACTAAACATAAAACACATTAATTTTCGTATTTCAACTCATTTATGTCAAGAAGATCGGGGTAAGTACATTCTCGGGCAACGCCGGGTAATCAGCTCGGGGTATAAAAAAATATATAAATTTATAATTATTTTTCCTTCTACTTATTCAACCTAACATAAAACACATTAATTTTCACTTATTTAGGCGTAGCAGCTCACGCCGGGTATCAGCTAGTAAGTTATAAAATAAAGTTAGTGTTCTGATATATCAATCGGTCTCAACATACAAATTCGTTAAAATTAAATATTAATCTATTTAATATTGAGGACGACCGATATGTCAAGTACTAGTTTTTATCATCATCATCATCTTCATTCATGGATTAGGTCTCTTGACCCGTTCCGACTTCAGCCCATCTCTTTCTAGGTCTGCCCACATCTCGGGTGCCTTTAGGTTTGTATTTTGTTATTTGTTTTGGATATCTATCTTCATTCATTCTGTCTATGTGTTGCTTCCATTTTTGTCTATATGTATCCATTTTATCAGTTATTGCAAATATTTCAAGTTCCTGTCTTATTTCTGTGTTCTTGATTCTGTCTTCCTTAGTGCACCCTTTAACAGATCTCAAAAATTTCATTTCTGCCGCCGTTATCCTACTTAGGTCTTGTTTTTTATGTATTCAGGCTTCTGAACCATACAGCAGTACCGGTACTGCCAACATTTTATAAAATTTCAGTTGGGTCTCTCTTGTTGTTTTGTTATTTAGTGTTCGTTTTATCGTACCACATGTTCCCTGGAATTTTGCTATTTTATTATGTATATAATTATCATAATTAAATGAAATGTCACATCCTAGATAATTGAGATGGTTCACCTGTTCTATGATTTTGTTTCCTATTACTATTTTCGATCTGATTTGATTTTTCCCTTGGAATGCCATTACCTTAGTTTTTTCTATGGATATTTTGAGATTATATTGTTCACATATATTATGTAGTTTAAAAATATTCCTCTGAAGTTCGTCTTCTGTATTTGCTATTATTACCTGGTCATCAGCGTATAATAATGTTTTCAAGTAGTGTGTTTTATCTAATTTTATTCCTTTATTTGTTTCTTCGTTCCATTTTTTTATTATATCATTGATGTATAGGTTAAATAAACCTGGAGAGATACTGCATCCTTGTTTAACTCCTTGATTAGTATGAATTTTATTTTTACTTACTTCATTTCTAGTTTTTATAACAAAACTAATTTTTATACTTTAACTAATTACAAAACAACGACAACGGTGGTTCAGTATTAATTGTAAAAGCATTGACACATCATTAATAGTTACCAATAATTTTATATTTAACAACGATCTATTCTTATGGGAGGAATGTCATGTTTAATCAATTTTTATTCCTTTATGTTACGAAACTTCGTCCTATATCTTCGAGAGACGAGCATAAATTATGATTTTACAGGAATAAAGTTCTTATGAAGACATTTGAAGTTATCATATTGACAAATGTATGAATATTACTCAAAATAAATAATGAAACAGGGGGTTTTAAAAGTAATTATTTATATTAATTGAGGATATATTTTTATACGTACGGTACATAATGAAAATCTGTTTGATTGCAAAATGTTGCGGATTTCATATTCATTACATATTCAAATGTTCACGTAGTTTAAAGAACGCAATCTGTCCATTAGCTGTTAAACGACTCTCATTGAAAGTAAAAATATTTCATTCGGCTTTCTTTGATCCATTAACAACATTAAAAAATTTCCACCATTACTTGGTTCTCTAATTGCATTTAAATTATATAGTTTTTAAAGTGAACTATTTGTCCACAACTTATCCTACATATTTTAAGAATAAGAATAATATGAATAAGAATAAAATTTTATTCACAAATAAATGTTGTACACAGTATTGACACCCGAACGAGCAAGTGTTCGTGCTCGGGTGCAGTTCAGTTATAGAAATAATACATAAATAGAACATATACATTCCAAAGTTTTGTTAAAGGGAGAAGGCAAACAATAGTATATTACGGTGCGAAGTTGGGAAGTGGTTTTTACAGAATCGAGGAAAAATGTTTAAAAACCTAGCGATAGCGAAGTTTTTAATTTCCGAGATTCTGTAAGACACTTCACAAACGTGCGTTGTACATTATGTCTTCCGCGATGGTGTTTTCAAAATAATAAATAATAGTAAAATAATAACATCTTTGTTGGAAATATTTGCGTTCATAACAAACAACTGACTAACGTTAACAGTGTGGGCAATGTTTATTAGTTGAAACAATAAGAGGCCTTGAGAACAATTTTGATAAAATGGCCGCAAGTACGTATTTATTGTTTGATATTGTTTCAAATAAAGTTCAGTTCATTTAAAATGCAGTGATTTGTTTCGTATAATGTATATTAACACTACCTTTTGGATACTTTTGTAATTACATTCTACATAGTATACATAGGGGGCAGTGGTTTTACTTCTCGCTATCAAAATGCAATACCATTAATTATTAACAATTATATATAAATTAATTAGTGTATAATGATTATATGGGTGCGAAACATGGACTCTTACTTTAAGGGAGGAAAGGAGATTACGAGTATTTGAGAATAAAGTTCTTAGGAAAAATTTTGGACCAAAGAGAGATGAACAGACAGGTGAATGGAGAAGACTACATAACTATGAACTACATGGTCTTTATAGGAAGCCAGATATAATAAGAACAGTTAAGTCCCGTAGACTGCGATGGGCAGGACATGTTGCGCGTATGGGGAATGAAAGACGTGCATGGAAGCTTCTTGTAGGAAAGCCAGAAGAAAAACGCCCAGTTGGTAGACCAAGAATGAGGTGGGAGAACAGCATTAACTATGATTTGAGGGAAGTAGATTATACAGGGAATGATTGGAAAGCATTAGCTCAGGATAGGGATGTATGGAGAGCTTATGTCCGTGCGGCCATGAACCTACGGGTTCGATAGTGCCAGTGAGTAATTAAGTAAGTAAGTATAATGCTGTTGTGATATTATTTAATTGTAATATTAATGTGTTTTCTTTATGTAATTGTAATGTTAATGTTTTTTTTAGTGTATAATGCTATTGTGTTATTACCTAATTGTAATATTATTGTGTTTTCTTTATGTAATTGTAATGTTAATGTTTTTAGTGTATAATGCTATTGTGTTATTATTTAATTGTAATATAATTATTGTGTTTTCTTTATGTAATTGTAATGTTATTGCTATTGTGTTATTACTTAATTGTAATATTATTGTTTTCTTTATGTAATTGTAATGTTAATGTTTTTAGTGTATAATGCTATTGTGTTATTATTTAATTGTAATATTTTTATTGTGTTTTCTTTATGTAATTGTAATGTTATTGCTGTTTTTGTTGTTTATTTTTCTTTACACTAGTACCAATTATTACTTTATTGTAACGGACTGTCAACAGCACGTACGGCTTACTGCCCGTGCGACCCATATTTGTAAATAATATTGTAAATATCTTACTTTTTTGTCTAATAAAGTCCTACTACTACTACTTCTCGCACGTGGGTGTAAATGTAATTTTACAGTATATTTATTTAGGTTGGCAACCCCGAAATGTAAGAAGTCTAACTTTCAATCATGGTCACCATTGTTGTAAGTACGACAAAACGCACTATCGCGCAAAAAAAAAAAAATAGGAGCCAGTTTGAAGACATAAATTCTGGCACGTAAAAAATTAAGACATATTAGAAGGGGGAATAAAATAGTCAAAACAATGTGGAATACATTAATACCAGATCGAAGAAGGTAATTAAATACATTAGGAAATAATATAAAACAAAACAAATTTAGGAGATGTTTCAAAATATAAAACTCACTCTGACACACAAAGAATTAATGCAAAGGAGAATGATACAAACAAACAGTTATGTAATATATTAATACAAGGTAATTAAATACATTATACATTAATAATAAGATAAACTATTAATGTAGAAAAGGATATAATACAAGGGATTGAAGAAATCCAACTAAGATGGTATGGGCATATAATGTGAAGAAGGGATACAGACACAAGCAAAGAAGTATTGAAATGGATACCTACTGGAAAAAGGAAACGTGGTAGACCAAAGCAAATGTGGATAAAGGGAATTCAAGACAACATGAAGAAGAGAAATATGACAGAAGCAGACACGCAAGGTCGAAAGTGTGGAAGAAATATATTGTATATTTTGATTGAGGATATCTGTGTATATAACAGAAAAAAAACCTGTAATAAATAAAAAAGGTAATAATATACAGCAAAATAAATTTAAGAGTAAATTTTGAAAATATAAAACTCACTCTAACATACACAAAATATTAATGCAGTGAGAGTGATGTAAACAAAATAATACACAGTATAATAGATTTCTGGTTAAACTTACTTTTAAATGATGAGATTTCTTCGTCAATATGTGAAGTGATTTTTAATATCAAAATTATTATAAACATTTTATGAAATTCATAACACACATTCATAATAATATGTAATATTTTGCTAAGATTCTTATAGACAATTTATGTAGTTCATAACACACATTCAAAAATATAAGTTAATATTTGTGTTTTATAATGTATAGTATAATATTGTTACAGTAAGCTACAATCCTAACATACCTTTGTGGCGAAATAAGGTTTCTAAATATTTGGAGATGCAATAATAATAATAATAATAATAATAATAATAATAATAATAATAATAATAATAATAATAATAATAAATACCAAACTTAAGAAAGGAATTAAATACGTTAGGAAATAATTACATATATCAAAATAGGTTATTACTTATACAATTGTATAATATTTAACTACTTAATAATAAAACTCCAAATGCGACAGAAGTAGATGATCATCCAGCTAATGTAGGGGTGATATGTGGTCAGCATGTCGAGTCCCCCAGCCGTTATAGCTGTTCTTCTCAACCTGGAATCGCTACTTATTGTAGCTACCCAAATGCCTCACGATGCTGGATGGGCACCGGTCCCATACTGGCCGAAATACCATGAGAACATTTCTTCTAATAATGCAATTTAATAAATTAAAATAATTATATTGATTTCTTAAATATATCTGTGTTTAGTCTGATTACCTCTGGATTTGATCCAATTAATTCGTTGTATAATTTGGGTTCTATATACTACTATGTTTATATCAAGCAGTTATGTAGATTCCAGTTTTAAATAGGGAGATTTCAAATAAGTTTCGTGGATATAACTAGAACAAAAACATGTTAGAGATGGGATTTAACCCAATACCTTCAGCAGGTCCGCACTAGCTCCTATATGGCGGATGATACTGATTTCCTGCTGTAACAGTAAATGAGCCTTTGGACTTGATAGTCTTGATGAATAGATATGTGTAAAAATGAGAAAGAAAGAGAATTGAAATGGAGACTTCAAGTATATGGTCAGCACTTGAACATAGTTTTTGGGAGATTATAATGAAACAGTAACAACAACTGTAGAAATTTATGAAGAAACAAATTAAGAAGTTTTTTTTTGTACGAAGTGATGGAGTAGTTTTCGTGTCTCCACCAATAAGAGCTGGAGTCTGACATCTTTCATTTTTATTCTATTTAACCGAAGACTAAATAAATTATTCTATATGATTACTAGGGAAAGGATTTTAAGGAGCGGGTCCTTTCCAAAACTATAGCTGTTTTCTTACTAATAGTTCAATATATGTATTTAGGGGAATGAAATGAAGCGAAATGAACACATTTTGTTGCACCTTTTCGTGAGATTACTACATTTCGCCACTTTTCCCCTCTTTTTTATGATTCAACATCTTTTCCTCGACTCTTCTCTGCATTCTTAAAATATAGAACAGAAAAAAAGTATATTTTTTCTTCTTGAACAGCTTTTTTAAAATCTCAATCAGAAATCAACAATATTAAATAAATATTAAAATATAATTTATGTAATTTATTCCCCAGAAACAATGACCAATCTGCAGTTTAAAGTCAACAGTAGTAAATAATAAATATTAAAATATAATTTATGTTAACCACCAGTGATTTATATCCCACCAACAATAGCAAATCTGCAGCTGTGAAGTCAAATTTAAATTTCAACAGTGTTGCTGTAACAGTTTAAAATAAGTTCAGTTAATACTGGCAATAATTTAACAGTTTTCTATCTACCGACTTCTTGTTGGCTGTGTTTTACTAGTCTGAACCACAACGTATTTTTATTAGCATTACAACTGAGTTTTCACAACAATAACATGTCGAATGTTAAGAAGGATAAGTTGTATGCACTTTCAGAAGAATTCAAAACGCAGTTTATCGAAACTGATGGAATCATTCTTCGATGTTCATCTGCGAAGTAAATATTGCAATAACCTCTTATGGACTCTAAAAGAAGAAACTATTAGTGCAAAATAATATGCATATTATATAAACTGAGTTAATGTAACTGATTTAAACCTTAATTCAATTGTTTCATCAGCACTTTTTTTCCACCTTTTTGTAAGTATTTTCAGAACCTTTCCCCCCCTTTCTCGACAAAAATTTGCACCTTAAAAATCCCTTCCCTAATGATTACATAATTTATTTTGAATGTCTTGGAAATTATATTTGTAACTTGTTTAGTTTTCTTCATTTTATAATTTAATAGTCAACAACTGTCTTATTTCAGATTAGGAAGTATCTTTTACTGCAATTTGTAATTTTCAGAAATAAAAAAGACTGTTAACTATCAATGAAGCATGTAGGCACACCTTTCGGACCATGTTCAAATTCTTTTCTCTTTAATGCCCGAGTCCCCGTAAGTTTTGTTTGAAACCGAGTTCATAATTTATTGAGAGAGTACATCAACTGCGTAAAATTATTATGCTAGCGTTTCGATGTTAAGTCAGCTAATTAAGAGGTGAATATGAAATGTAATGATCCCTCGATATACCCGTCTGTTGGCTACAGTCTAACTCCATGGCGCTGCAGGCATAGAAGGTCCTTGGCCTACCATCCAGCTGCTGGCCTTATATGCACATGTGTTAATCGCAGAGGTATACGATTATCCAGCCAGTGCAGGGGTAACATATGATCAGCATATCGGATCCCCCAGTTGTTATAGCTGGTTCTCTCAACCTGGAACCGCTACTTATTCTAGCTTCTCAAATTCTGACGGTGCTGGCTGGGCGCCGGTCCAATATTGGCCGAAATTGCATGAGAAAAGTTTTTCCCCCATACAGACTAGAATCAGCGCAAGTCCCGTAGCTCCGCGACAAAGCAATTTGCCTAAAAAAACTTGGCTTCGGTGCGGGACTGGTTCTGTTTACAGAAGACAAATTTTACACCGGTTCCAAGAATTCAATCCAAGATCTTCAGATTTACACTCTGGCGCTCTAAGCTACTCAGGTGCATTTCTCGAACTAAATCTTCAAATTTTTGTCGCTTTAATCCCCAAGTCCCAACTGAGATCACGTTTTTCACCTTTAGATATGTTGATGGTAGCAAACATACGGTTAATTTGAAAAAAAAATCCTTTAAATCGGCGATAATTCCCATGCAGTCGCGGTTGACTTTGGTCCCGAAGGTTTGCGGGTTCAAACCCGGCCGGGGTCGATGGCTTTTTAGGAAGAAAAATGCAAGAAGCAAGTAATCCGGGAGGGACTTTAAGCCATGGGTCTCGACTCTGAAGATTTTCAGGCTAATAAAAGTTAATTAAGCTTGAAAAAAAGGCCTCTAAACAAAACATATCAACTTCATCATTTTAGTACCTTATTCGCCTGCTAGATGTCTCATTGTGTCGGTATGTTGACCGCATACCATTCACGACATCTGTGGCCAAATAAGAGTAACTTAAATAACTTTGTCTGGTAGCTCCTAACAAAGGCGAGATATGGCTCAACATAGGACTACGCCATTGCAGTATCCTCAACAATGTAAAAAATTGAACGCATCAACACTATATCTTAAAAATTGTTAGCATTTATTGAGAATAGGTACATTTGAAAGGTATATGTTTTATGTATTTAGGATGTAATGTAATTAAATTGAAAGATGAAGGTTTCAAGAAAAGAAAGAATTTAGGATTTGCCAATTTGAGATTTCATCTTATATTTATTGTATAAAATAGCCTGATGTATATATTTGTCTATCTAATATTCCCGTTCATTCCACTGTCATACATGGGTGTTTCCCTAGTGGGAAATATCTTAACCATACTAATTCAGTCACGCTTACATCCCTACAGATGTCAAGTAAACAGATGTGGTTAATACATTACCTTGAGGGGACATCTAGTAGAAAACTATGGTATTACTTGGATGCATGAATATTGGATGCATTTTGAATTACACATTATATAGTAATAATGCCTTACAATTACATATGATTTTGTTTTCACTGCGGTCTGACACATTTAAATAATTAGCACGATAAATTAATGTTCTGCCAATTTAAGGTTTAATACTCCATTCCCTCGTTTTGTATGTTGGAGCATCCAGGTCCAAGGGAGGAATTCATGAAACCATCTTTACGCAAAGAGTCGCTTTGCGTAAAGATGGTTTCATGAATTCCGCCCTAAGAGTGGTATCATTTGTTTATACAGATAGAGTGATAGAGGAGTGAGAGAGGGCGGGGGGTAGCTTATGTAGAACATAAATGTTATGATTTTTATATTGAAACATCATGCGATTGTGCTTTGCTATATATGTGTGTTCTTTTTTGTTTTGTTTATTGCAACTCTATGAAGAACATGGATCATTTTATTTGTCGTGCTCCATTAAAATGCCTGTAATACATGGTTTAACATTTCAGTGGTTAGCAATTGTGTAATACATCGATAAATGCATTTTGCTTTATGAAGCACAATTAAAGTACAATGCACTACTTGTTCACGAAGTAATGTATAATAATATCCTCAACTCGTGTCCAACTCAAGAGTCAGGTCGAGGGATGAGATTAGATGAAGCTCCTATATAGAGGTCTGTGAATGACAAGGGTACCGGCCGACCATACCTGACGCACCATCACGGGGCATATTAACGAAATTGATGAGATGAGTATGGAGAAATGGTTGGATAAAATTGTGGCGGGGAAAACGGGAGAAACCCCGAGAAAAACCTGCCCAAGCTCCATTTCTTCCACCACGAAACCCACATGAAGTGACCGAGACTCGATCTTAGTATCCCAGCGTTGAGAGGTGAGCGTCTAACCGCTTGCGCCACGGAGCCGCTCTAATTAATGTAATTACTATTCGTAATGTGCCCAGTAGGTAAGCCGAGTATGAGGTGGGAGAATAACATTAACCACGATTTCAGGGAGGTGAATTACACAAGAATTGATTGGAAAACATTAGCTCAGGCTGAAGATGTATGTTGAGCTTTCGACAGCACGGCCATGAACCTCCGGTTTCGATAGTACTAGTGAATGAATTAGTTAATTAATTATTTATAATACAATTGAGACGGTAGATGCGAAAAAGGGGTATAATACAGAGAATGATTGGAAAACAAGAGCTCAGAATAGAAATGCATGGACAGCTTATATCCATGAGCCCCCAAGTTCGATAGGGAGAGTAAGTTAGTTTGTTTATTTATTTATTATCTAAGAAATATTGAATGCAACAAAGACTAGCTAAGCCTGTATGACTAACAAATTCAAATAAAATGCAAATTTAACGAAAAAAATCTATATGTAGCAGAAACTAGGGCTGATACAACAAAAAACGAAACAAATAATAAGCACATGTGAAATGAAGATCTTAAGAACTATTTAGGGGAAAACATTATTTGATAAGACACACAACAAAGAAATTAGAGACAAATGTCATTTTCAGGACATAACCAAATTTATTATAGATAGACGAAAATATTGGAAAGGTCATATAGAAAGAATGGAAGACAACCGACTTGCAAAAAGAGCTGAAGAAGATAGACTAATGGATGGGAGAACAAGAGGAAGGTCAGCCAAGAGATGGATAGACAGTGAATTTACATCCAATACACCTTCCTCCGAGGTGGAAATCCTACAAATTATGAATAATCAGAAGAAGAGAACCAAAAAATGTAAGCTCCAGATCACACATACTAGAAATAATATTGTTGCATTTGATCCAGCTGACTCTGGTTCGATCCCGGTCGGGGTGAATTTCTTAAATTAGATTATCTTTCACGTTTTTTTTTGTTCATCTCTAGGACAAATTGAACTTTCAGAAATTAAATTTCTCCTCATTGTAACTGAAAATATATTAGGGGAGGAGGTAGTATTATGAAACGGGGTTGTAAAATGAGGCAGCATATTTCTGGAAGTAGCCGTTTCTCATCTTGTGAAAATCACTCTAATTCCCATTGTTGGTTTCCCTTTTAACTCCTAGAAGCAGATTCCTTCAGTATTATGTTATGTTAGGTTGTGAGTGCAAGTATTGTGATTGACGCAGCTTGAAACGTTTAGCAGGATAAGATTCAACATTAATTCTATTCCTTCTATTAATGTGAGTGAAGTGTTTTTCCTATTGTAAATTAATGTTTATAAATTGAACTTAAAAATGGTATATTCACTAATTTGGAATTATTTTTTTAGGTCGTGAATAGATCACTAATATTAAAAATGGCGATTGGTAGTAACATGGAACAAGGTTCCATAATACAATCCCTTCCTTTCTTTTAAGTGTCGTTATAACATGAAGACAATTAGGACGTGAAAATAAAGGTCTGAGGCAAAAAAGGCGGCACGAATGTATGATAAAGGGAATAAATACTGTTCGTGGGAAATAAAAAAACAACAAATATACTGTTTCGATGTGCCAGAAGCTATCCTCTGCAGAAAGGTCAACAAAGATGTATATCCCAATATTTTGGTGGTGAATGAAACATTGGAAATCAATAGCCTGTTCTATCGCCAAGTACAAAGAAGCATGCAACAGATCGTAGTGAGGTGAACTATGGGTCCAAAAACATGCGTTTCATATTACAACCCCAGTTCCCAGTATCCACGTTTTGCCGCATGTTTGAAAAAAAAATGAAAGCTGAAAAATGTTAAACGTATGTTTTAAAAAGTATTGGTATTTCTATAATTAGTATAGTCATACACAAATCTATTGACGATTTGTAAGGTGCTAAATGCAATTGGAATTCAAAATGTTATCTCAAATAAAAAAGTGGTCCATATTAACACCTCCTCCCCTATTAGATCGCAAAAAAAGTACTGTTATCAGAAAGGAACTGAACGTAGAACCAATCACAACATTAACAGAACAATTCTAATATATAAAAAATGTTTGTTTGTTTGTTTGTTTGTTTGTTCGTTCGTACTTTATGCGCGACCATACCGTTGATCCGATTGTGATGGGTTTTTTGCAAAATGTTCAGGATGTACATAGGCTATAAGAGAGTTGAGATACTGAACTAAGATAGTTGAGATACTCAACTCCTACACCCTTAAAAACAGCCTTTCTAGTGAAAAACATGCAAAAGTCCTTTTTTTATCCTTAAATGGCTTACGCTGCCTAAACCATAACAAATACACAAAATTAATGTACACAGAATTGAATACCTCAAAAAACTGTACATAAAGGTCCGCGACAGCATATGTTTATCTTTTACAGATAACACGCAATAGCCGTTTTTGTCTTTCATTGATGCCAAGGAGATCGGATTTTCGGGCAAGCATGTGCTACAATACTATTCATCCAATTGTCATAGGGTTTTTTTCAAAATGTTCAGAAGATTCCCGGGATGAACATAGGCTATAAGAGAGTTGTGATTCTCAATTCCTAAACCCTTAAAAATCACCTTGTAGTGAAAAAATGTCGCTTTTTGTAAGCTTAAATGACTTACGCTGCCTAAACCATAACAAATACACAAAATTATTGTACACAGAATTTAATATAAAAAAACTCTACAGAAAAGTCCGCGACAGCACATGTTTATCTTTTAAGGATAACTCACACAATACCATTTTTGTCTTTTGTTGATACCAAGAAGATCGGGATAAGTAGATCTCCGTGCAAGCATAGCAGCGCACGGCGGGTATTCTTTTACGGATAACTCAAAATAACGTATTTTGTCTTTCAGCTCATTTATACCAAGTACATCTGGATGCGTAGATTCCCGGACAACGCTGGGTAATCAGCACGGGGTGCCTAAAAATAATAACGATATAAATTTATATTTATTTTTCCTTTTACTTATTCAACTAAATACAAAAACACATTATGATTCATTTATGTGTAGCAGCGCACGCCGGGTATTAGCTAGTAGAGAGACCATGTTCTACGAGTACCAAACTCTCTGGAATGGCAACAACTGTTTTATACCATAATCCGAGGAGGACTAGTAATGTAGGTCGACCTTTAAAGAGTCGGCGGGAACAATTTCTAGTCGGATCAGATCATCCGGTTTAATCCTTGAAGACAATGATGATGATGTCGACGTGTAAGACAAATGTGAGGAAATTGTAAGGCCCTAATATAAGCTGAACTATATCTGGTCATTACTGTCACCTATATCATGTTCATGTTGCGGTATCAACGAATGTATCCATAAATTATTTATCATAAGTAATGCCACGAGTGATTTCCAAATTATCGATAAATTCACGACTTTATCTAGAGAATTTGGAAATCAAGAGTGGCATTTGTTAGGACTATTTAACGAATAAAATTAAGCTGTTTACTCATAAATCATTATTTAACTATAGTTATTTAAAATATTTATATATTTAATGTAAACGGCGATGTTTGAAAACAAATGAGAAACGATAGGTACGCTTCATCTGCTTCTTTTGTTTATCACGGCCACCAGATCATACTATTTATTGCCAAAGGAACGCAATATTGTAAGAATGCTCTCTAGTGGAGAAAAAATGAAACACATCAAACTGTATATTAATTCATTTCTGATGTCGTATGATGTAAATATGACAATTATATTTTTCTGGATTGTTACCTGGGAAAAAATACATTTAAGAAAGTGCAAACAGCGGTTTCTTTTTTTGGTGGTATAATCAATTGCTACAAATGTTTTTATATTAACTCCCGCATGCGGCATGTGTTCACATGCATGCACTATATATACAATCTGGTAGCCGTATTTCTCACGGGCTCAGTCACTGCAAAATAATGGTCAGACCTGTTCAGAATATTAAAAAGGAGGAGCTTTCTTTAATATGGTAAATTTAACACTGATAAATATTTCGTGAAACACGACTCTGATTGGTTGTAAAACAGAAATGATTGAAACGTGATTGGTCATTGACTCCCATTTGGGGCATGAGTTAAATAGTCATCTTAAATATTTATTTTAGTCCCGCGCCGTAGCCGAGTGGTTAAGGTAGGAAGCCTTGGCGCAGAGCTACGGGACTTGCGCTGGTTCGAGTCTCCATGGGGGAAGAAATTTTCTCATGGTATTTCGGCCAGTATGGGACCGGTGCCCACCCAGCATCGTGAGGCAATTGGGTAGCTACAATAAGTAGCGGCTCCAGATTGGGGAACCAGCTATAACGGCTGGGGACTCGACATGCTAACCACATGTCACCCCTACACTGGCTGTTGATCATCTACCTCTGTGATTGACACATGTGGATGTGAAGGGCCAGCAGCCGGCTGGTAAAAGGGCAACCGCTGAAAAGTGGAAAGACCCTCAATCAAAAAAAAAAAAAATTCATTGAGAGAGCCCCAGCATTGATCTGACGAGGCTTCTATGTACTGGTGTCGTTAAAATCTTCTTCTTCCAATGGCGTTACTGTCCATAGCTGGCCTGGGCCTTCTTGATGCGAGACCTCCAATCTTCTCTATCCAATTCTCTCTGTTGCCAGTTCCTACGTTCAGGATTTGATGACAATCTTTTTTCACTGAGTCCATCCATCTTCTTAGGTTTTCCCACTGGCCGCTTCCCAAACATTTCCTCCGTCATCACTTTCTTTGGTATGCACTCTTTGTCCATTCTTTGAACGTGTCCAGCCCATTGCATTTTTTATATTTCACAAGAGTTGATAAATCAGGTTCCTTAAAAAGGTACTCATTATACCTCATTCTCCATCTTCATTTCTCTTTTACTGGTCCATATATCCTTCTCAAAATCTTTATTTCAAAATTATTAGTTAAATTCTCAGAGCTCTTTGTCATAGTTCAGGTTTCACTTCCACATACCAATATTGTGTCGTTAAAATAAAGTACCGTATATATGTGAATATAGTTTAAAATTTTATCTCGACAGCTATGCCACTGAAACGGCTGGGAGGCACTTAAAATAACCTAGAATGAAAGAGTCCATAATAAGGCAGAAACAAAGAGAGAGATAAATTTTGGATCAATAAGTTTAGAAAGGGTATTTCTGTTTTAAAAGCATGGGAATATTATTATTATTTTTATTATTATTATTATTATTATTATTATTATTATTATTATTATTATTATTATTATTATTATTATATTGTATTATTATACTGTAATATCAGTAACATGAATAATGGCTGACAGTCGCGACATCTAGCATTCGTTCTTTTGTTTTGCGAACAATAGAAGAAGGCAAAGTGTTCAAGTAGCTGAGATGTCTTGTTGACCTTTCCCCTTTCAGTACAGCCTGAGCCACAAACTGTTTCACTCTTGCGTAGAGTTAGATTAAAGGTCACGTTATTGCCGTCTTTCTTTATACTCTTTCCATTTTCAGAGTTTCATTTGCAAGAAGAATATAACCAAAATTGTTTAATTTTATTAATTAGCACTCTATCGTTCAACACTGACATATCTCCGAATAAGCAATTAAAGTTAATTTATTTATATCAGGGATGTGGTAAAACTACAGTAAGCAAGTTTCGAATTTTGGAGATGATTTAAATAAGATTTTTTTAAAAATTAAAACACCGTTTTGTAAATAGAAACTACGTTATGTTAATAATTGTGTTATATTTTCCATAAGGCAATTTCTGTTACCATATGAGAAGTGATAATCGAAAACAAATTTATTTATTTAAATTTATTTCGATAAAATAAAAGAAATCTGCTACAAGAAATAATAGTAGAGGAAACCACTCTAGAATTGCATACTCTGGTAAAATGACGTGTTCTCTAAACCCTTATGATAGTGCTACAGTATATGCCCACGAGACACGTTTTAGGAGAGAACAAACTGTTAATGTTCAATGACAGGGGGATAAATTTAAATTCTATAATAATGTTAGTGAATTTCCAGATTCGGTACCTATCATAATTGAAATGATTTTCAAACCTAGGTGACTAATAACACTGCAGAAACACAAATGACATAACAATTGTTATGAAAAACAAAATAAATTACTTTTTGTTACTGATTATGTTTCAATTTCTTTAATCTATCTTGAAAACACGCCCTAATACACATATTAATCATTGCGTTGATGTTTTACAGCGTATTATTCTTTAAAAGACTAAATAGATGCAAATTAAAATTGATTTATGGGTTACCGGATAACAGAGCCCTGTATAAAATTTAGTATTACATCTTATCTTAATATATATATATATATATATATATATATATATATATATACATTTCGTGTCACGTTGTTTGTCGTGATAGAATCCTAAACTACTGAACCGATTTTAATAAAATTTTGCACACTGTGTGCAGTTTGTTCCAACTTGAGACCTAGGGTAGTTTATAACTAAATTTATAGTCGCATTATTTTTTATTGCAAATTATTTGTTTATTATTTAACAAAGAGTTATAATTATCTGTGAGTTACATACGATTCTAACAGATGGCGGTGTAAGGTAATTTGGTAATGTAATTAGTTTATTATTTAACAAAGAGAGATCCAGATGCCTGTGCTTTTTGTTGCAACCGCGAATTTCAATTGAATTACAAATATTGATTATTTCATAATTTAAGTGTGTTCAGTGTTTATTTTATTTTCAATATTATTAATTTCGTGTGTAAGTATTAGTTTTAAGTAATCTGGCTGAAAGACAGCAACTTAATTTAAAATTTTAACGTATACCTTAGCCACGGCAACGCGTGGCCGGGACTTCTAGTATTATATAAAATATATTTATAATTTTACAGTATTATGAAATGCATTCCATAGGTTCTAAAAATAAAAATAGGACGTATGACAAGGACAAAATATAATTTGAAGTGAGTCCACCGCTGTAGTCTTGAGGTAGCACGCTGCCTTTTCACGCAGCGGGCCCGAGGTCGATCCTCATTTGGGACAAGTTTCCTGGGTGAGGTTTATCGGGGTTTTTACTTACCTGTCAGACAAATGTCAGGAAGCTTTAAGACTCAAACGGTCCCAAACATCATCTTGTCATCATTATCATCAGTATCCTGCCGGATCGTGATCATTGCCGATGCCGGGTGGGTATACCAGAAATGTCGTAATGAGAACTTGGTGACATTAAAAAAAATGAAGTGATATGAAGTGAACACTTTAATATGATTCAAGAAAATGGATTCGCCATTGAATACAGCTTGTTACAAAACAATGTAAAACTCCATTTCGTAAAAAAATGGACTTAATACGATTTGAAAAGTAGCTCCTCATACATACGAATGTGATGCGATAACATTATTTCTAGTCAAATGGCACAGATGTATTGGTATTTAAATAATGGTCAGAGAGTTCATTTTCGAAATACTTATTGAACTCTATTATCGTATGAATCATTTTGATGATTATCTCATAGACCGATAATTTTGCCTCTTCCTGTTGATAAAATTGCCGGAAAAACTGCACTTAAACTAGCGTGAAAATATTTTCAAAGTCCTATTGAACAACAGTGCGCATGCGCCAGAGTTTATAGAGCCAGCGATAACCCACAATCGAACCACATATCGATTATCATCCTCGATTACTATCCGTCGCTATGAAATTTAAATTACCAATATTTGCAAAAATCCCCAAATATATGTTAAAAATATATTAATAATATTAAAATTAGCGATATAAAAATCATAGACTAAGTCAATATCTGGTCTTGAGAATGACAGCTTGGCTGTAGAAACTTGTTGACCATTTTAAAACATTAATTGGTGAAATGGGCATATTGACTGCATATATATTTTAATATTTTATCACCAAGAAGATCACTTGTGTATTAAATAGACTAAGTAATATACTTTGTGGAGAAAATAGCAGTTAGGATCACAATATTGTGTAACAGTGTCATAATATTGTGATTTACATATTTAAATAAATACTTTAAAATTGTCTAATAATGTTATAAAAATTGTTTGAAAACGTTTAAAATGTTAGTAAATACAGAAGAAGAGCTACAGTTTGCAACAATATAACTGAAAAATCAAGCGCTAGTAGAAGTGCATTTGAAGCAAATTGCCTCTTCCTGTTCGTAATGAGAGATATCTCCGCAAATTAACTTCTTTGACAAGGATATCGATTTAACAATGTACGATCGATATGATACAACAAGAAATACCAAAAGAAAGCAACTTCAAAAATTCCAAAAGAAAAGAGTTAGTTTTGTTGCTCTAAAAATTATTAAGTGTTGTATAATGAATCTGCATTATTTTTAATAGTTATTTCTCATATAATCATCTGTTATTGATTTTTACCAAGTTCAAAGACATTTAGCAGTAAAAATATGCTATTTGTAACTATCCAGCCGGCTTAGAAATCGCCCGAAATTAAGATCGGAATACATAACCTCACATTTGGTAAATTTAAACATTACAATTAGTTTTAGCTTCTGATGTATTATTCGCTAAATAGTCGCTCCAAATCCAACGCGAGGTTGAGTTTTTCATTAGACAAAATTCACTCGCGACTTTGACGCTGGTGATTTTTTTTATTAAAAACACAATCTCTTGTTAGATTACTGTTGATATTTTTTATATTCTAACTCATTCTTTTTAGTTTTGTATTACTGTAAAATAAAGCTAATAGATCGTACGTAACCTATGTGCAGTTGATGAAGATTGAGTTAAACAGTGTGCACCGATGGATAAAATGACATACCATAACTCGGACATAATATTACATTGTTTGCTATATTTTTTATGGAGCACAAACATTTTAAACTCGTATTCGGATGCAAACCCCGGTCCCCACCATCCTGACAGATTTTTACCTGTATCTTCTCAGTCGTTGTTATCATATTTAAGGAAAACCAATTAAAATTGTAAGTAAATAGTTATTTTTAATGTAATATTATATTACGATGCGAAGTTGGGAAGTGGCTTTTACAGAATCGAGGTAAAATGTTTAAAAACCGAGCGATAGCGAGGTTTTTAATTTCCGAGATTCTGTAAAACACTTCACAAACGTGCGTTGTACATTATTTTTTGCGCGATGGTGTTTTCAAAATAATAAATAATAGTAAAATAATAACATCTTTGTTGGAAATATTTGCGTTCATTACAAACAATTGACTAATGTTAACAGTGTAGGCAATGTTTATTAGTTGAAACAACAGGAGGCCTTGAGAACAGTTACTGATAACATGGCCCGCAAGTACGTATTTATTGTTTTATATTGTTTCAAATAAAGTTCATTTAATTTAAAATGCAATGATTTGTTTGGTATAATGTATATTAATGCTACCTTTTGGATATTTTCTGCATTTACATTGTACATAGTATACATAGAGGGCAGTGGTTTTACTTCCCACACGTGGGTGTAAATGTAATATTACAGTGTAGTTCTTTAGGTTGGCAATCCCAAAATGTAGGAAGTTTGACTTTCAATAATGGTCCGCCATTGTTTGTTAAGTAACTATGTCAATTGATCACGGTTTTGTCCTCTAAAGCACACTTTTTTTTCATATTTAGTTGTACCCTCGTAAGGGACCCTGAAAACATCGACTAGAGTGTCAATTAAGAATGGCGTACGAGACGGAACGGCAGCTAGAGAATGCTCTAAAAAGTGTGGAACAATATCACCGGAAATAGGTTGTACCTGAAGAAGGAACGAAGGAAGAACTACAAAATGCGGTAAGAACCATACGTAGTTATATTAAATCAATGAAATGTAAACTAGATACTAAGATGAACGAAAATTGAAATAACCAAAACAAAGAGGTTACACATGGCATATTGATAGAGGCACGGGAACCAGACAGCTGCCCAGCGGGACAAGTAAGCGCCATCTCTTGTCCATCTACAAGAAGTAACAAATAGTGTCTGCCCAAGCGGCTACATCTGACGGAGAGAAGAGAAGCAACACAATACCACAACACAACACCGCACGACCAGTACAAAGAAACAAGCTCACGACAAATAACCACAAAGACAGGGGAGCCAACCAACAGCAATAAACCTTGAGATAATAAACGACAAACTAGAAAACATAATAGAGTTTTTTAGAAAACAAGCTGGACAAAAAGATTGAACAGAAAATTAACCAAAGACTAATAAGCAAGACACCAATGAAACTAAACTACAATGAAAGAGGACAATTAACATGAGAGAATGAAGAAAACCAACTCTTTCGAAGAAAAGAACAGAAATTATCAGAAGAAACAGAAAGGGAATTAAGATACACAGAAGACAGCAGACCGTTTATAACCGGGCAAGGGCACAGGAAAGAAGACGACTAACTGCAAGCAGCGGAAAAGATGGCCTGGATGTACATAGGAGGACTCAAACGCCACACCACCGAAAGCAACATAAGAAAATTCCTGGAAAAAACGGGCATTAAGGGTAATATAGAATTGAAGAACTTCACACCCTATGGAGACAGAAAAGCTTTCAAGATCGGTTTCCCTTTACATCTACCTGGGAAGACGCACAGAACGCGGATTTCTGGCCACAAGGAATTAAGGTCACGAAGATTTCGATTTCGGAGATACTCATGGAGAAGGAAGAAGACGACGGGGTGGGAACTACAATACTTAAACCAGAACGTGGCAAAGAAAAAATGAACCCCAGCAGAATAAGAAATAAATATACTACTATGGAACAATAGAGGAATAAGAAATGCACTACCCTACATACCAAGAAGACAATAGACAATACGGACGTCATGATACTCACAGAGACCTTCCTTACCGAAGACATAGAATTACAAGTTACTACGCCATACATGCACTAGCAACCCGACGGAGGGAAGACCAGCAGGTGGAGTCACATGTTTCATAAAAGGGAGAACAGGAGATATTGAAGGAATTACCAGGAGGAAAACATGATCATAGTACAAACCTCCACAGTAACAATAATAGGAATATACATACAACCAAGTGCTCCCATCGAAAACATAATAGATAAAATATCAACAGAGCCATCGAACAAACAAAAGCAGATAAAATGTAATACTCGCCGGAGACTTTAACTGCAGCTCGAATAAGGAAACTGCCAAAGCACACATTCTGCTCGAGACTCTAGAAGAGGAAGGGTTCAAAATAGCGAATACAAAGGATACCCCAACTTATTTCGCACAGAACGGCCACAGCACGATCGATCTAGTATTCTTTAAAGGAGAAAATCTAAAACTAATCAAACAAAACGGGCTATGGAACTCCGCAGCGGCACCCATACGGAACACATCCCGATAATGACAAGTCTTCCATATGAAATACCACAAACGAGGAAAAGCGAATGGACCAAATATATACACCAGGCAAATACAACAGGAAGTAATAAAACTCAACGACGACAAACATCGAGAAAGCAAGGGATCTAATAGAAGAAGGCAAACTCGAAGAAGCCCTAGAAACTCCACCCAAGTGATGAAGAAAGCTATAAAAGTAAGAAAAAAAGATATTGCACAAATATGGTTCGACCAAGAATGCTACAAGGAAAGGAAAGAAACATTGCATGCACTACACAATAGCAAAAACCTACAAACGACAGGAAGACCTAACCAAGTACGCAGAAAAGAGGAAGGAACTACAAAGGAATACTAAACAGGAAAGAGAAAGAATATACAGAAAGACAAGGAAGAAAGCTAGCGTAGGACGCAAAATCAAATCCGTTTTAGCATTGAAAAAGAGAATCTCACCCCACAACAGGAGAAATTCACATACCAAAATGGGAAAGCCACTTCTCAGACCTACTGAATAAGCAGAGCATGGACGAGCATATGACTTTGGAACAAAACTGAAACTCACACAGATCCAAGAACCGATAACATCAAGAACTCAGAAGGTCAATAAATGGAGGGAATAACAAAAATCTGCAGGCCCAGACAACATCTACATGGAACACCTCAAAGAATCGCTCGACAACTTAGAGGAACTATGGAAAGACTTGATGAACAAATGCATACAGAAAGGAGAAATTCCGGAGAGATGGAACACAGCGACCCTAAAGATACTATATAAAGGAAAGGGGACAGAGCATCACCTGATTCATCAGAGGAGTAGCGCTAGAAAACGCCTCCTTAAAGTGTTCCAAAGATCCTCAATGAAAGACTCCTAGAAGCGACCAAGGGACACATCCCGGAAAACCAATTTGGATTTACGAAAGGCAGAAGCACTGTACAAGCAGTGAAATATCTAATGGACCAAATAGAAGACGCCCTAAGACATACAAGAGGGAAAGTACCATGCAGTATTCGTCGATTTCAAGAAGGCTTTTGACTCAATAAACAGACAAAAGCTCATTGAGAAACTGAAAGATGATCGGAAAGGAAGACCCACTATTGAGAATAATCGAAGCCTGCCTACAGCGAAACATAGTCCAAGTAAACACAACATGTTGAAATTTCGGAAGATATAGTACAGACGAAACGGAGTTCTGCAAGGAGATCCCATGAGCCCCACATGTTTAACATCTATACAGCAGACGTGAACACCATAATCGAGGAAAACTCAAAGCAAAACTAATCTTATATGCAGACGATATGGTGATAGGAGCTACAGAAAAGGAGGACATACAAAAAGCAATAAAAAGATTAGAGATCTGGGCCACAGGAGAACAACGTGCAGATAAATGAAGAGAAAACAGTCCAGATGACATTTAGAAAAGGGGGAAAATCAACATCAAAGACAACATAACACTACTCAATCAACCACTACAAAAAGTGGGAAAATACAATATTTAGGATTCACTCTACAGACAACAGCAACGTCCTTCGGAATACACATCCAAGAGAGCAGCGGCAGCCATCCGAACATCATACAATATCCCGAATCTGGCCAACTTATCGACAGGTACAGCAATGCAGTTTATTCAAAACGGACAGTGGCACCAGTTATTACATATGGAATAGAGATAATTTGGAAAAACTTAAGATCGGAGATCTGATAAGAATCGAAAAAGTGAAGCAATGTTTCATGAAACGGATCCTGAGAATAGGAAAAACAGCGCCATCTCGTTTTGCTTATGAACTCATGAGAGAGACCTACTTCATAGAGGACATAAGAACCCAATTCTATCTACAATCCACAGAACCATACCAGAATTCATAAGCATCAGAAATAGGAAGAAGAAGGAAATAGAACATAGTTTTCTACACCACAACTGCCATGCTGGCCGGACAGATGGACCAGAGAGTGCAACCCCCAGAGACACGTCACAACACGACTCGCAGTACACGGATTCACAACAAGATATGTACAAACAAGAAATTCACGAGCCGACCGAAGAATGCAAGTGTGTGTTGTGTGGACAGAGATGCGGCAAATACCACATCATAACATGTGCGAAAAGGACAAAACCCATTACAGACTACAGCAAAGACTAAACCACCACTAATGCTCAACCTGAGTGCCACATTTATTATTATTATTATTATTGTTGTTAAGTACGACAAAACGCACAATTGCGCAAAAAACAACTTTTTTACCTGTATTTTTTTAAATCTTTATATATAAAAAATTAGCCTGTATATGTTTTTTATTTATGGACTTCTAAACCGCGCAATAGATCTTTATGAAAATATGTACATACAACATATGGCGAATGTTTAGTCGCTATTATTCTGTAAAAGGTGTAAGAGTTCACCTGAAATGAACATTTAAAAATCCTTCTAGCGGTCGCATTTTTGATGTTACACAATGAAATTCAGTATATGCTATTAAAATATACCGAGGTAGATATTTTCCAAAAAAACGAAAAAGCGAAATCCGGTCATTATAAGTGGGGATTGTCCTGAAATCCGAGATGAAACATTGATTCTAGCAACCGTCATGTTTGTTTGTCACAATATATAAAAAGTAAAGTGATCCCACTACAGGCCATAGGAGACCCTTGGGCTAGTTGGAGGTTAAAGCTCTCACACTTTTTCTACACAGTCGGGACATGTCAACCGGGTTGCCAGCCCTGCACGACAGCCGCCTTTACCCCCACAACAAGCGTCTGACACTCATTTCTGTTAGAGGCTGTGTCGACGCCATGGCCATGGTGCCACCAGAAGGTTTTGGTCAGTTTTTAAAAATCCTAACCCCACCGGGACTCGAACCCTCGACCTTCCGGTATGTAGCGCTCTGCCGTAACTACTATGCTACGGTATGCTCCCCCCCCCCGTCGCAATGTATACCATAGAATTTAATTAACCCATAGTTTTCTCTTAACTTATTTACCTAAATATAACAACACGTATTTTATTAATTTTTTGGCGCAGCAGAGCACGCCAAATATTCGCTAGTAAGCAAATAAAAATACATTTAAAATCACTTCCTGAATTACACAAATTAGTTTATACTCCTACATTATTTTATCTCTTTATCAATGTAAAACTTATATAGACTTATTGTGTAATTTTTTGAATGTTCAAATTCTTTAAAAAGTATCTACTAAAAGACATTAGGAAGGAAGACAAAATGAATAATTAAATAAATGAAATGTTTAATGCAAAATAATTTCTAAATGAGTATCCAGAGCACCATAAATTGTTAGAGAGGAACAATATATCATTTTAGACTGACTTCCTCCCACGCACTGAAATGATACCACTGTCAGAAAATTATAAATTACACTTTGTATCAGAAATACGGTTATTGCGTTTGACTGCATCGTGTGATGTTACTACGTTATTTATTACAGGAAATATGAAATTACCGTTGAAAAATACATTTTTGAAATTCTTCTAATTAAATCATAGCAATTCTAACCTAGTCATTTTATTGCCTCAAAATATTCGCCATTTTACATCCAAGTTAAAATGGTAACGCTTTGGAAAATAATTTATTGCTTCACGATACAAGTATATTGAATACTATTAATTCCTACACCAAATAAATCTATCTATCTATCTTCGGGTTTTTTACAGCTGCTGCCGTCTTCCCGTGCCAAACCTCCAAAGCCTACGGTCTTGGGCATCTTCGATGCTTAGCCCTCTAGCTTGCATTACTGTCTTCATGTTTTCCTTCCATGTTAACCTATAATTTCTTAATAATATCCCGATGTAGATATATTCCAATTTAATTTTATCCCCCTTTAGATAAAAACTACAATTACAATGTTCGCCTTACAGTTTCGGGGATAAAACATCTCCTTCAGATAACCCCACAATATAAAGTCGTATTTCTGATTTATTCTGTATAATTTTATTTATTTATCAATTTATTGAATTTTATTTTATCTCTCTTTGACCTTAGGAACAATAATCACAAATAGGAATGAGATGCACAAAGGAATTAAACATAGGCTCAATTCTGGAAATGCGTGCTATTACGCATCGCATACACTCTCGACGTCCCAACTCCTTTAAAAAAACGTTAAGCTGAAAATATATAAAACCATTATTCTACCAGTTATATTATATTGATGCGAAACATGAACTCTTACTTTAAGGGAGGAAAGGAGATTACGAGTATTAGAGAATAAAGTTCTAGGGAAAATTGTTGGACCAAAGAGAGATGAATATATGGGTGAATGGAGAATACTACATAACAGTGAACTACATTGTCTTTATAGGAAGCCAGACATAATAAGAACAGTTAAGTCTCTTAGACTTCGATGGGCAGGACATGCGGCACGGATGGGGAATGAAAGACGTGCATGCAAAGTTCTTGTAGGAAAACCAGAGGGAAAGCGTCCAGTTGGTAGTCCAAGAATGAAGAGGGAGAATAACATTAACTATGTTTTGAGGGAAGTAGATTATACAGGGGATGATTGGAAAACATTAGCTCGGGATAGGGATGTATGGAGAGCTTGTGTCCGTGCGGCCATGAACCTTACTGGTTTGATAGTGCCAGTGAGTTAGAGAGTTGCTTTAACCATCTATAAAGTATCGCGACATTACTAAAACTTTTATAACTTACACAATGTTACTAGGGTTATATGAATAATTCATATATAATTATTACAGCCCTATATTTTTATGTTGGCTGCTACGGTATGTATAATAATCTCAGCAATTATACAAAAATTGCACTAAGTAAAGTTTTAGAGACATCTACTTTTTAGCTATGATATAACGATGATAATATTATTCCATATTGTCTCTTTTTACATTTGCATTTCTCTAATCATTCTTGGCATGACAATTTTCTCGATTTTCGCAGTTCTATTCTTAGTACCCCTCTCTTTAAAGTAGGGTACAGTTATCTAAACATATAAATTAGATTCTCATTGTTACATGTGTAAGGCAAAATAATTTGTGATATACTTCCACTATATTTTCATACAAGTTTTTGAATTGTGTGTAATTTAAAATAAACTGATTAGGCGCCATTTGTAGCTTGTGGTTTAGTGGACAGATTTGTTCATCAAGTGTGGGTGATTCTACTTTTTTTTATTTATTTTAGGTGGTTTCAATTTGTGATGATCTGCAGTGTTACCATTAGTTTCCCATCATGTATTGACTTAGACTTTCACGGCCGGAGTTGCTATGATGATCTTGATGAAGATTTCCGGGCTGTAGGCCGTGGGCTCGAGGCTTGAAGTTCCCCGACGTTTCGCCAGAGACTGCGTCAACAACAACAATTGAGTGACGGTGACTTGGCACCGTCCTAGGCTCTGCATACTGATGCACACTGTGCGTCTTGGCAGTTAATTCCGTAGTGGCTATCGTTTTAGGATTGTGGTTCGTTTAATCCTAGCCATTGTGACAAGATGGTTTCTTTTAGTCTACGTACCTGAATGATAGATTGTGGATATGTCCACACAGTATATAGATATCAAGTCACACTGGGTAGTGCAACTTGATATCACATTCTATGCGAGCAACTCGCACAATCTATTTAGTTTGTGGTTCACTTTAACTTTAACCTATGTTACACAGGTTAAAGATCCTGTGCAGGAAAAGGAATCTCTCCATAGGAGAGGGTAGTTCAGCCAATATTGGCTGAAGACCCTGGAGATACTCCTCAACCTGCTGCCCTAGTTGTAGTTTAGGCAATTGCTGGCCCTGGCCTTGAACATTGCTGTTCACCTTTTGGTTTAGTGAAGAGGTGCCCTTCTTTAGGGATTGGGAAAAGGAAACATTAGGTTGGACTTTCACCGAAGTGAATGTCCTAGGTTGAGATATAGGTTGTTTGGGTTGAGCTGCCCTATTATAACTCACAAGCGCTGCCTGGAAAACAGGGCAGCCACGATAGGATGCTGGGTGTCCGTTAGCCCCGCAATTTGCGCACTTAAGCAAATTAGCATCTCTCTGTGCAGAGGCCTTAACTGGACAGTCCTTATGTCCATGGGCCTCGGCACAGATTACGCAACGTGGCTTCCGGCAGCATGCGGAAAAGGTATGATTAAATGACTGACACCTAAAACATTGTTTGAGGCCAGTCCTTGGTCTATAAGATTCCACCGATACGACGCAGTAAACCAGCCGCTTCAGGTCATAAATTTTCAGAGCCTCAGCTGTCCGCTCGAGTTCAAGAATGAAAATGGGGAGAGGTTTCTCTACGTTATCTTTTTTTGCAAATATTTGCCTAGTACTTTTCAGAGGAAATCCCAAGGACCTAATTTCCTCTTCTATTTCGTCAATGGGAGTATTTGAAGGCAGCCGTTTTAGCACTACCTTCAATGGAAGTTCCTTTTTAGTCAAATGAGTATAGTATTCCTTGTGAATGGAATTAAAATACTGTCTAAGGACTAAAAAGTCCTCCATTGTAGTTGCGTAATAACGCAAACCTTCTCTTATGTTAACAACTTTGAGTGGTCCACTTATGAGTGTCTTTATCTCTTTATTCATGCGAAACAGATCCCCATGACCAGTGACAGTGATTGGTGGGGGCCTCTGTTTCGCAGAGTCAACATTTTGAGAAGGTGTAGTATTTGTCGTATCGGTCGATGGACCAGCAATAACAGGTGGAACCACTGTAGAGGAAGTTCCAGAAGTTGATGCTTCCATATTTGTGACAGCTAGTGCTGCAAATTTATTAGAAGTCTCAACCCCTGATACTACAGTGGGAGACTTCACTTTGACTTGTTTGGATAAATCTTGGGTTTTCTTTTCAGAAATATTTTCAGTGGTTTTTGATACTTTAATACCTTTACTTTTACTTTTATTTCTCCTCTTTTTGGGAGTCGTTGTTTCTCTAGGTTCAGATTCAGTTTTCAGAAAAAATGTAGGTGTGGGTATGTCAATTTGGCCCATTACTTTTGGTTTTACTTGTTGCTCTGAATCTGTTTCCGAACTTGCGTCATGTTCTGGGAGAAAGCTCTGCGCTTGGAGCTCAATCGCAGCTACTTTCACTTCCTTCAACATGAGCGAGTACAAAGTTACACTTTCCGGTACTTGGCCATATATTTTATCTAATTTCTCCATACAGGTCAAAGTGATGTCGCACACTGCATCAGATCTTTCACTGCTGGGGAAAGTAGCCAGATTATTAGTGATGAGTAAGAATACTCCGCGTATCTCATGAATATATCTTTGATATCGAGTATTTTCCTCGCTTTTCTTTTTGGCAATGTATGACTCGAAAAATTGTGAGGCTTCTTCCCACAACGTGAAAGGTCTGATGTCCTCATTATTTTCATCCAGGTCCATAGACCCTGGAAAATCAAATTTAGCAGCCATGCTTGGTTATACCAAGACTTAGTCTACTACTTCACTTGACTTTATTAGAAAACCACTTGTCACTAGGATAGAATTACACTGCACATTAGTGAAGAAACCACAACACTATAACTTTAGACACTACACACGTGAACTTATCTAATTTCTAGAACACTAGAACACTTTACACTGGACCGGGCCGGTAAGCCCGGTCTGGAATTTACTGCCCTAACCGCCGATTGGTTGCGTAGCGATCACTATTTATATGACAACCAATCACAGAGCCCTAGAACTACCAGTAACCGCACTGAATTAGATGTTAATGAAGCACTACGGTGTGTACTGATGGTCACCCATCAATGCTTGATCCAAGCTCGATGTTACTGACGGTCACCCATGCAGTCTCGATGCAAGCGTGTTGTTACCATTAAAGACGTCGTTCTTCTTCGAAGTTCTTTATAGTAATGATATGATATGATATGATCGACTGCGTCTGGTATCCTCAAGGGTAGACTATCAAACAGCAACCTCATTGGAGCAATGGAAGTCCCTACCGCTGACCAATCAGAAGACAGATATAACCAACGAAGACATCGTTGTGAACGGTATAAATAGGACAGACAGTGGACGAAATTGCCAGTCTCAAGACAACCCTTGAGGATACCAGACGCAGTCTCTGGCGAAATGTCGGGGAACCTCAAGCCTCGAGACCACGACCTACAGCCCGGAAATCTTCTTGAAGATCATCATAGTTTCCCATCATGTTGTAGAGCGAAGCTTCAGAAAATGAATCTGCGTGTTCGTTTAGATTACTGGATGAAGGCTCACTTAGATGCTTGGGCATTTTACCCCGAACATCGGTAAAGGTTGTATTCAAACCTGAGAAATATGTAAGTTCTTTTAATTCCATAATGCGACGTGAGTTTAAAAGTTGTACATCATTACAACCATTTTTGTTTTCCATTTCAAGGTCCAGGGTTGTTGTTGTGGTTCCACTACAAGCCATAGGAGACCTATTTCCAAAAATTGGCATATTTTACCCCCACTGACGAACATCCCTCCTTAAGGTAGTAGGAGGTTAAGGCTTCCACTTTCTCTAGACAACTGGCATTTGATGTCAGCCGGATTGTAAGCCCTGCATGACGGCCGCCTTTATCCCCAGAAGAATCATCTGGTACTCATTTCCCTTAGAGGCTAAGTGAATCCCAGGATCATGGTGCCACCAGAAGGTTTGAGCCAGATTAAAAATCCTGACATCACTGGGATTCAAATCCTAGGCCTTTCGGTTTGTAGTGTATAGACTTAACCATGTACACTACGGCGTGCCCCCACATGATCTAGTGTACATTAGTCTATTTCGATTTCATATGGATTCATTGTTTTACCCAAGTTGGTTTGTATTATTTCACTTAACAATAGAGGGGTGTTACGGGCTTGTGAATTTAACAAAACCGATTGTAGAGGGCAATCTTGTTTCATGTGATATGTCTCTCCACACAGAAATAGTTATGTACGGGAAGTAAGTAGTACATTACTAGTCGAGGACGTGTTTGAGCCCGAGCTTTAGCGAGGGGTAGCAAATAAGTTCCAGACTAATAATTTACTTACTTCCTGAATTGCGTATATAATTTTGTTCACTCCTATACCACGTAATTATGGGTAATTTTTATATTTCGTGTGAATTTATATCTTGAAGAGTTCAATTGTTTGATAGCAAGGGAATATTGATAAAACAACTTAAATTGTTTATTGCTGTCTGAATTAGTGGCAGACATTTTAAATAACAGTTTCAAACTGCATATTAATTACAGATGTGATTAATTCTAATGTAGAGGAAGCGGCGAATGCTGCGGTTAATTTTTTATTACCAGGAGAGTGAAAAAAAAAGTGTGTATGTGTGTGTGTGTGTGTGTGTGTGTGTATGTGTGTGTGTGAAAAAATATACAGATTGTTTAAGGACTGGTTTAAATTAAAAAATAACTGCAGTACCTCTGAAACAACTAAATTTTGTGACAAATGTTAATAATTGTAACAACTATTCAGTCACTATAAATTTGAATTATCAAAGTGAGAAAGAAGTGTGATACAATAAAATTGCGTTCCGTTACACTGGTCAACAGTGGTTTTGTTGCCCTTGATATAAGATTAATTTCGGATATATTTATGCTCACAATTCATGAAACTATCAATGATTTTGTAAGATTTGCTCTGTTCTTTTTTAAATATTTATTTTCATTTTACACTACAAAAATCGGAAAATATGAAAAAATATAACATATATATTTATAATAGCAATTGTTTTTTGAACAATAGTATACACCGATGTAGATAGAAAGACAAATGTCGAAAACCCATGTTATACTTCAGTGAAATGCCTTTTATAAAATGTTTTCTATAATTTTTATGGGATAATCTCTTTTTTAAAGACCAGCAGTAATCTGCAATCATGTGACGGCCCCATCTATCCTGATGTACCTTCCCTCCATTACTATTAGATCCTGGTGAAAGCGCTCTCCCTGTTCGTCGCTATAATTTCGTAAATTATCCGGAAATCTATCCAGGTGACGGTGGACAAAGTGTAACTTTATACTCATGTTTGCTCCTACAATGTTGAAGCTTGTCAACATGTTTTGCACAATTGCTTTATAGTTACCTAGGAAATTTTCTACTACCAATACAAAACCCTTCCAAGCTTCACTTTCCGGAGCAGTCATAACTTTGATAAAATTTGCATCTTTCATTAACTGCCGAATTTGAGGACCATCGAATATTCTGCCTTTTAACTTTTCCATACTCAGCTTAGGAAATTTTCTACAAATGTATTTGAAACATTCTCCTTCCTTGTCCAACGCTTTGACGAATTGTTTTATCATGCGTAACTTGATATGTAATGGTGGAAGTATGATATTGTCTCTGCTTAGTAACAGCTTGTTTATTAGTTTGGCTTTACCGACAGTTAAGGACTTTCTCAAAGGCCACACATCTTGTCCCCAATGAAGTTGCTTTTTTCTACAATCCCTAAAACAAATTAATCAAGGGTATTTTGAGTATCCACATGTATTTATACATGGAAACTTATCCAGATGCACGTTGTGAGTACTTTAATGTTGTCAAATAACTGATATCACGGTCGATGTGTGGAGTGAGGGGTGCGAGAGTGGGGATCACGTGATGTTTGTATGCACGAAAAAATGCGCAGAAGTCAAATCATGTCTGGAAACATAAATTTTATTAGTAGAAAGCCGTTTACTGTTTAAAATACAAGATACGCAAAAATCATAAAAACTAGAGCACATTCAGCACTTTCATGAATATATTCGTAAAGTGTGCACTTGAAAACATAGAAATTCGTAGAGATATCCAGGGCAACAAAAACAATACTTTTTTTCTAGAGCTGTGTTACTCAATAAAATTTTAAGTTGGTAACGTTTTTACGTTATTAATTAAGTCAATTACTCTTCTTCCCTAAGGAAGTTGTTTTTAGTTGAGCAATTACATGCCGTTGTCAATAGATACCAAGACCTCTCTGGTAAATTCAACTTACTTCCTAAAAACAGAATTATAATTAAGCCATTATATTAGTATAGGAGCGAAGAAACAAGTTTATGGTTGCCCAATTTATATAATAGTTGCCATGATTATAAGAAGCTACTTGTACTGGTGAAGGATCATTATTTTTTACATTCATGCACACTTCCTAACTTCATTACAAACTGGAAACATGTACTGCGAAATTCCAAATTGCATTTCATATATCATATACAGAGTGCTGTAAAATTCCCCTTACAAACTTCTAGCACTTGTAGAGAGGCTGAGTCGATAATATTTAGAATTGGAAACCATGTCCGAAAACTTACCGTTTCCGTGCTACAGCCGTTGAAAACCTTAACGCGGCCACTTCTACAAGTAATTTATTATGAGGCGTGACACAGTACATCACTTGTTTTACAATCCAACTCATTAATAGCCAAAGAAACAAAATGGAAACTAAATAATGACTTGCATTAATAATAATCCCGGATACACCCTCCACAATTTTTGCAGTTTTCAAAATTTCGAAAAAAAGTGAATTTTTTTTTTAAAATACCACCAAGTCTAGGAATACCCGATAGGGGGAATTTTCGATTTAGACGAATCGCGAAGCTATTACTTGCTGAGATATGTGATGTATGTTCAGGCAATGCTTGTTTTCAAACGGCTGTAGCATGGAAACGATAAGTTTTCGGACATAGTTTCCAATTCTAAATATTATCAACTCAGTCCCCTCTACAAGTCCTAGAAGTTTGTAAGGGAAATTTTATAGCACCCTGTATAGAGACAAAACTTCTTCCTCCAATGACGTGAGGTTGACTACGCTTCAACTGTACAGTAGAGGTTACTCTAAACTCCGAATAATGGTGTGATGTAAAGAAGAACAGGATTCAGAGTTACAGACAGAGTATACTTCGGTGGAATATAAAAGTTGCGCACTGACTGTTCGGACCATTTGGAATGAAATATTTCCGATTGATTGAGGGTATTTCCACATTGCAGCGGTTGCCCTTTTACCAGCCGGCTGCTGGCCCTTCACATCCACATGTGTCAATCACAGAGGTAGATGATCAACAGCCAGTGTAGGGGTGACATGTGGTTAGCATGTCGAGTCCCCCAGCCGTTATAGCTGGTTCCTCAACCTGGAGCCGCTACTTATTGTAGCTACCCAATTGCCTCACGATGCTGGGTGGGCACCGGTCCCATACTGGCCGAAATACCATGAGCAAATTTCTTCCCCCATGGAGACTCGAACCAGCGCAAGTCCCGTAGCTCTGCGCCAAGGCTTCCTACCTTAACCGCTCGGCTACGGCTCGGGACGGAATGAAATATAACTAACGTAAAGTGGTTATTTTTTACTCTTGCTGTAACCAGACGATACAGAAAACTATTCAAACCCCTATCCCTCTTACGTCAATCACAATGGTAACATCAACTATACGCTGATACCGTGTGTTTACGAAGGAATTGTTGCATCTCTAATCATCTTACTACATCGTATTTTTTTAGAAGTTTTGTAAATTTAGTTCGAGATTTCTGGTGGAAGATACACAATTCTTATTGTGATACTAGACAAGACCCCAGGTCCTATATTGACCCCAGTTATTTCTCCTGGTTCTGTTTGTAATTGGTGCTTTTCAAGTAATGTGTTATGCAATGAAATACTATTTACCTTCAAATTAATTACACGTTCTATATTATGCAGCTGCGGTATATCTATCTACTTGATCTACGTTGATTGTTATTTTCTTCACAATCCACTGATGGATTTCTTGTACTCGGTCTATTAGCAGATATTGTGATTTGAATTTTGATTGTCTTCTTCTTCTTCGTCACAGTTTAAGCTATTTAATATCCTGGCCACGGCTCCAAATAGCTGCTCTTTCCATCTTTTTTTTTGTCTTCCCAAACTTCTTCTTCCTCTTGGTGAATAGTTATATGCTGCTTTTGATATTCTGTTCTCAGTCATCCTTGTTAAGTGTCCTTTCCAGTTAGTTCTGAATTTCACTATTGTTGTGTTTAATTCCTCTGCTTTTAGTTGTTGTCTTATTTATGTGTTGTGTTTTTTGTCTGTTCTTTGATATCCTGCTATTTTTCTCCAAAGAGAATTTTTATTGTATTTTTCCTATGGTAGTTTTTCACTTGTTGATTTCTGTTCATATTATTAATTTATATTAATTAAGTGAACAATCTATTTATTATTATGAGGAATGCCATCCTAGCGTATTTTAATTCATATGTTTCATTTTAGTACCTATTTTAGGTCTTATAAATTTGCCTAAAAAATGTAACATTACTGTGTCATATAGTACTGTATAGACGGGGAACCGTTTTTCATATATATATATATATATATATATATGAATAAACTATGTAAAACTCAATTCTTAACTTTAAAAATGGGGCTAAACAAGAATTGGCAATATATGGGCGTTAATCGTAACTTCATAATATCTGGCTTATTTCATTATAAGGATAATTGAATATAGGCCGAAATTATTTCAGGTTATGAAAATTTATTCCACAAGTTAGACTAAAATGTGCGAAAATAGAAATGTTTCCAAATTCTTATTGGGAAACCCTTGATTAAAGGATAATATTATTTTTATTATTTTATTTTATTTTACTTGTTGATCTCACGGTTATTAAGCCCAGAAGTTGTGATAGACATGCCATGTAGTTCACATTTGTTCAGTAGAAATGTTTTAACCGTTGTTTTTGGGAAATACTTGGGGTAAGGTGTAGGAAACCCTAGGTGCAGCTGGAATGGATCTTAGGAAACCGGATATCGGAGATACGGACTGGATTCAACTGACTGCAAGTTCTGTTCTCTGGAGGGTCTTAGTAAATGCTGCATTGAACCTACAGGTTCCATAAAGTTAGTTATATAATGGAAACATAAGTACAGTGAGCAGCATAGAACGCGCCACCAATCATTTAATTAACCGTCGTCGCCATGTCCTGTTGAATTGTACGGATAGACTACCAGAGATTTGTTTCAAGGCCAGCCCTTCCAAATCTGTACCGTATGTTATTACAGTGAGTGAGACGGTCAAATTCTTTGTGCGGTGAATGGTGGCGTCTTGTACGCAGCTCACTATGTATTTATTATTAGTTCATTCCAAAGGAATATAGTATTGATGTTGCGCCCATTTTTTAAAATCATCATCCATGTTATTCACTCTGTATGCACATCAAATTAAGGTGTGTGTGTGTGTGTTCATGTGTCTTTTAATGCACTAGTGGCAGCAATTTCGTCCGGGCTATTTTATGGTTGCAACGGACCCGGTTTCTTTCAATTTCTTTATCAACCGCAGAAATTTGATGCTGTAGGAGTATTATTACGTCCGAAGATCCCGCGAAGTCTATGAACAGTGAAGGTAGACACATGCCTGATATAATTTCCCTCACTTTAAATCTTTGAATTGTTGGCTTAATTATCGCTTTTTTTTTAATTTGCGTAATATATGAAACCCCATGCCCCAAAAAAAAAACTGCTGTTTTTAACTCCAAAGCACTAAAATCGAGCGCCAAATCTCTCATTCAAACTACAGGAAGCAATACATCTATCGAATTTGTAGAATGGATAACCCTGCTGTCTGCACCGCGTCCCGCCTTATTCCACCCTACTCTTACCCATGCAGGGAGTCCATCTCATTCGTATAGTGGGTTGCCATTGCTGGATTCTGGATTCGATTTCTACATCTTGCAGTTAAAAACGGCTGATATTTTTTGCACACGGCCTTGGTACATCACAAAGCTTCTCTGGGAGAAATTTCAAGGTTGGTTTTGGCATGCAATGGTTCACAGTTTCCTTTCTAGCTTCTCCTCCCTAGCGCTCTGTGATCAACTGTAACAATCTTCACAAATTCAATTTGCTGAATAATTCGCTCTGTTTTCGAAGCTCCTACATGACGGACTTGAGAAATAAGTAGATCTTCATTTAAAATATAAATAAAAAAATTGGTATACAGTAAAAACTCCTTATTCGCGGGTTAAAAAATTGCGACACAGTTCCTGTATTCACGGCCAAAAATGTATTTATTCTCGGCTCCAGTCGGTGTTAGAAGGATTATCATCCTTTATTAACGCATCGACAACTTTTTTTTTTTTTTACTGCAGGCGCGTGCCAAGACTACTTTTACAAAGAGCGATTCAAACCAAATGGACAAATTAATATTAAAGAAAAACAAACCTATGCCAAAAGTTCGTTGTTAAAAGCTACCGGCGCTTTATTTCACGCGCTGCTACGTCCATTAAAAATGCCGCCCTCGCCACGATCGGTGTTTTTTATTTCTTCTTGTCATTCGTTGCATTAATTTTGATTGAATAACACGTCTCTCTTCTGCTTTGTTGCCAATTTATAATGTTGAGTAAAAGGAAAGAAAATTAGTTCCGAATCGGAAAGAAAGTAGTAATGCCGCTTAATGTAAAAACAGAAATGCTTGACCGTTTACGCGTTGGCGAGTTGTTTGCGCCTATATCACGCTGTTTCAATGTTATTGAAACAACTGTTTGATTCATCAAGAGATCCGAAGACAACGGATTCTTTAGCTGAATTCACAGCTGAATTCAATCTGAATTGAAAGACCTTTTAAAAGCGGAAAAACAGGATATATTTACTAACTTCTTTAAGCCCTTGCCTAAGTCTGATAATAACAATTAATAGAAATTGTTCAAATGTCTCAATAATTGGTTTTTCTTCGACTATTTACCTCATGCCCCAAATGGGAGTCAATGACAAATCACATTTCATTGAATTTTGATTTACAACCAATCACAGTCGTTTTTCACCTCGATTTTATCGATTTAATTTTATCACTTTAAAATCAAGCTCCTCCTTTTTAACATGCTGAATAAGTCAGAACATTATTTTGCAGTGACTGACTCTCTAAGAAATACGTTGAATATAGCAATTTATATATTAAGATATAAGAATCATGGAATGAGTATTGCTCCCAGATTGTATATATAGTCCACGAATGGAACCAGATACTGCTTGCGGGATATAATAGAAAACACATTGTAGAAATTGATTATACCACAATAAAAATAAATACATTTATTTATTTATTTATTTGTTCATATTACCTTATTATTATTATTATTATTATTATTATTATTATTATTATTATTATTATTATTATTATTATTATTATTATTATTATTATTATTATTATTATTATTATTATTATTATTGATATGTAACGCTAGAAATTAAAGACACTCTAAATTAATGTAAATAATTAATTGTAGTGTAACTAAAACCCTAATATACCGGATGGTGAAATAGGGTTCGTATTATTGGAGATTCAATAAAATAAAGAATAAAAAGAAACCACTGTTTGCAATTTCTTAAACTATTGTTTCCCAGATATTAACGTTCCAGAAAAACTATAATTGACATATTTACATCATATGACACCAGAAATTAAGTAATAGCCTATAACGTTGGTTATAATATACAGTTTGATATGTTTCATTTTTTCTCCACTAGGGTGCATTCTCACAATATTGCGATCGTGTTTGGCAATAAATAATATGATCTGGTTACAGTGGATAACAAATGAAACGTAACAAATGTTTCTCATTTGTTTTCAAACATCGCCGTTATATTAAATATATAAATATTTTAAAATAACTATATATAAATAATGATTTGAGAATAAACATCTTAATTTTATTCGTTACATAGTGCTAACAAATTCCACTCTTGATTTCCAAATTCTCTAGATAATTTTGAAATCACTCGTGGCATTACTTATGATAATTTTAATTTTATGCTGGAACCGTGGAACGTATCCCCTATATACCCATCATACAAATCACCATTCCATATTCGCGGTTTCTGTATTCGCGACATTTTTGCGGAATATATTCCCGGTGAATAAGGAGCTTTTACTGTATTACTAAATTAATTTTAGTTAAATTACTGTAAGAATGAAATATTGCAGAAAAAATATAAATTGCTGGTTCTCGCCAAACGCAAAATCGTTTTAAGAATTAAAATTCGTGAACAAAAACGTCAGCAATTCCCGGACGATTGATTATAGACATTATTGAAACATTGTTTGTCGACATTGTTAAACTAATTGATGCAATTGTTGAACTAAGGATCAATATGGCTGCTGCATTGTTTTATGAATAAGTTAAACTGCGGTTGCAGGTTTCCAGTGTCCCTCAGGAACGTTGCAGATGCCATGCTGACAGTCACAAACAGTTGTCGTGAAATGCATTCATAATGTTAGAATGAATAGAGACTGCATGGTACGTATTATGGACTCGCTTCACAATGCCTATTGTATCTACTGTGGGTTCTCGATAAATTGATGAGAGATGATTTCTCCAGCAGACGTATCTAAGGAACATACAAATCTCGCCTGTTATATGTGTCTTTCCACCGTCATAAACCTCGTAACATTTATATTATTTTAAACCTGTTTCTTCGTCTCTTATTGCTTTATAACTGAAATGGATGATCGAAATTATACAAATAAAAATGTAAATGTTCGTTTATTGAAAACATCTTAAATATCCGAACATTCTTCGCCGATTGCTTTGAAAGTTGCCAGATATATATATATATATATATATATATATATATATTCATGTATAGGGTTTTTATGCTTGCACGGTCGTCGACCCTTCTGATCCCTGCATCCAGAAGAGTCCGTTACTGTATTAGTATCTTTTACTGGCCTAGAGAATCTAATATATTTAGCTATCCTAATTGTAGCGTCCAGTTCATAAATGTAAGTGCTATCTATAGTATTTTGCCCGGGCCCATCAGAGGCGAAGATTGATTCATCTTTCCTGTGTAGATTTAACAACATATATTAACTATTAACAAGAATTCTTAAACACACTGTAGTAATTTATATGACTCGTATTTAACTCAGTATAAAATTTACAATCATGAAAGCTAAAAGGGAGAGGGGAGCTAATATAACCTTGAGAAAGCTTGTAGGTAGGAAAAATATAAGGCAGCAGTAGCATAGCTAACAAGTGCAGTAATTAAACATACTTGTTTACTTAAAATAGAATTTAATATTCCAATTATGAGTCTGAAGTTGAAATATGAAAAGATGTTCAAACAGAAATTATTCTTGATCATTACCAACTTTAAAGAAAATAGTAATAATAACGAAAATGACAATATTTACTCAAAATTAATATAAAATTATGGAATATTAATTTTGAATAATACCTCATCGGAACACATCATGAATCTTATAAAAATATTTACTCACACAAGAACTCATGCATACCTTTATAGTCCAGCCGAGGGTTAGGGTCCATACCCCCGGATACCCTACACTGGCTTACCGGACCAAACACAAAACAACACAGCTCTCCTCGAGCTGACGTCCACCAGACGATAACGAAGGAATGAATTGAATGAATGACTCTGTTTACAACTTGCTTCACATATTTGAGTGTTCCGAGGAAGAGGGGAAGTTGCGCACTTACAGACAGCGTAGAGGGAAGGGGTAGGAAGGTGAGTGGGAGTAAACACAAAGAGAAAGAAAATTGGCACAGTTCATAAATCTCACTGAAGAGGGAAGATAACGGTACATAGATGTAACGTACCGAAATCGTACTTTCGGTACATGCTATCTATTATGTTATAAAACTGTTAGGTTAAAATTTAAAAATCGCTCTAGAGATCGCAATTATCGATGTTTCATTACGAAACTCAGTATATCCTATTGAATTAAACTGAGGTAGATATTATCCAAAAATCAGAAAAATCTGACCGTAAGAAATGGGGGGTTTGCCTGACATTCGAAGTTAACAAATTGACTAACAAAAGTCATGCTTAGTGCGTTGTAATGTATACTTTTGTACGTATCTGGAGGTTTTCAGGTACGGCGAGTATTTAGCCGCTATCGTTTATAATATAAAACTATTGGGTGTATTTAAATAAAATAGCTCTTTAAATAAAATAGCTCTTTTTTCAGGTATTTCATTCCGTCATATTTATACCGTAGACGCTTTAACATCAAGATGTCGGCCGCGGTGATCTTGTGGTTATGTTCCTTGCCTTTGATTTTTTCATAAGTTGTGGGTCCCGAGTCTGAAGATTTTGAGACTTGTAAATGAACCGCAAGCCTGAATAAAAATACCTCTTCGTAAAATTTAACCGACCTCATCCAACCATGCAATACCTTAGTTACCTATTAAAATGTCTCTTTGAGGCCAAGTGCTAACCACATGTCACTCGTTGGTATCTGTAAATAAATAACTAACTAATTGACTGGCACAATCGAACCCGTGGCCGCGCGGACATAAGCTCGCCATACATCCCTATCCTGAGCCAACGTTTTCCAATCATCCCCTGTATAATCTACTTCCCTCAAATCATAGTTAATGTTATTCTCCCACCTCATTCTTGGTCTACCAACTGGGCGTTTTCCCTCTGGTTTTCCTACAAGAATCTTCCATGCACGTCTTTCATTCCCCATTCGTGCCACAAGTCCTGCCCATCGCAGTCTACGAGACTTAAGTGTTCTCATTATATCTGGCTTCCTATAAAGACCATGTAATTCACTGTTATGAAGTCTTCTCCATTCACCTGTCTATTCATCTCTCTATGGTCCAAAAATTTGCCTAAGGATTTTATTCTCAAATACTCGTAATCTCCTTTCCTGCCTTAAAGTAAGAGTCCATGTTTCGCATCCATATAATATAACTGGTAGAATAATAGTTTTATATATTTTCAGTTTAACGTTTTTTGAAAGGAGTTGGGAAGTCAAGAGTCTCTGTAATGCATAATAACATGCATTTCTAGAATTGAGCTTATGTTTAATTCCCTTGTGCATCTCATTCCTGTTTGTGATTATTGTTCCTAGGTATTTGAATTCAGCCACTTCCTCAAAAATTTCCCTCAGTTGTCATTAGCTGTCCATTTCCATTATATAATGTATTTTTATGTGTGACCATATATTTAGTTTTATTGATATTTACTTCCAGTCCCAATTTCTTAGTGTTACTCAGTAGGTGTGCGTGTTGGCCTTTCTATCGGCCAGTAGTACTACATCATCAGCATAAACTAACAGCGTAACTAAATTAATCTGGTTAAGAAACTCCCACTAGGGAGCACTCGTGTTCCAACGCGGGACGTATGAGGCATGTACATACATAACATCAAAACCGTATTACTTTTTAGGACCCTTAGGTGTAACCACTAATCTGCGTTATATAGGCTTAGATTTAGTTTTAGTAACGTTCAGATTTCGTCTCCTGCTGCGGTAGACATTTTCTGAAGAATCGTACAAGGGATCTGTCAATTATTGCATGCCGAAACCTACCTTGAAATTTCTTCCAGAGACGTTTTGTGATGTACAAAGGCCGTGACCAAAAAAATATTCAACTGCAAGACACTAAAATCAAGCGCTAAATCTCTCATTTAAACTATAGGGAAGTAATACAACTCCTGTATTGGCACACTGGAAAACCCTCCACCACACGACGACCCGAGAGGCGCCGGTCCCGCCGCCACGACCCGTCTCATTCCACTCTGTGTTTAAACTCATGCAGGGATGTACATCTGCTCCGTATAGAGGGCTGTCATTGTTGGATTCTGGTTTCGAGTTCTGTGTTTCCACTTTAAAATGGCAAATATTATTTTGGACACGGTCTTGGTACATTACAACGCTTCTCTGGGAGAAATTTCAAGAATAGGTTTCGGCATGCAATGGTTGACAGTTCCCTTGTTAGACGTGTCCAATCAATTTATAGCCGTCAGTTGAGATCACAGAGGTCCAACACAATATTATAATGATGATCTTGAAGAAGATTTCCGGGCTGTAGGCCATGGTCCGGCATCCTCAAGGGTTGTCTTGAGACTGTATTGAGGATCAAGTTTTATAAGATTCATGATGTGTTCCGTTGAGGTTTATTCAAAATTAATATAAAATTATGGAATATTCACCTGAAAGGTCCGTCTCCTCAACTTAATTAATTATTTAACTGTAGCACTTTCGGGACTTGTCCCATCATCGGCAAGATTAATTAAGTTGAGGAGACGGAACTTTCAGGTGAATATTCCATAATTTTATATTAATTTTGTATTGAGGGTGCCGGACGCAGTCTCTGGCGAAACTTCAAGCCTCAAGACCGGACTTGCAGCCCGGAAATCTTCTTCAAGATCATCATAATAACTGCGGCCGTGAAAGCCTCAGTCAATACACAATATTCTAAATCTGTTTACCGCAGATGTAGGTCGAACATCGATTTGTTACTAAAACAATACCACGGCCATTTCGAAGACGATTTAAACAACAATTAATCTTTGTGTTTATATTGCATAGTCTATTTCCAAAGTTTTGTTTATGCGGTGGATATAATATGGATGATTATGATAGTGTCAATTGGTGTTCGATGAATAATTGGGCCTTAAATTACCCTGGCATCTGTCTTACAGAGGAACCTTCCGCCCTATGTCAGAGACTGTCAAACTATAACATCCTTCAAAAACAAACAAAAAATTATTTAATAATAAACTAACTTATACACCTCACTAATAGTATTCTTTTAACAATTAAATTAAATTATTTATGAAAATAATATTAAGAATAACAAATATTTTCATATGTTTTGTTTTAAGTATTGTATAATCGTAAAATTAGTTTTCAATATCTCATTATTTTTCTTTGTTTTTTATATACATTAGACAGGGACAATTTAATAGGCCTTATTTCTTGCTTGTATACATTTTATTATTAGTTTTAGTCTTAATTTTAACTAACATTAACTGGTTGCATTATAGATCGTAATATAATAGATATTATCTTTTTGATCAAATTTTTATTTAATATTTAAAATTAGAGTTAATTGAGAATGTTATATTGTGATATAATATATGTTTGTCCTGGTGAGTGGAAGAGAAGGCCACATGGCCTTAACTCCACCGGGCTAAATAAATCTAATCTAATCTAATCTAATATACCCGAAAAATACCTCACCCAGGGAACTTGATCCGACCTGAGATCGGACTTGGGTCCGCTGTGTTTGAGACAACAACGCCAGTACCTCTACATCATAGCCAAGAGCTCACAATTATTGTATTTATTTATTAGCGAATTAGGAAGGAGTGGAACTTTTGAGGGTGTTTTAAAGTGAAAATGTTAAAAAAAATGTTTACAGATGGTCACTGATGTTTCATGCGGAGATTGCGAGTGACATTGAGAAGGATGACTAAATTCTCATTCATTTCATGACTGAGTTGTTTAAAGTGTATTCTTACTCTGTCTTGCAAACTAACATTAGTGACAAAAAATCAGTTCGATGATATACATGAACAGTATTTGACTTAGATTTTTAATGCTATAAAATACATTATTATAGTCTCTCTGGTTTAAATTTACGAGACATTTGTAGAATGAGACAACTGTACTCACCTCTCTCACTCGCACCAGTGCTGACGGTTTTCTTCACCAAATATTAATAGGAGAAATGGGGAAGAGGAAAACTGACAACAGGGTGGGTTCTTTCTTTTGTATTTGGACTAAAGTGGTCAACGATCTACCCTTGCATCTCCATCTCTCTCTCTCTCCGCCAAGTTAAGCTAGCTATAATATACATATTATTTATGTTAACAGAAATTTAAAAAAAGACAATAAAACGTTTGAAAAAATATGAAGCATATTCATAAAAAAATAAAGGATAATGTGGGTAGCTTACGGTTATGCATGATTCGTTTTCACTGCAGTCCAACACATTTAAATTAGCTGAAATAAGAATTTGAGTTTCTCGAATTTAACGGATAAAACACAAACACACACACACACGCATATATATATATATATATATATATATATATATATATATATATATATATATATATATATATATTAATATTATACAGGTTGTTGCAAAAAACACCGACAACGGAGGTGAGGAAGTATATCGAGATACGTTGATCCTTTTTTTAATAAGGTACCAATGTCGGGAAATGATGCGTTTTCACACCATGACTAGTCAACTATGTCTCAAGATCAGTGTTAGTTCGAAGGATTTGAAGACTCATTACTTGACAACACCTCACAGGTACGGAACATGTGATACGTGGCTTCGCAACTGACTGTAGCTTCAACATGACGGAGTTCCAGCTCACTTCGATGCCAATGTGAGGAGACATTTGGATACCACGTATCCAGTTCGGTGGATTGGAAGAGTGGAACCAGTCCCATGACCTCCGAAATCACCTGATCTTAACCCTCTCTACTACTTTTTGTGGAGCGACATGAAACAGTCTGTTTATCAGAATCCAGTAGAATCACGTAACGATCTTACAGCCCGAATCCATGCTGCTATAGAAACAATTCAACAGAGGCCAGGCGTATTTGAATCACTAGTCATAGTGTGAAGCATCATTTCCGGACACTGGTACCTTATTACAAAGTGATCAACATATCTCAATGTAACACTTCACTTCCGATGTCGGTGTTTTCTTTGCAACACCCTGTATATATATATATATATATATATATATATATATATATATATATATGATTTTATATACACACACAACAAACCAGTAAAATTGAATCATAAATTATATTTACTGTAATTTGTTTAGTTTAGCAGTTCCTGTGTGGCGTAATTTTTACATATTCAATTATTTGTTACTTTAATAATTTTATTATAGAATTTATAAGTAGTAGGCCTATACATATAATGTTTATTCTTGAAGGACTAGAAACTTGTGTTCAGGAGAAATTTAACAGAAAAAGTATACATGCATTAATAAGAATTAATTACAACAAAAACACTAAACATATGTATAAAACAACAGTAATAAATTAATGGAATATCGATTAAAACTAGTGAACATAAAAACATAATTATAGGACCAATAATAATACAATTTATGGTAATATTGCATTGAGGAACTAGTAACAATATAAAATTAGAAAACTGTGAAGTTCAGTCCCCTCAACTCGTTAGATTTTTTGTTTCTCTAATAAACTTCTGCTGAAGATGGAACTCTGTCGAAAGGCTTTCGGTATTTTAAAATGTTTTCAGACGTTGAGGCTGGAACTTATAGATATTGTATATTCGTCATAGAACTAGAAATATTAGAGATACTATTAAATATGTAATTCAAATACATTTATGGATATGAATTTACTCTATGACACTTTTTTAAATAAAACGAACTGGAAAATTGCATGTCTGCAAATTTAATTATCGATTTATTGTAAAACCTTACATAAAAATGTCTACTGTGATTATAATCTACTGTTATATTGTATTTTGTTACTGATGAACATATTTATAACGTCAGATATCTTATATATTGACTTAGGCTTTCAGGGCCGGAGTCACTATGATGATCTTGTAGAAGATTTCCGGGCTGTTGGCCGTGGTCTTGAGGCTTGTAGTTCCCCGACGTTTCGCCAGAGACTGCGTCCGGCATCCTCAAGGGTTGTCTTGAGACTGGCAATTTTGTCGACTACCTGCCCTATTTATACATTTGTCGTCCAGGGTTATCTTAAGACTGGCATTTTTGTCGACTACCTGCCCTATTTATACATTTACAAATGTATAAATAGGGCAGGTAGTCGACAAAATTGCCAGTCTCAATACAACCCTTGAGGATGCCGGACGCAGTCTCTGGCGAAACGTCGGGGAACTACAAGCCTAACGACCACGACCAACATCGTCAGATATCTTGTTTCAGCGAAACATTCAGACGGAATGGAGCTATTGAGTTTGTTCTCGTGGAAAGATTTTTGAAAAAAAAATGTACATATCATCACTGGATGTATCAAGTAGACATAAAAAATTACTATGACAATAAATGTAAGTTGTAAGTACTTGTGTGTGTGTGTGTGTCTGAAAAGTTCTGGGTGCCGCATTTTTTGTCTATTCACAACCAAACTAAGTACAGTTATCAATTAAAAACGCAATTTCGAGTTCGTTATACAGCAACATCAGACCGTCAGGAATAGGAATTCACCTATAATTAAAATTTAAAAATCGCTCTGGAAATTGTATTTTTTTTTTATTTTTGCAACGGACCTCAGCATAGAATGTTGAAATAAAACGAGGAATGTGTATCCTTAAATACATAATCAAAATTAGACTATCAGAAGTGGGGAAAAATTTAGAAAAAATCGCTCTAGCAGCCACAATGTTTTTCTCGCAAGCCAATTGTATACAATATAATGGGGCTCCGTACGGAAAACAAGAGTGTATATTTCCTGAAAGAGCGCAAACAATTAAAAATTATGGTGCAAACCATAAATTTATCCGGCAATTAGTTTCCGAGAAAAACGAGTTTGAAATTTAAATCAAAACAAACCCGCAGCCATTTTGATTGCAGAAGACGGTCTTATGTCTATCAATAGTTATAGACGAAAATATATTAATGTTTTACTTCATTATCTATTCACTTTTAACATTATCAATTTTTAATAATAGATCGGTTATTCATATTCTCTAATGTTTACGCATAGCAATCACGATAGCTTTGATCTTTCAGGTAATAATATAAACTATGCATTTACATGGTCATTGTCTATTTAAAGAGTGTTGAGCGATACTATATTAGTGAATAGGTTATTCAAGAAGTCCCATAGAGTAAATTCGGGTTATTTGGACCCCTGTTTTGAATTTGTTTTTCTAATTTTAATCAAGGGATTTTAATTCTGTTCAATTACAGTGATTATCATTAGTGTTGTAACTATGAAATATCATTGTTATTTTATTCTAATATGGATACATCTTCATAATTTATAAACTTTTTTACATTACAATAAAGGTCCACTTTAACCTCCACATTCGGATAAAGTGGACCCCAGAATCCACCTTATATTTTAGTCTATTTTTAAGTTTTATTTACTCTATTAATTTATACAGACAGGTACAGATTAATGTGAAAATATTTATGATTTATCATAATTAAAAAGCGTTGATATTTATTTAATGTTTTGTAAAAGTATTGTTGATTATAACATTCACACGTCATTCAACTGCAGAAAGCGACGGTCTTTAGGTTTAGTAAAATTACAAGGATATTAAATAAGATTAATTAAGTCAACTGTTTTTACAGATTATATCCTCATTGATAAAATATACGTATTCGTGTAAAGTGAACCCAGGTCCTCGTGGAGGGTCCACATTAACCGAATTCCTTTTTTATGTTTAATTATTTTATACAGCCACCATGTCACATAATATCAAACCAAAACTATCAGTATATTAAAACAGCATTACATCATATAATTTATTTAGGAGTTTTTTTCAACATTTGTAATATTCAATAGCAGAAATTAAGAATTGATTCTTAGCTTGAAAAACTTTTAAAGTGGTCATTTTCATAAATATCACAAATAAACCCTTCTTCGCACAAAGAATAAAAGAAACTGGCCTTGGACCCGTCAAAGTTGATGAGGGAAAGAAGTTAAAATATGTTCTGTTCGAGGGCAGCACAAAATAAAGAAGATGTTAACAGGGTCCACTCAAACAGAAGGGTCCACTTTACCTGAACTCCCATATATAATACGAAATGACTCTTGGGAAGAGAAAACGGCAGTACAAAAGCTATTTGGTACTTGCCCGCCGAGATCTCCGTAAAAACAGTTTCACATACATCGAAACTGTTTATTTGTGAAGATAGTTATTTTGAATTTTAACACAGTCAATTTCAAAATTGTGTAACTTTTACATTATCGATTATTATATAAATAGTACAGTAATTTGACATAACGTTAGACCACTTTTGTCATGTTTGATGAAATAATTAATTATTAACTTTAATTGCAGTTAGCCATTGTTCCAAACCTCTTCTTATGATTGATTTAATTAGGTTAAACCATTTAGTGTCATGCCTACGAGATAAGGTATAGAATAAAATATCATACCAATTTACTGAATTTGCTAACCCAGAGGAAAAAAAAATGCAGCACCCATTAATTCAAGTAGGAAATTCATGAAAAAAAAATCTAGTATACAGACTAAGATTCATGCAATTAAAATATTTTTTTTTTGCTATGCTAGGGGATTTATCATTGAGAATAATGTCTGTGTATATATATATATATATATATATATATATATTGTAGATTTTCGCGGATATGATTAAGAAAGTTTTCTTAATCACACAGACACACACACGTACATAAAAATTCAACCTATGTTTCTTAAGAAAGCGATGAGATTAGCAACGGGGACTTCAAATTGTGGCATACTGAAGGAATTCGGTACATTTTCGGACACAATAAGGGGCAAAATTATGGCTATTAAGTATTGGTTGGACATAATAAACGGGAATCAGGACTCGCTTAGGGCAGAGTGTTACAATGAACAGAAAAGGCAGTGTGTTTCGGGAGATTGGGTAATCGGTGTAGAAAGGGAATTGAAGGGCATAGGGATGGGTTGGGTATGGGAGAGGAGTACGCGGAATAATAGAAATGTTTGGAGGACAGTTAAGAAGAGACTAATCGATATAGACAGACAGTATATAGAAGCAGAGTGTAGCCAGAAAATATCGCTCACCCTGCAGACGGAACTGAAACTTTCGTGGGGAAGGGAGAAATATATTGACTCTTTGGATGGGGATGATAAAAGTGCTATTGCATGGTTTCATTTGGGGGGATGGATGGCCCATAATTTAACAAATAAGGAAGGCATTAAACTATGCCCACTATGCGATGACCATGAAAACTGGCAGCATATTATAGCATTCTGTAGAGAGACAGAACAACTTAGATTACAGATGCTGCCGGAGAGATTTCTCAGGTCGGATCGAGGGAGAGTGGCGTGTTGGGATCTTTAGGACGGATCGAGAGTGAATCAAAAACATGCAAATTTTTGGGTACAGTAAGAAAATTGAGATATAACAAAATTGTAGCTTAAGGATATATGTATTAACAATAAGAAGAATCTCAATATGGTCTTTGTTTTCGATCTTTAATCATGTTATATAATAAGTAGGTCTGATAAGTTGAATAGTCTGATAGTGCACTTAATGTCTGCAGGGACGGGGGGAGGGGGGTATGAGCTTGCGGTGTGTATATGTGTGGGGGTGTGTGGGTGTATGTGTGTGTGCTTTTTTTTCTAATTTGTTTTCTAGCATTTTTTTTTTAATATTAATGTATGGAATGTGGATGAATGTAGATATGTATTATTTTGATTTAGTGCAGACATAGATTTTACTTATATGTAGCCTGTTATTGTTTTTTGATACAGGTGTATTTGTAGGCATTTGTTTATATTATTAGTTTTATTTTTTTATTCATGGAAAAATAATGCACGTACGGCCAAGCAGGCCCGTGCGCAATGTAAATGCATATGTATTTTCTTTATTCTGAAAAAAGGCAATAAATTCCATATTCTATTCTATTCTATTCACATAAACATACATATATACATATATATATATGTGTGTGTGTGTGTGTGTGTCTGTGTGTCCGTATGTCCCTGTGTCCGTGTGTCCGTGTGTATGTCTGTGTGTGTGTCTGTGTGTGTCTGTCTGTGTGTGTGTGTGTGTGTCTGTCTGTGTGTGTCTGTCTGTGTGTGTGTGTCTGCGTGTGTGTGTGTGTGTGTGTGTGTGTGTCTGTCTGTCTGTGTGTGTCTGTCTGTGTGTGTGTCTGTCTGTGTGTGTGTGTGTGTGTCTGTCTGTGTGTGTGTGTCTGTGTCTGTCTGTGTGTGTGTCTGTCTGTGTGTGTGTCTGTGTGTGTGTCTGTCTGTGTGTGTAAAGGAAGAAAATTTGGAAACAAAAAATAATTTTAAATTCATTAATTTTTTTTAATTTCGTGATAAACGGGTACTCTCCTAGAGTAGCATTTGTTAGAGAATATTTTTTAAATATTATACTTTTATTTAAATCTGTTTGTGATTATTTTTTTGTTCACACTATGCAAATTCTGGTTTTGATATCCCTTATATTATCAAAATTACGCATAAAAACACAAATTGTAGTAAAATGTAGATTGAAGTATAAAATAGGAGAGAAGTTTGGAGCGGTTACATTTTTGAGTCCCTGGAGTTGGTGATAACTGAAATTGGACGAGGGAGAGTCATAATTTTCTTGTTACTTCAACTTAGTGTTCGATGTGAAGATCACTATCACATGACTCGGCTGATCTGTTTTCATTTTACGGTAGGCTTATATAAGCATCCGAACACGCAAATTTAAATGCCCTAAAATGACTTTAATAATCAGAAAATTTGCATTTTATGGTGGTAAATGTTACCCTTGTGTTTCGGGTAACTTTGTACCGAACAGTTTTACTCCGGATATTATTTAGGCTATACATTTAAAAGGTGCCCACCTCTGTAGTCTCGAGGTAGCGTGCTGCCTTGTCACGCAGCGGGCCCGGGTTCGATCCCCGGTCGGGGCAGTTTTTCTGGGTGAGGTTTTTATCGGGGTTTTTCCTCACCTGTAAGACAAATGTCAAGAAAACTTTAAGGCCCAAATGGTCCCCGAAATCATACGGCCATCATCTTCATCCTTATCATTATCATCATCCTTCACCGGTGTGGAAAGCAACGGGAAGGTACCACACCTACAAATCCCTAGTAAAGCTGCAAACTTTGGTAGCAGCGAAGGACCTGCCTTCGGGCAGAATTACTATGGATGGATATTATTTGAGGGAAGTAGATTATACAGGGAATGATTGAAAAGCATTAGCTCAGGATAGGGATGTATGGAGATCTTGTGTCCGCGCGGTCATGAACCTACGGGTTCGATAGTGCCAGTGAGTAAGTAAGTAAGGATATTTAAAAGTCCCGTTAAGGCAGAAGCCTTGGCGCAGAGCTACGGGACTTACGCTAGTTCGAGTCCTCATAGGGGAAATAAATCTTATCTTGGTCCAGTATTTGACCGGTGCCCACCCATCATCGTGAGGAATTTGGATAGCTACAATAAGTAGCGACTTCAGGTTGAGAAACTCAGCTATAGCAGTTGGGAGACCCGAAATGCTGACCACATGTGACCCCTACACTGGCTGGATGATCGTGTACCTCTGTGATTAACACATGTGGAGGTGAGACCAGCAGCCGGCTGGTAGGCCAAGGGCTTTCTAGGTCTGTCGCGACTTAGAGTATGTAGCACATATTTACGCGTAAAAATAGTCATAGTCATCAAATGCAGCAGTTTCATATTACGGTAATATTAAAAATAAATCAGTATAATACAGCATATGCAAAATCACATTAAATTATTCTGTAGATAGAATTGAATAAAACGTATGGGATACTGGCCCATCACTGGGCGTACATTTTAAATTTTACTTAAGTTTTCCCCGTTCTGCAGGCTCCACATTAATCATAAGTAATGCCACGAGTGATTTCCAATTTATCTAGAGAATTTGGAAATCAAGAGTGGCATTTGTTAGGACTATTTAACGAATAACATTAAGCTGTTTACTCACAAATCATTATTTAACTATAGTTATTTTTTTAAATTTACATATTTAATGTAAACGGCGATGTTTGAAAACAAATGAGAAACGATTGGTACGCTTCATTTGCTTCCTTTGTTCATCACTACAACCTGATCATAATATTATTTACTGTCAAAGGATCGCAATGTTGTAAGAATGCACCCTAGTGGAGAAATTTATAACCAACGTTATAGGTATTAAATTAATTTGATGTCCTATGACGTAAATATGTCAATTATATTTTTCTGCAACGCCATTTCGTGGAAAATAATTCGTTTAAGAAAGTGCAAACAGTGTTTTCTTTTTTTTGTGGTATAATCAATTGTTACAAATGTTTTTATAATATCTATCGCATGCGCTTTCTGCTGACATTCATGCACTATGTATACAATCTGGTAGTTGTATTCCTTGTAGAGTTAGTACTGCAAAATAATGCTATGACCTATTCAGAATGTTAAAAAGGAGGTGCTTTCTTTATTATGATAAACTTTAGTTGGTAAATTTTATGCGAAACATGACTGTGATTGGGTGTAAATAAAAAATAATTGAACTGTGATTGATCATTGACTCCCATTTGGAGCATGAGTTAAACAGTCATAACAAATAATGCCTTTGCATTAATAACAGAAACATATTAAAATATAAACCAAACTAAACATACAAACAATGTAAGTCGCTCATCACACATACTGTACGTCATATTCTATATATGATAGGAATGGTCTACTTATATAACTATGATACGCTTTTGCTAAAATTATATTTAAAAGTAAATATAATAAAGGATGAAAGACCTATAAATATAAATGATAATGATCTTCTATTGATATACAGGGTGAAAATTATTTAAACCGACAAACTCTGTGAGGTTGTAGGGGAAACCAAAACAAATATTTTTCCCTAATGTTATTTTTTCTTATGATGATTATTTAATCCGGTAGAGGAAGATTTCTCTAGCGGCAAATTAATTAAACCTTCAAACACTTTTGCATGTTTTATTGCCAAGAGACAACACATTAACACAACGCAATTACTTAAATTACAGTAGAGGTTCAAAAATGCCTCCATTGACATGTAAACAAAGGTTACAACGGCGGATCATGTTCTGTCTAACACGGGCAAAAACTCCCAGTAGTATTGTTAATTCCTCCTGCTGCTACTACTATCCGGGCAACCAGATCCTTTTCTGATGCAACAGGAGTTGTGTAAACAAGGTTGCGCATCTCTCCCCACACAAAAAATCCAAAGGGGTCATATATGGGGATCGAGCAGGCCATGGTACAGGACCACCTCTGCCAATCAACTTTTCTGAAAACCGTGGTTCAAGAATCGACGCACACGACGACTGAAATGTGCCGGCGCCCCGTCATGTTGAAACCACATGCGTTGTCTTGTAGGAAGCGGGACGTCTTCCAGCAATTCTGGTAAAGCTCTGGCGAGAAAATTGTAATAGTGCCTGTCATTTAATGGCCTAGGTAGGAGATATGTCCCAATTAAACAGTCTCCAACAACACCGACCCACACATATCAGTGTACTCACTCCAGGTGTATCGTTCCATTAGTAAACAGATACAATTCACTACTACACTGGTGGACAAAACAATTCCATCAACAGCAGTGGGAGTCATGACAACTGAAAAGCGTAATACGCCCTCTACTGGTTTCAATAATCCTCATAGGAAAAAATGGCATTAGGGAAAAACATTTGTTTTGGTGTCCCCTATAACCTCCCAGAGTTTGTCGGTTTAAATAATTTTCATCCTGTATAAATGATAAATGATCTTCTATTAATATATATATATATATATATATATATATATATATTTAGAGAAAACAAGAAATAAAATTGATAAGAAGCTGCAGGAAACATTTTGGAATAATTCAATAGAGTTCCTAGATTGTAGATGTTTTAAATTTTCATTCACATTGAAAAACAATTGTGCAATTCAATATAACTTTGCTGTCTTGAATTATTTTTGACACGGATGCATTTCTTATAATACCGTATTCTAGATAAAACACAAATTAGTTAAGTTATTACAGTCCACCGTTATAGCCTATGGTAAAGTCATTACTTGGGATATTGAGGGTCCATATTCCAGCCCTTCTCAGATAAAGTTTCCAGGAAATGTTTAATTTCTTTCTCACCTTTAAGATAAAAAGTGCCAGGAAACGTTAAGACTCAAATAGTTTCTGAACACTATCTCGCCATCCAATTTGACCTTGTTTAGTATAAATATATGAGTTAATGGTGCATCTTAAATGTTTGCATTGTCTCGGAGGTACCCTCGCCATTGATCTGATCGCTCATACTATGAGTCTGAACATATTCTCTCCTATTCTATAGTGTTCTGCCCTAGGGCAGGTCTTTCACTGCAATCATAATATTTTAATGCTATGCTTTGGGAAGTAAAGTATTATATGATTAAAATATAAAATCGCTTAAAAGTACTGTTACAGAATATTCTAACACCATTTCTCTCTTTCTCTTCTCCATTTGTAAATAATTTATTTTCCAGTATCACTTCCTATACAACATTAAAATTTCAGACAGAATACACTATTTTCATGGACTGATACTATATAAGGAGAATATATGGGTATTAAAGGCCAGATAGTGTTCGGATACTATTTAGGCCTTAAAATTCAGTGATATTTCCAGGTGAGTAATATCCTCGAAACAAAAACCTCGCCCATTATCAGAATATGTGCCCCATTTATATTACCTGCACTTATAAATATCTGTAACTCATCCCTAACTGAATGAACCTTCCCATACAACTTAATAATAGCTAAAACCAGACCAAAATTAAAAAAGGAGAAAAGACAATATTGGGACTATTTAGGCTTAAAGTTAACTGATATTTACAGATGAGTAATATCCTCGAAAGTATAACCTCAATCTGGAAACTTTCCCTGACTGGGGATAGAACCCAGAGTCGCTGAATCCGATGGAGTGTTGTTTGTTATGGAGAAAAACGGTAAACACATAATAATTTATTTTCCAATAAAACAGGTTTTGCAAGGAATTTTATTTTTGTGACATGTGCTGTTTCTGCATCGTTGCATTCAATTAGTGGACAGAATTCCCCATAATTGATAATATAATTAACTGTCATTTATTTGCAAACAAAACAACTACAGCTGTTTGTGAAATAAAACAAGTGCGACACAGCAGTGTGTGTCACCAGTGCTACCAATTGACATGCCCTGAGCTGGACTTGAACCCATGATTGCTCGCTCGCGGGTCAAGGTCAGACGAGGTCACGGTCTCACCGCGAGCAAATTTAAGACACAGAGTTGTCATGACGACCGGAGATAAACCCGAGGCTCGAGAACCGGCGAACTTCACTGCTTGGAAGTAGGGTGTTCGACTCCAAGCTATAATTAATAGTTTTATTGATTCCGTTTTTAGCTACACAGTGTCAATCATTTTAAATATATATTAAAATTTGTAATCAAGATGCAGGAAACAGAAATGTATATTTTTATTTTAGTTTGGAAATGAATGCTTCCAAAATAGCAGTCGGTTAGATGTAGTTAACACATTTACTGTACACATTACTTGAACGTATGTGTTTCAAATGTTTTTTATATATGGTAAAAATGCATTTGCTGACAAAACGATACCTTATTTACTTACTTACTCATTGGCACTATCGAACCCGTAGGTTCATGGCCGCGCGGACATAAGCTCACCATACATCCCTAATCTGAGCTAATGCTTTCCAATCATTCCTGTATAATCTACTTCCCTCAAATCATAGTTAATGTTATTCTCCCACCTCATTCTTGGTCTACCAACTGGGCGTTTTCCCTTATAAAATCTTCTATGCACGTATTTCATTCCCCATTCGTGCCACATGTCCTTCCCATCGCTGTCTACGATACTTAACTGTTCTTATTATAACTGGCTTCCTATAAAGACCATATAGTTCGTTGATAGTTAGTCTTCTCCGTTCACCTGTCTGTTCATCTCTCTTTAGTCCAAAAATGTTTCTAAGAACTTTATTCTCAAATACTCGTAATCTCCTTTCCTCCCTTAAAGTCAGAGTACATGTTTCGCATCCACATAATATAACTGGTAGAATAATAGTTTTTTATATTTTCAGCTTAACGTTTCTTTAAAGGATTTGGGATGTGAAGAGTGCCTGCAATGCATAATAGCACGCATTTCCAGAATTGAGCCTATGTTTAATTTCTTTGTGCATCTCATTCCTATTTGTGATATTGATCCTAGGTATTTGAATTCAGTCAGTTCCTCAAAATTTGCCATATTTGTCATTAACTGTCCATTACCATTAATGCCATGAATTAAAGTATTAAAATAAATAAATACCTTGGCAGATTATTTTCTTTTGTTAAACTGTAGGCCTTTGTGATACTTGCTTCCATCTTCAGCAGAAGGATGTGCGCTACTGACTGTTATGTATAATTTCATATAGAGGATTATGTGAGCTGGGTGTGTTCTCTTTTATAAGTTTGTTGTTCATTTCCTTTAAAAATTCCAGTTCTTCTAGGATCTTTATCTTTGTCGGATTTAATTCTTTGTGAATTATAGTAAGGGTGTTTTCTATTGTCTCCATGTGGTGGCCGACATTTATGACATGTTTAGCGTAGCTAGATTTTCCTTTTGCTTTAAAATCTTCTTTAAAAATATTTAATGAACGCAGAAGGAAAATCTAGCTACGCCAGTGATGTCGGCCACCACATGGAAACAATAAGAAACACCCTTACACAAAGGAATCCTAGAAGAACTGGAAATTCTAAAGGAAATAAACAACAAACATATTCTATATGAAAACACACCCAACTCAGACAATCATCTACATGAAATTATACAAAACAATAGTCAGTAGCGCAAATCCTTCTGCTAAAGATGGAAGCCTGTATCTGAAAGGCCTACAAGTTTTAAGAAAAGATTAATGTAGTTAAGGACGATGTATATCTTTAGAGAATGAGGAAGGCTTACAACTCGATGGTATTAATAAGCTGTTAGTTTATGCTGATGATGTAGTATTGTTGGCCGATAGCGAGGAGATACTAAAGGACAACACGCACACACTATTGATTAACACTAAGAAATTAGAACTGGAAGTAAATATCAATAAAACTAAATATATGGTCACACGTAGAAATGCATTATATAATGGAAATGGACAGCTAATGACAAATGAGGGAAATTTTGAGGAGGTGGCTGAATTCAAATACCTAGGAACAATAATCACAAATAGGAATGAGATGCACAAAGAAATTAAACATAGACTCAATTTTGGAAATGCGTGCTATTACGCATTGCAGAGACTCTTGATGTCCCAACTCCTTTCAAAAAACGTTAAACTGAAAATATATAAAACAATTATTCTACCAGTTATATTAGGCCTATATGGATGCGAAACATGGACTCTTACTTTAAGAGAGGAAAGGAGATTACAAGTATTTGAGAATAAAGTACTTAGGAAAATTGTTTGGACCAAAGAGAGATGAACAGACAGGTGAATGGAGAAGACTACATAACAATGAACTACATGGTCTTTATAGGAAGCCAGATATAATAAGAACAGTTAAGTCTCGTAGACTGCGATGGGCAGGACATGTTGCACGTATGGGGAATGAAAGACTTGCATGGAAGCTTCTTGTAGGAAAGCCAGAGGGAAAACGCCCAGTTGGTAGACCAAGAGTGAGGTGGGAGAATAACATTGAATATGATTTGAGGGAAGTAGATTATACAGGGAATGATTGGAAAGCATTAGCTCAGGATAGGGATGTATGGAGAGCTTATGTCCGCGCGGCCATGAACCTATGGGTTCGATAGTGCCAGTGAGTAAGTAAGTAAGTATGACTGTTCACATACCTCAACACAAGTCTCAACACAAAGAAATCCAGAAGGAATTGAAATGTGATTCAAGACTAAAAGTGTATAAAACACTGGCTGTTCCAACTCTTTTGTATGGTAGCGAAGTATGGATGTTGAATCAAAGGATATACAGAGACTTAGATCTGCTGAAATGAGATACCTTCGGAGGACTGCGGATACACACTACTAAATAACAAAAAAATAAAGACATCTTAGAAGAATATCACATGGAACCTTTAGAAAACAATATTTTTGATTATAAGTCAAGATGGATGCAACATGTTCATCGATTGGAAGATCACAGGATACCCAAACAAATGTTAAGATATCAACCTGCAGGAAGAATAAGACCAGGACGTCCACTCAAAAGACTTTTGGATGGTGTTTCTCTTGAGGCCGAAACAAGTCAACAAAGGGCCTGAATTCGTGAATGTACTACGATGATGATTATTATTATTCACCTCAACGGAATTTTATTAATATTAAAACATTAGCATTATTATAATAAATATCTCACTTAACGATACAAATCGTATTTCTTGAGTGTGGATTCGTTCGCTCAGACTTGAATTCCTACACTCATGAGCTAAGGTGTTAAAGAGCGTCATTAAGTAATATAATAGCTGTACGCTAATAACGGGTGCATGATTCAAGGGCGGAAAGGGAGGATTGTATTTAAGAATCGCCCTGGAATGAAAGACAGGTATGGAAACTCGTAGGACAATCAGAAACAAAGTGCCCAGGAAATAGGCTAAAAATGAGGTGGGAAAATAACATTAACCATGATTTGAGGGAGATAACTTATACAGGAAAACTTTAATTCAGGATAGGGACGTATGGAGAGTTTATGTCCACGCGGCTTTAAGCTATGTGTTTGATAGTTCCAGTGAATCAATTTAGTTAGTTTATTACAATTCTTAAAAATATTTTGGCCATCTAACACGAAAAAGATATTTTAAACATAGTTTTCTATTTCAATTTATATACAGAAAGTGTCGTGAATTAGGACCATATGAAACTATGTACTCATTGTCATCATCCTGCCAGGTATTAGTCCTAGAAGAACTGTTACGGCCTGAGAAAGCGGTTTTCGTGCCATCTTTTCATAGGTCAACCTAGTGACCATTTCCCATTTGGACAATAGTTCATTATTGCCTTGGGGATCCTGGATCTAGCCATTCTTGAGACATGTTCCTTCCAGTTTAACTGATATCTGGAGATGTAGTCCAGTATTGGTGACACATTAAGTTCTTGAAGGATTTCTACATTTTTCTTTCGATCCCATTTGGTGTAGCCAGCTGTTCGGCGCATAAATCTCATCTCACAAGCTGTTAGTCTGCTTTCGTCTCTCGTCCTTATAGTCCACGTTTCACTCCCATAACATAGGACTGGTCGAGCCATTATTTGATAAAGACGAGTACGAGTTGATTTTTGCACTAATGAAGGTTTTAAAACTCTATTAATGATTCCCATTGATTTGTTGAATTTCACAATTTTTTCTGGTAAATCCAAATTTTCAACAAAAGAGAGTTTATATCCTAAATAAATAAACTAATTAACTCACTCTAAAATTTTGTTATTTGAACAAATTTTGCTTGGTACTGGGGATTTTCCACAAAAGCAATTATTTTAGTTTTATTGGTAGATATTTCCATTGAATATTTCTGGGCTATCAAATTTAAATTATGTACTGACCATTGTAAATCATCTTCAGATGTTGCTAGTAAAAGAAGATCATCTGCAAACATTATTATATATAATTTTAAATTTCTATTGATAGTGATGCTTCCATGTTTTGTTTCTCTAAAGTTGCACGTATGGGGAATGAAAGACGTGCATGGAAACTTCTTGTAGGAAAGCCAGAAGGAAAACGCCCAGTTGGTAGACCAAGAATGAGGTGGGAGAACAACATTAACTATGATTTGAGGGAAGTAGATTATACATGGAATGATTGGAAAGCATTAGCTCAGGATAGGGATATATGGAGAGCTTATGTCCGCGCGGCCATGAACCTACGGGTTCGATAGTGCCAGTGAGTAAGGAAGTAAAGTCTTTTACAATGACATGCATATATAAGTTAAAAAGTAGAGGGGAGAGGTCACAACCTTGTCTGACTCCTGAGTTTATTAGTTTCCACTGAGTTATTTTTTCTTTTATTTTCTATTGCAATGAGAGTTGACTTATAAATGTTATAAATATTATATATGATCTGCTTTGGGATCTGATCTTTCATCAAAATTTCAAATAACAGACTTCTATTCACTTTATGAAAGGCTTTTTTAAAGTCAATAAATGCCAAGTGTGTTTCTGTATTAAAATCACGTGTACTCATTGCACAACTATAAAAATCCGCGAAAATAATCTGGTCATCAGCAGTAGCACTACAATCCAATTCAAGCCTCAGGTTCCCTTAGAACCCTCTTCCAGCCATCTTGATCCATCCGGTGTTATCTCATTCTTTGAGTTTCCTGGCAACTTTTTTTTCAGAGTAGGATAGCCAGCCCTACTCTCAATCATCTAGCGATCCTTAAGGACGATGGTTATCTGTTAGGGTTTTCTCCCCTAGCTGATAGGACTCAAGTATAACGTCAACAACTCGCTATTCGCCCTCACATTACTTGTCATTATCTAGGGACCATGACATGGACATGCATGTGTAGGATTTAATGGCATTTCTCGAGTTTTTAAGTGGTACACATCCATAAGCAAGATGTACATCTTCGAGGCCACATACTATCCATTTGGCCCCCATTTTAATCTAATAGTGAATTATATTGAGAAGTGCGCCTACAAATTCCATTGCTTCAAGTGACAGGGCATTACATTAAACATATAAATAAATGATCTTGATGAAGATTTTCGGGCTGTAGGCCGTGGTCGTGAGGCTTGTAGTTCCCCGACGTTTCGCCAGAGACTGCGTCTGGCATCCTCAAGGGTTGTCTTCAGACTCAAGGATACCAGACGCAGTCTCTGGTGAAACGTCAGGGAACTACAAGCCTCACGACCACGGCCTACAGCCCGAAAATCTTCATCAAGATTATCATAGCAACTCCGGCCGTGAAAGTCTACGTGAATGCATATAAATAAATCTTTACACGCGCAGAAATTCAATTGACTTATTGACTCCTAGTGTTACGAATTGTTGGCTTTTTTTAGAGCTTAAAGGCCCTTTGGGATTTTTGGTAGCATGAGGTTCTAGCCGAGCGTTGTATGTGAATGTATTAGTTGTAAAGGTATACGTGTTTTCGAACATAAATAAATGGATTCTTAATTTAACTATTTTATTCTAGCGTATAATGATTACAATAATCTTAAGTAATTCTAACCCTAAATAACTAATCTGAGCTTATATTAAGGAAACCTACATTCTAACTTTCCTGAGTTTCGAGAGAGGGAGATATGGGGTTACGAATCTACCCTAATTTACATTCTAATAATTATCTAATAACTCTTACACTTTGAAATATAGTTTGCACACCATGAAACTAGTATTAAACTATTTAAGATATTTGACTCCATTTCTAATTGTCCTAGGCAAATTTTATTAAGAAGAATGGTATGCAGGCTTACCCATCAGCTCACTGCTTCAACAGACACGGGTCCCCTATTTTGCAAGGTTTATATACTAAGCTTCTGCACCTACAGCTATAACTAACCGTACTAAATTTCCTATAGTCTAAATGCAGACATTTACAGTTAGCCTTGCAATACTTTGTTTCTGTCATAAGTCAAAATTCTATCCTGAAATATAACATGTCTAAATGCTTTATATTTCACCAACTGTTTTATATGGAATAATTAAAATAATCTATGAAATAATTAAAATATCTATGTAAAATAATCTATGTATTCGTAACACCTAGTTGTTAAAAAAATATCAGTATATCGTTTCCTAACCCAAACAGTTTACTATATTGTTTTCCACGTGAATATCATTGCATTGGTTGTTATTCTCTGAATTTGTTTCTTCTTATCTATGTGTCCAAGTCTGTCACATATACTGAATGGGTTTAGTAGTTCTTCTTCTTCTTCTACGTCATGGAGTTAGGCCATAGATATGTTTCGACATCAAGAGACTATATCCCTCCATCTACTTATAGGGCGTCCAACATTTCTTCTTCCTTTGGGTTGATAGTGAAGCAAAATTAATGGGAGTTATTGGGTGTCATTCTTTCTATATGCTGGAGCCAGTTAGATTGAATTTTATCTATAACACTGTAGGTGTTCAATTAGGTTATTTATATTGCTTATGTAACAGTGTATAGCCGGCTACTGAACGCAAGAACCTCATTTCAGCTAATTCTATTTCCCTTTCATATGATTTATTGAATGTCCAATTTTCACAACATATATTATCATAGGTACTAACATAGTTTTATGGAATTGTATTTGTGCATGTTTTAGTGTTCTTCTTATTGTTCCACACATATTATAAAATGTGTTTAATTTTAAGTTTATATCATTCTTTTGGTAGTAAGATACGTTAAACCCTAACTAGTTGTTCTATTATCTTGTTATTTATCATTATTTTGTATCTTCTGTGGTTTAATCCCACGAAAGCCATTACTTTAGCTTTTTTTTCGATATGCGCATATTGTATTTATTTATTACTTCATTTATTTTTTGCGCGATAGTGCGTTTTGTCGTACTTACAGCAATGGCGACCATGATTGAAAGTTCAACTTCCTACATTTCGGGATTGCCAACCTAAATAATCATACTGTAATATTACATTTACGCACGTGCGGGAAGTAAAACCCTGCCCTCTATGTATACTAAGAACGATGTATAGACAAAAATATACAAACGGTAGTGTTAATATACCTTATAAGAAACAAATCACTGCATTTTAAATGAACTGAACTTTATTTGAAACAATATAAAACAATAAATACGTACTTGCGGTCATTTTATCAATAATAATGGTTTCACGGTCTCCTGTACTTTCAAGTAATAAACATTGCTTACACTGTTAACGTTACTCAATTGTTTATAATGAACGCACATATTTCCAACAAAGATGTTATTATTATACTACTGTTTATTATTTTGAAAACATCATCGCGCATAAAATAATGTACAACGCACGTTTGTGAAGTGTTTTACAGAATCCCGGAAAATAAAAACCTCGCTATCGCTAGGTTTTTAAACATTTTGCTCGATTCTGTAAATACCACTTCCCAACCTTGCATCGTAATATACTATTATTGGTAGCCATTTATAACTCATGCTCTGTGTTGCTAAAAATCACCTGATCATATGCGAACAATATAGTGCTCAAAGCTTGGTTATTCATTTTAAAATGGTTGTTGAATTGTTCTTGCCATTGTCGAATGGCGTTGTCAATATAAATGCTGAACAATGCAAGGGACATTGGGAATCCTTGTTTAACTCCTTGGTGTATTTTTATTTGTATTTTTTTCCAATTTTATATATTTTTATTGTTACATATGTTCCAAGATACATGCTCTGAATTAATTGTATTAGATGGTGAGCGAAGACTCTTTTATACATAATTTCCCATACTTTTCTTAATATTAACTTATCCAAGGCTTTTTCATAGTCGATGAATAACAATTGTGTTGGGAGATTAAATTCTCGTCTTTTTTGGATAATTTGTTCTAGGTTTAGTAGTTAAGAACAGAAAATAGACTAGTCCGGCAACCATTAACGTCTACTTCAAGGTAACTAATTAGCAGACGAAACTATGAAACTCCATCACAATGGGTTCATGAAATTGAAGCACTCCCGTTAAATCTAGTGAACTATGTTTCACTACCTGCAGGGACACTTGGATTAAACGGAGGGAATTATAGCTGTGCCTGGGAAGTGTGCCTGCTTATAGTAGAACGCTGATATACACATATATATGTATGTATATATATATATATGTGTGTGTGTGTGTGTGTTTGTTTATGTGAAGATCGTGATTTAACATCCCGATTCAGATACATTTTTTTCTCTAGTTATATTTACGCAGTCCACCGCTACGGTCTATGGGTAACATATTTTGCCTTAGGCGCAGCGTGCCTGGGTTCTATCTCCAGTCGGGACAAGTGTCTTGAAAATTTCACGGTTTTTCCTCATCTGTAAATTATTGTAAGAGTACTTAAGGTCCAAATAGTCCCCGTAAACCATCCGGTCATAGTATTTGATGATTGTGGGCTATAAGACCGTGATTAATAAATGGTGTTTCTTCCATACGTTTCTCCCTCGACTTGGAAGGGTATTTTGATTGGCGAGTTTTTCTAGTTGGTGTTCACTGGTCGGAAGATATGCTGTTGTATATGTATCATCATCATCATCATCATCTGCATTCATGGATTAGGTCTGTTGACCCGTTTCGACTTCAGCCCATCTCTTTCTAGGTGTGCCCACATCTCGGGTGCCTTTAGGTTTGTATTTTGTTATTTGTTTTGGATATCTATCTTCATTCATTCTGTCTATTTGTTGCATCCATTTTTGTCTATATGTATCTATTTTATCAGTTATTGCAAATATTTCAAGTTCCTGTCTTATTTCTGAGTTCTTGATTCTGTCTTCCTTAGTGCACCCTTTAACAAATCTCAAAAATTTCATTTCTGCCGCCGTTATCCTACTTAGATCTTGTTTTTTATGTATCCAGGCTTCTGAACCATAGATCAGTACCGGGTACTGCCAACGTTTTGTAAAATTTCAATTGGGTCTCTCTTGTTGTTTTGTTATTTAGTGATCGTTTTATCGTGCCACATATTCCCTGGAATTTTGCTATTTTATTAGTTATATCATTATCATAATTAAATTAAATGTCACATTCTAGATAATTGAGATGGGTTCACCTGTTCTATGATTTTGTTACCTCTTACTATTTTGGATCTGATTTGATTTTTCCCTTGGAATGTCATTACCTTAGTTTTTTCTATGGATATTTTGATATTATATTACTTACTTACTTACTCACTGGCACTATCGAACCCGTAGGTTCATGGCCGCACGGACATAAGCTCTCCATACATCCCTATCCTGAGCTAATGCTTTCCAATCATTTCCTGTATAATCTACTTCCCTCAAATCATAGTTAATGTTATTCTCCCACCTTATTCTTGGTCTACCAACTGGGCGTTTTCCCTCTGGCTTTCCTACGAGTACAAGAATCTTCCATTCAAGTCTCTCATTCCCCATACGCGCAACATATCCTGCCCATCGCAGTCTACGAGACTTAACTGTTCTTATTATATCTGGCTTCCTATAAAGACCATGTAGTTCATTGTTATGTAGTCTTCTCCATTCACCTGTCTGTTCATCTCTCTTTGGTCCAAAAATTGTCCTAAGTACTTTATTCTGAAATGCTTGTAATCTCCTTTCCTCCCTTAAAGTAAGAGTCCATGTTTCGCACCCATATAATATGACTGGTACAATAATAGTTTTATATATTTTCAGTTTAACGTTTTTTGAAAGGAGTTGGGACATCAAGAGTCTCTGCAATGCATAACAGCATGCATTTCCAGAATTGAGCTGAGATTATATTGTTCACATATATTATGTAGTTTAAAAATATTCCTAATTCATAACCATCCATATCACATTCGTCTTATTTAATATAAATATGAGTTAACTGTGTCTTTTCATAGAATTTTCAGGTTGTCTCAGATGTGACTCTGGTATTTAGCTGGTCACTCATCCAGCGAAACACTATGGTCTTGTTTCATCAAAGAGTATTATGTGATGGAGAGCTAGAAACCCCTTTCCCGTATCCATGTAAAGCTCGCGTGGCGTGGGGCATGTGCGAGTAAAAGTGCTTCCAATCGCGAGGTTAAACTAAGGAAAAGAAAGAAAAAATATGTTAGTTACTTTCCTGAGCTAACGTTTTTCAATCATTCCCTGGGTATTTCGTCTTCCACAAATCAATGTTAATATTACAGTAAAACTAGTTCAAAGTTCCAAGTTATTTATGGTACTAATAGAACATTGAATAATAAAGCCCATAAACAAACAAAATTAAAATTTTATAAAACAATGGTTGTCCCTGTCCTTTTGTATGGGAGTGAATCTTGGATTACCACTACCAAACAAGAAAGTAAAATCCAAGCAGCCGAGATGAAATTTTTAATAAAAGTAAAAGGCTGCACTAGAATGGACCAGATAAGAAACGAGGATATCCGTGAAGAACTGCAGATCTACTCCATAAAAGAAAAGATATTTAACAACAAAATACAGTGGAAAGAACATGTAGAAAGAATGGAAAAAAGAAGATTACCAAATAAAATCTTCCATTATTTTCCAAGAGGAAGAAGAGATGTCGGACGTCCTCGGAAGAGATGGTCTTAGATCTATTAGTGAAGACGGAACAGGCAACTCTTGCCTAAACCAGGAAGTGAAGAAGAACAAGAAGAACTAGTTCAAAGCGGAATCGCATGGCACCAATGTTTTTTCCACATTAGACAACATTCCGCATTATAAAAAACAAAAATATACTACCAATCTTAGATTTATAGAGCACCGTATATGTCTTTTTGTGTACGTTGGATTAATAGTATTTCCGCTGCCATTGGAAAGTAAAGTATAGTATGTACGAGCGATTTGAACGGTAACGCGCGAAAAAAAATTCCGTTTCGTCAGTGTTAAAATGTCTCTAGGCGCGTATCCTGAAATTAAATTATGCTGTTTCGGTTTCCACTCACTAACTATACTTTCGTCCACATCCTTTGATTCCCCGCAAATTTCATTCCACACTACATTGTGTAGTCTTTTAAAACTGTTCACAACCAACCTGAAGATGCCTTGAAATCGTTATTCCATAGGGATATAGCAACAGCTAGAGCTTGACTTTGGAGAATTGGTCCGGAAATTTAGAGATTTTTTGGTCGCGGACTTGTAAAACACTCCCACAACTTGTTGATTTCTTCATTTTTTCCACATTTGAATGTAGTTATTATTTGGCGTACTGGGAGTTTGTTTTTCTTTATCTTCAATCGCTTTCACTTTTTCGTTTACTGACAATGATACATACCATTTAACCATCTTCATTCCGTAAGTTCAGAACGCTACCTGTCAAAGATCGTACAGAATGGGTCTCATATCTTAAACTAATTTAAGATTTTACAGTGCACTTGTTATTTGTAAGACAGATGTCACACGCCAAATATTTGTTTAACGAACCTGTATTTCGCAAAACGAGTGTACAGTGAGGCCGATAGATAATTCCAGATACTGGTACAAAATCTATTTAACCGGGCGCGTCGGCAGGAATCATCACTTATTGTTAATTCGCCTAACGGGAATTCAATGAAGTGGAAACTAATTCATTTATCTCTATCTTTCCGCCTTATAAAAATTTATTTCAACAATTGTGTAGAAATATCCTTCCATTTCCGTGTTGGACAGATTCCGTTTTATACAAAATAAATACACGTAAAATTACTATTATTTCGCCGTTCCCATTGGACAGATTTCCGCATTATTCACGTTCCGGATTAAACAAGTTTTACTTTAACCTACCTACTGGACGCTTTCCTTCTGGTTTCCCTAAAATAAGTTTGCACCCCTCTGTTTCATTCCCCGTTCGTGCCACATGCCCTGTTCATCACAGTGTACGAAGCATATGATATCTAATTTACCATAAATATCATGTAGTTTACTGTTGTTTGTCCCGCGCCGTAGCCGAGTGATTAAGGTAAGATGCCTTGGCGCAGAGCTACGGGAATTGTGCTGGTTTGAGTCTCCATGGGGGGGGGAATTCTCATGGAATTTCGGCAAGTATGGGACCGGTGCCCACCCAGCATCGTGAGGCATTTGGGTAGCTACAATAAGTAGGGACTACAGGTTGAGAAGACCAGTTATAACGGCTGGGGAACCCGATATGCTGGACACATGTCACCCCTACACTGGCTGGATGATCGTCTACCTCTGTGACTAAGACATGTGGACGTGAGACCAGCAGCCGGATGGTAGGCCAAGGGCCTTCTAGGCCGTCGCGCTTGGAGTTAGGAGTTAGTGTTATTTAGTCTTCTTTGTTCGACTGCCTGTTTGTCTCTCTTTGATAAAAAAAAAATCATGTGAATTTATTCGTTAAAAGTGCAGTAATAAGTATTAAATCTAAATCGCAAGGAATAGACAATATAACAATAACTTTACTATAAAATGAATTAACATAGTTCTCCCGACAATAACCCACATTCTTAATGTCCGAAAATATTCCAGATTTCTCTGTTTTTCTACGAATTGTCCTGACTCCAAAGATAGCAGAAAACTAGTCAGTCTAGCTCTGTTATTTAGGATTCTACATTCTTCGAATCCCAATTATTTAGCCTCTCGTTTCCAGTATCTACGTCCAAGCATAATTTAAACACACGATCACACCATAATATCTTGTTTAATATACCGATATCACAACATGGGACGTTCCATCATCCCATATCATATATACTATCTTCATTTCTCGCAAACAGGAATTCCTACCACAGGAAAGCAGGAGCTGCCGAGTATTAGAACCATCTAAAAGAAATCTAAATTTATATTTAAAAAATAAATTATAGTTGCTCCAACCTTGACTTGACCATTGCCTCGTCTAATGTACACATATTGTTTTCTGTTTAATGTATTATATAATTTATTATTATTATTATTATTGTGCATATGTCGTATAAAATGTTGTGTGTAGGCTACATAAAATTTATACTGCAATCTTTTTTTTATTTTAATTAATTATAGTTAGTTTACTGTATATGTAATTTATACTGTAAATATTTATTTGTATATTTGTGCTGGTTGAGTGGAAAAGAAAGCCTTGTGACCTTAACTCTGCCATAATAAATAAATTATTATTATCATTATCATTATATCATTATTATTGTCGTTATTTTGTATTAGGAATATTCCGCAATACAATGTTTCTCCTTCAACTCAAAGTGATTTGCCGCCTTGTAGTTCAGTGTTGATTCACTAAAGGCTAGAGGGAGACAACCTTGATTACAAATTACCTGGTCCTCCAAGTTGGGGGTTGTAGCAATAGGCCAGCTCCTCATTCTACTGAAAATATACAATGCTAAAAAACTTAAGAGAAGAATGCCAGACGGAATTAACTACAACTACAAATTATTATTATTATTATTATTATTATTATTATTATTATTATTATTATTATTATTATTAATATTATTATTACTATTATTATTATTATTATTACTATTATTATTCTCAAATATGTTAAATGACGTAGGTATGAAATTGAAAATTACATTTATGTTAATACAGCCAATATAAACTACCCATCATTCTGTTCTGCATGAGCAACATAGTTATCTATTGCGAATTCCTTCTACAGTAATTGCACGACGTCATCATACGTGTTTAAACTATTCTGTAATATTTATGCTTTTGAAGAACGAGTTTCATAAATAACTTATAAGAACTGCATTTTTTATTCCATTAAGTACAGTTCCTGCTTATGTCATTGAATTAGTTATTCCCGTTATAAGGATTGGCAATCTGGATTCATGCATGGTTTGAGAATTTCAAAACAATTCATAAAACACTTTCATCCCGTATAACTTATATAACTAACTAACTAACTCACTGGCACTATCGAACTCGAAGGTTCATGGCCGCACGGACATAAGCTCTCCATACATCCCTATCCTGAGCTAATGCTTTCCAATCATTCCCTGCATAATCTACTTCCCTCAAATCATAGTTAATGTTGTTCTCCCACCTCATTCTTGGTCTACCAATTGGACGTTTTCCCTCTGGCTTTCCTACAAGAAGCTTCCATGCACGTCTTTCATTCCCCATACGCGCAACATGTCCTGCCCATCGCAGTCTACGAGACTTAACTGTTCCCATTATATCTGGCTTCATATAAAGACCATGTAGTTCATTGTTATGTAGTCTTCTCCATTCACCTGTTCCTAGGAACATGTCCCTGTGTTTGAGCCTTTGGCATGGGTTCGCTGAAGTAGTCCCCGCCCGGAGAACCGAATGGGGGACTATTTGACCTCCGGAAAATTTTACCCCAGATGAACCCACGTCCGCATTTCTTGACTGTTGTATTTTTACGGTGAAAGATCGTCAGTCTTTCGCCCAAGGTACTTTTTTCGTCTGGCTTATCACCTTCGACCAGTCTGGCATGGGTAACCCTATCGGCAGCAATGCTACCGCCGGCATAGCTCTCAGGATCATTTAAGCACGCAAGCCACTCCACCACAAGGTAAAGATACCATGGAGGGCGTGTAACTTATATACTTTTATTTATTATGTAACATTTAATTATTTTAAATAAATAAATATCAGCACTTACCTTACGTATTCAACAACTCGTTAGGTATAAAAATAACATATAGGGCCTAAAATAAACTCAGACTGAATGTTCTCTATGTAATGCTGAAGTTAGAAACATTAAAATTACGAATTAAAGTGTATTCAAAATACATGCTAATAAAATATTAATTATTGCACAAATTCACAGATATGAATATGTTAGTAAATATTTGCATCATTAAATGTAGGGAAAAAAATAACAAATACTGATTAATTAACACAAAATCAGTCCTGGCAACTGACAAAATCAAATTGTTTCATAACTGTTAATTTTTTTTGCGCGATACTGTGTTTTGTCGTACTTACAGCAATGCCGACCATGATTGAAATTTCAACTTCCTATGTTTCAGGGTTGCCAATCTAAATAACTATACTGTAATAAAAATTACTGTACTGTAATATTACATATTACAACTGACTTTATGAACATAGATCAGTCCTGGCAGTTGACAAATTCAAATTCAAATTGTATCATAACTGTTAAAAATATTTTTTGCGCGATAGTGTGTTTTGTCGTACTTACAGCAATGGCGACCAAGATTGAAAGTTCAACTTCCTAGATTTCAGGATTGTCAACCTAAATAACTATACTGTAATAAAAATTACTGTACTATAATATTACATATTACAAACTCGTTTAGAAGTAAAACCACTGCCCTCTATGTATACTATGTACAATGCATATACAAAAAAATATCCAAAAGGTAGTGTTAATATACATTATACGAAACAAATCACTGCATTTTAAATGAACTGAACTTTATTTGAAACAATATAAAACAATAAATACGTATATGCCGCCATTTTATCACTGATTGGTGTCACGGCCTGCTGTAATCTCGACTAATGAACATTACTCAACTGTTAACGTTAGTCAGTTGTTTATAATGAACGCAGCTATTTGCAACAAAGATGTTATCATATTACTATTATTTATTATTTTGAAAACACCATCGCGCAAAAAAGAAAATGTTCAACGCACGTTTGTGAAGTGTTTTGCAGAATCTCGGAAATTAAAAAGTAGTGTTAATATACATTATAAGAAACAAATCACTGCATTTTAAATGAACTGAACTTTATTTGAAACAATATAAAACGATAAATACGTACGTGCCGCATTTTTATCACTGATTTGTGTCACGGCCTGCTGTAATCTCAACTAATGAACATTACTCACACTGTTAACGTTAGTCAGTTGTTTATAATGAACGCAGATATTTGCAACAACGATGTTATCATTTTACTATTATTTATTATTTTGAAAACACCATCGCGTAAAAAAATAATGTACAACGCACGTTTGTGAAGTGTTTTGCAGAATCTCGGAAATTAAAAACCTCACTATCGCTTGGTTTTTAAGCATTTCCCTCAATTCTGCAATAACCACTCCCCAAACTTCGCATCGTAACATACTATTTGTAATGTGACTCATTTTTATTTATTCTTGCAATGAAATACGTAGGCCTACTGATGATGTGAACTTGTTATGTATGTCCATATAATTTATATTGGTTGTTTTTAAGAATGTCTCGAAACATATTTTGTGCTACTTTGTTTTGCCATTTGCCAACGTGCTCGCATCATTTACGTTACAATGGTATATTTAATTACAAAAATATAATAAAATGAATGGGGTAATACGAAGACATTTTGGTAAACAGATGAGGACAGAGACAAAACTAAGATTACATAACGTCACATCAAAAGCTGCTCTAAAATACGGAAGTGAAATTTGGATTTTAAATAAAAGAAACTCTCATAAACTTCAAGTAAGCCAAATGCGCTTCTTACGATCATTGTTAGGAGTTAATAGACTGGATCACCAAAGGAACACTACTATCAGAGGAAAACTTGGAGTAGCAAGTTTAAATGAAGATATCCAAAGATACCAACAAGAATGGAAAAATCATCTGAGAAGAATGGCAAGAAATAGACTTCCAAAATTGGCATTCCAATATACCCCAACTGGACATAGGGACCAAGGAAGACCAAAACATCGGTGGAAAGATCAAGACCATCTTCGCTAGGTTTACCGTACAGGCCACATGGCCTAAAACGAATTTGTTCATGATGATGATGATGATGGTATATTTAATTGCTGATTGTTTATGCATAGAATTATCAGTTAAGTTTCATATGGTTTATTCTTAGTTATGTTGGTTAAATGTGTCCTTTTTTGTGAATATTACAGTAATATGATGCCGTACTGTAGTTTTTTCCGGCTTTTCATAATGCCACCAGGTTGCCTTTTATGACATTTCTGGTTTTCTCCTCTGGCATTGGCGGAATTGTAATCCATTTCTTAGGTGGGGCATCTGGAAGGTGAATTTATGTTACCCCGAATGATAAGATGGGTGATAATGCTACTGAAGAGCGAGAATAGTCCTTAACATGAACCTAACCAAAATTCCAGCCATGGGCAACCACAGAAATAATACCCTTTAAAGAGGTCCGTCGCCGTGGCGTGGTCGGTAGACTCCCTACCTTCCACTCCGGCGACCCGGGTTCGATTCCCGGCGGGGTAGGGGATTTTAAATCTCCGCATTGGGTCTGGGTGTGTGTCCTGTCCATGTGTTTGTATGTGAGAATAAAATAAAAGTTAACGAAAAGGTAAAACAAAAAAAGGTAAATAGAAGAAGGGTAAATAGAAGTAACTCTAAAAAAAAAAATCCTGCGGTCTGATCGGGAATCGAACGCGGGATATCATGAACTGCAGTCAGAAACACTGGCCATTAGCCCACGAGTAAAATTGTAAAGATTTGAAATCATATATAGGAATAACAAAATAATTGAAAAGGAGAATATGCCACCTGTCTAGTAATTTTGAAATTTTAGCACAGGGAAGCAGCCAATGCCATCTATTATGATAGATAGTAACTCCTAGCAGAATACACACTTTGATGGCATGTGACTTTTTCTCTGGGCCCCTACATTTCAGACCTGCTATTATTTATCTGCAGTAATGTAACGAACGACTGATCCATATTTTATTCCTAAATTTGCAACGTCATTGATTGCAAGGTAATCTAGATGAGTGGTATTTATATTGATTATTTTGTGGGGGATACAATACAAAATTAATGTAGATCCGTAAAATAGGCTTACAGAATAATTTAACAGAGGAATTCACAGTGAATAAAGGCCTTAAGCAGGGATGCAGTTTGTCATCAATTATTTTTAACATTTATTTAGACCAAGCTCTTAATTTATGGTATAAAAAATGTTCTGAAATGGGTATTCCTATAGGAGGAAAAGTACTGCATTCGTTGTTGTTTGCAGATGATCAAATAATTTTTGCAGGGGATGAAGATGATATGAAATATATGATAAATAAACTAATGGAAGAATATAAAAAATGGGGACTGAATATAAATTTACAGAAAAAAGAATATTTGTGTTTGGGAAAGGATGTGGATGACCTCATACTTGAAACAGGGAAAATAAAAAAATGTGAATTTTTTAAATATCTTGGGTCAATAATTACAAGTTTAGGTACCTGTGAGAGAGATGTACAGACTAAAATTGCAATGGCAAAAAATGCAACTAAGACATTACATGGAATAATTTGGAACAAAAATATTACAAAGGAAACTAAAATGAAAATTTATAAGAGCATAATACAGAATATTTTGTCATATGGAAGTGAAACTTGGTCTTTGACGGAATTACAAAAGAATAAAATTAGAACAGTTGAATTTGATTATTTTAGAAGAAGCCTCCAAAAAACAAGACAGGATAAAATAAGAAATTAATTCCTTTGGAGAGAAATGAATGTCACCACATCTGTTGTTAAGAGGATTGAAAATCAAACGCTTAAATGGTATGGCCATGTACAAAGAATGGAAAATGAAAGATGGCCAAAAACATAGATACCAATGGTCACCCCCTGGAAGAAATAAACGTGGCAGAGCAAGATGAAAATGGAAAACCTACGTCAGAACCATAATGGATGATTGGAATTTGGAAGAGGGAGATTGGAATGATAGTGATAAATAGAAACTGAAGACGGCAAATCTATAAGTGGGGGGAAAGCGAAGAAGAAGAAGAAAATAGGCTTATAAAATATTGATATTACTGTTAACAATGGTCAATCCATAATTTTTACAGTCGAGGTGAAGACGATTTTTAGGTTAAATAAACTGTTTACTTTTTCAATTAAAGTATTTGTAACAATTTTAAGACAACAGTTCTTATAAATATTTCACTCCGCTCTTCTAATAAATTCGCAAAAAAATCAGAGATGGATTCGATAACAGAAAACTAATAACGGAAAATGTGCCGATAGATAGCTGTAATTGATATCTGCGATACTCTTACTCGGAATTGGTAAGTAATTAATGAGCTAGATAAAAAAAAAGTTTGTTTTGGTATCTTGAATAATATTATCATCATCATCATCATCATCATCATAGTACATTCACGAATTTAGGCCATTTGTTGACCTGTTTCGGCCTCAATAGAAACACCATCCAGAAGTCTTTTGAGTGGACGTCCTGGTCTTCTTCTTCCTGCAGGTTGATATCTTAACATTTGTTTGGGTATTCTGTGATCTTCCATTCGATGAACATGTTGCATCCACCTGGACTTATAATCGGAAATTTTGTTTTCTAAACGTTCCATGTGTAATTCTTCTAAGATGTCTTCATTTTTTTTGTGATCTAGTAGTGTGTATCCTGCAGTCCTCCGAAGGTATCTCATTTCAGCAGATCTAAGTCTTTGTATATCCTTCTGTTTCAACGTCCATACTTCACTACCATTCAAAAGAGTTGGAAGAGCCAGTGTTTTATACACTTTTAGTCTAGGATGTTTTTTGGACTAACTGTGGCTTGAAGATAGAATTTATTAACCCTAAAATTCTTAAAAAATTTGATATGTTTGCATTTACATCCTTTTCTTCTTCGTATGAGACATTGCATCCTAGATATGTAAAATTATTCACCTGCTCCAAAATTGTATTGTTAAGTAAAATTCTACTTCTGGCAGGATCTACACCTTGAAATGCCATAATGAACAATATTATTGATGTTTAAACACCAAATTGTATAACAAGCTACATAACGTGGTATAGAGTTGTGATGTTTTAGTGGCATACGACATTTTTATTGATAGTCATTGTAAAATAAAATGAAATGTGATTTTTTTTGCGCGATAATGAGTTTTGTCGTACTTACAGCAATGGCTACCATTATTGAAAGTTCAACTTCCTACATTTCAGGGTTGCCAACCTAAATAACTATAGTGTAATATTACATATTGGAAACCTCGTGCGGGAAGTAAAACCACTAGCATACTACGTATAATCTATATAGACAAAAATATATCCAAAAGGTTGTGCTTATATACATTATACGAAACAAGTCACTTCATTTTAAATGAACTGAACATTATTTGAAACACTATTTAACAATAAATATGTACTTGCTGCCATTTTATGACTGATTGGTGGCACGGCCTGCTGTAGTCTCAACTATTAAACATTGCCCACACTCTTAACGTTAGTTAGTTGTTTATAATGAACGCAAATATTTCCAACAAAGATGGTATTATTTTACTATTATTTATTTTTTTGAAAACACTATCGCGCAGAAAAAAAAATGTACACCGCACGTTGGTTAAGTGTTTTAGAGAATCTCGGAAATTTAAAATCCTCGCTATCGATCGGTTTTTGAACATTTTCCTCGCTTCTGTAAAAACCATTTCCCAACCCTGCATCGCAATATAATATTTCTTCATTCCATTCATATTGTTTCGCGGCGAAATGAAATGTTGATATACTCACTAAACACCATTTTAAAATGTATGGACTTTTGTTTTGGTGAAATTAACCACAGAAGTATGAACACCGCTAACTACAATCGAATGCTTATGATAAATTACACTGAGCAACAAAAAATAAACTTTTTTTTATTTTTTATTTAGATTTATTTAGCCTGGTGGAGTTAAGGCCATGTGGCCTTCTCTTCCGCTACCAGAACAAACATATGTTACATATGAATACAAAAAAAATTACAATAATATTCATATTAAACAGGACAAACATATGTTACATATGAATACAAAAAAAAATACAATAATAGTCATATTAAACACGACAAACATATGTTACATATGAATACAAAAAAAATACAATAATAGACACTGAACAATTAATTATCTGTCATATTGAATAATAATGAAAATAATGTCTAATAATACAATAAAATTAAATACAATTAAAATTAAATTAATGATACAATGAATAAAAAAAGGAATAACAGCTCGAATCTACTATACATAAAAAGAAAAGAAAAAAATTACAGAAAGTAATAAACTACAATGAATTAATTTACGTTTTTTATACAAGGCATTAGGTAAATATATTAACAAATCCTTTTTTTGTCTCAGAAAGAAAAATATGTGATTCTGATACTAGTTTTTCTCCTGAATTCCAATATGATATCGGTTTTTCTCCATCACGCAAGTTTTCCGAATGATTCCATCCTTTTAGCCGGGAACCAAGCATTTCAGACTGGTTTTTGGATAACTTTAAATCTCGTATGAGATTGTTAAGATCTTCTTGAGTTAATAAATGAGGCTCAGATGAACAGCTTTGTTCAAAAGTTGTATCACCAAAATCTGTTTCTTCTTCCTTACTTCCATCAGAATCTGAGCTCTCTTCATCTAATGTCATATGTTCTGGAGGCTTTGGTATAGGTAATTCTTCGCAGTGTGGAACTGGTCTGATTGCAGATTGCAAGTCAGGGTACACCACTGTACGTTTTGATTTTGACGTAATCCCTTTGATTTTTATTTAATTTTTTATTTAAAAAATAATTAATTAAATCCATTAATTGAAATTGAATTTAAAAAAAAATTGTGGGTGATGGAGAAATTCCGAATACAAATTTGAAAACACGATAAAAAAACTGCATTAAGTACAACTATTGGCACTCATGAGACAAAAATCATGTTGACCAGTGCTATGACATAGACTATAGAGTGTCCCACGTCATAGCCGAGCGCTTTAAGCCATTGCCCCTTGATTTTGAGTTACGGAATTCTCGTTGGTTCGAGTCAATATGGAGGAAGAAATTTTCTAATGGAATTTCGACCTTTGACCGGTGCCCACTTAAGTATGGTGAGAAATTTGGGTTGCTGCAATAAATACAAGCTCCAGTTTGAGAAAATTAACTATACTCAGAATTTCAATACGTTGCAGGAACCAACTCAACCTCGATCTCATTTGAATCTGTATTTTTGGTATCCAGAAGCGAACGTGTAGGAAAACGCTCAGTAGTTCAATGGCATATGTTAAACGTTAACAATACATTTGGAAGAAAGCACAGCGAACCAATGTTGTAAGTAAATTTAATCACCTTAAAATTTTACTTCTTAACATAACACAAATCCTTAAAAGTGCGTCACGCAAGAATTGCGTAAACTAAACGAATTCCTCAGCAAATCGAATTAATGGTCCACTTTTGCTGACTTACGTAGACCCACATAGATCAAATCGTAAGTTTTCTTTTTCCTATTTGCATATTGTTGTATATAACTTGAAATAAACTTAAGTATTTTCCAATAATTTGTTAAAACTATTAAACAAATTAAACTAATGCATTTAAAGGTACATACAATTTTTAATTTCAGGTTTCAGGCAAATCCTCATTTATATTGGTTGGAATTCGCTGATTTTCTGAGAAAACCTTCCAATGTTTATTTTAATAGTATATACCAAGTTTCGTTGCGAAACTTCGAATATTACAAACACTAGAGCGATTTTTTAATTTTCGTTTCAGATACCTAATGGTCCGATTTTGCTGGGCAATAAACTCGACCTTACTTTTTTAAATTAATTGCTATATTCCAAGTTTGGTTTCCGATCAAAGAAAAATGTCGTCCACTACAGCGTTAAGGAATATATATATATATATATATATATATATATGTGTGTATGTGTGTGTGTGTGTGTGTGTGTGTGTGTGTGTGTGTGTGTGTGTGTGTGTGTGCGCGCGAATATGTCCAATGTACGGAAGCTTTGAAGACTAAATACGTATATTAGAAAAAAAATGTAAGGATTTGCAATGTTGGAGGCGTCACTTGTTGCAGGAAAGATTTCTAAATTTAAATCGTGAAAGATTGGCATGCTACGAGTTAATCATAAACCCATAAAGTTGTATAAACGTGGGTAAATTTCTGGACAAAACACGGAAAATAAGAACATCACTCATTCGCGAATAAATAAATATGTAGGCCTAAGCAAAGTGTGTAACATCATTAATACTTACTAATTAGATACCTTAATTAATGTAGCCTATAATGTAACACTGGTCAACATGATTTATGTCTCATGAGTACCAATAGTTGTACTTAATGCAGGTTTTTATCGTGTTTTCAAATTTGTATTCAGAATTTCTCCATCACCCACAGTTTTTTTATTTCAATTTCAATTAATGGATTTAAATAATTATTGTTTAACAAACTTTTTTCGTCCATTTGTCCGCTGTAAAATAAAACCAAATGAGCTAACTCAGGAGATTTCAGCTATGGAAAAGAGATATCAAGGCAAATGGAATCCTAATATGCTGGCCGATTATTGTTGGACCATCAAGAGGGATGCTCCATAGGCGAAATATAGCAGAAAATCATCATTTTTTACTTTCTAGGTGAGTCCGTAATTCGAATATTGTGTAGTTACGAATGTAGAAAATATTAAAGTGTTTGAAATTATAAATGTCTGTCTGTGGGAATCCTTGCGTAATGGAGAAAAACCGATATCATATTTGAATTCAGGAAAAAAAATACTATCAGAATCACTTTTTTTTTCTGAGACAAAAAAAAAGTTTTTTTTTGTTGCTCAGTGTTATTGTATTGTTATCTATTGTGTGTGAGTTTTTTCTACCTTATATTATTACTAGACATTGTTTTTTATAGTCCACTTTATGGTCTCGAGGATGTGCGCTGCCTTGTCACGCAGCGGGTCCGGGTTCGATTCCCGGTCGGGACGGGCTTCCTGGGTGAGATTTTTTTCCAGGATTTTTCCTTACCTGTAAAACAAATTTCAGGTAGCTCTGAGTTTCAAATGTTTCTTGAACATCATCTGACCATCATCATCATCCTTATTATCCTCGGTGTGGAAAACAACGGGAAGCTATCACACCTATAATTCCATATTTAAACTGCAAAGCATAGCATAACAATGCTATGATTGCAGTGAAGGATCTGCTCTAGGACAGAACACTATAGAAGATAGTGCCATCAGCTCGTACGGCTTGCTGTCGGGTGCGATCCATGTTTGTAAATAACATTGTATGTATCGTCCTTTTAGCATAAAAAAGTATATATATATATATATATATATATATATAAACATCATGGTCGTTTTCGGTGTCCTCTAGATAGAATCGACGAAGATCTGTAAATTTAAAAAAATCATGACCACAACCTTAATACCTTCATTCGTTCGCTAAAAATGAGATTTGCACAAATGCTAATCTCTTCCTGGAGGATTGTGATGTCACGTTGTTTACTATCGATCTTCCTTTGTTTACAGTCCCACTGTTGACGTCAGCAGAATCTCGAATCATTTGTCACATCTCTGCCGACTGTCTACTGTCATAAGCAGCTGCTTCCACCTAGTGGGTGAACTTGCATTCAAGTTACTAACTAAATTTGTGAGGTCTGTCGTCCTTCCACAGAAGTCGATAGAAGTTCTACCTATGTATAGATCGTCCGAAATATCAGATTCCACGTAACGAGTAGGCGTATCTGAAAAGTTAGATGTCATATAACAGGAAATAAATTTAACTTACTGGCTCTATAAAACCCGCAGGTTCATTGCCGTGCGAACATCAGATCCCCACACTTCCCTATTCTCAGCTAATGTTTTCCAATCATCCCCTGTATAATTTACTTCCCTTAAATCATAGTTATGTTATTCTCTCATATTATTCTTAGTCTTACCAACTGGACGTTCTGGTTTTCCTACAAGAAGTTTCCGTGTCTCTCTTTCATTCCCTATTCGTACTACATGTCCTGCCCACCGCTGCCTATGTGACATGTTCTTATTGTACCTGGTTTCCTATAAAGATTATGTAATTCACTGTTGTGAGAACTTCTCTATTCACCTGTCTGTTCATCTCTATTTGATTCAAACATTTGCCTAAGAACTTTATTCTCAAATACTCGTAACCTTTTCTCCTCCCTTAAAGTAAGCGTCTTATGGTTCTGAGTAAGATTTTATAATGGCAATATAAGAGCTGAAAGTAAAAAGGCGCTTAACAGCACTTTCCAAACACCTAGGCATCTCGTATGAAAACTGCTTGTTATACAGGGCTATTCAGAAAGAAGGAACATACTTTGAACATTTATTTCTGCCAAACTACAAAAAATAGAAACACAATTCCAACGTTTCTGAAAGAAAAGAAGAAGAGTTTGAAGTTCCGAAGTCGATCACGGCCGCATTTCTCTAAGCACGTCTCACGTTACCTGAATAACACCATTTCAGGTCGTTGAATTGGAAGAGGAGGAGCTTGAGATCAATTTCATCGCCGGTGGCCTCCCAGGTCACCAGACCTAACCCCGTGTGATTTTTATCTGCAGGATTACGTAAAAGACCGTGTTTTATCACCCCTATGCGTGACACTCATGAAAATCTGTGACATCGAATTGTTGAAGCTGTGAATTCGATTACCACAGACCAGCTGAATCGTGTGTGGCAAGAAATAAGCCACCGTTTTGTTATTTGTCGTGTAACACATGGTGCTCATATTGAATGCATAAAATAGTGAAATTTGAACTTTTTTCTCTTTCCAGGAATATTGTAATTGTGTTTCTATTTTTTGTAGCTTGGAAGAAATAAATGTTATAAATCTGTTCCTTCTTTCTTAATACCCCTGTATAACAAACGGGAAAACGTAGCTCTTATCCCAAAATGGTATAAATACAGATAACAGATATATAATGCAATAATGCTGTTGACTATCAAATATTTACTATTGATTGGAATTTAAGCCTATACGAAAAATAAATAGGCCATAGCTCAGGGGGGTATAGTTTGAGATTCGTATTCGGAAAGTCCCAGATTCAAATCACGGTGCCGACTTATCTGAGTTTTTTTTCTGGTTTTACTCGAAAGGGCCAAGTATTAAAATTAATTTTTAATTTTTGTATACTGTTAACGGGAGCACGCCGTAGCGTAGTGCTAAGGCACTGAGCTACAAGCCGGAGAGTCGAGGGTTCAAGTCCCGTTGGGGTCAGGATTTTTAAACTGACCCAAACCCTCTGGAGGCACTATGGCCCTGGGGTCGACTCAGCCTCTAACTAAAATGAGTACCAGACGCTTGTTCTGGGGTAAAGGCAGCCGTCACGCAGGGCTGACAACCCGGCTGACATAAAGTGCTGATTGTCTAGAAAAAAGTGGGAGCCTTAACCTCCTACTACCCCAAGGGCCTCCGGGCCTGTTGTGGGATCACTTTTTGTATACTGTTAACTATTGTACAGAGAAGTGCATCAGATTTAGTATCTGGATATGTAATTAATTATTTTAGAGGAAGTTTAATCATTACACTGGTCAACAGTGTTTTTGTTGCCCTTGATATAAGATTAATTTCGGTTATATTTATGCTCACAATTCATGAAAGTATCAATGATTTTGGAAGATGTGTTCTGTTTTTTTAATATTTATTTTCATTTTACACTACAAACATCGGAAAATATGAAAAAATATAACATATATATTTATAATGTCAATTGTTTTTTTGAAAAATTAGTATGCACTGACGTGAATAGAAAGAAAAATATCGAAGACCCATGTTATACTTCAGTGAAATACCTTTTATAAGATTTTCTTCTATAATTTTTTAGGGGACAATCTCTTTTTAAAGACCAGCAGTAATCTGCCATCATGTGACGGTCCCATCTACCCTAATACCTTTACTCCATTACTTTTAGATCCTAGTGAAAGCGCACTCGCTGTTGGTCGCTATAATTTCCTAAATTATCCGGAAATCTATCCATTATACTCATATTTGCTCCCAGAATCTTGAAGCTTGTCAACATGTTTTGCACAATTTCTTTATAATTTGGTGCTTTATAGATATCTAGGAGATTTTCTACTACCAATACAAAACCCTTCCAAGCTTTACTTTCCGGAACAGTCATAACTTTGATAAAATTTGCATCTTTCATCAATTGCCGAATTTCAGGACCATCAAATATTCCGCCTTTTAACTTTTACGTACTGAGCTTAGGGAATGTTCTACAAATGTATTTGAAATATTTTCCTTCCTTGTCCAACGCTTTGACTAATTGTTTTATCATATCCAGTTGCACGTCGTGAGTACTTTAATTCTGTCAAATAACTGAGATCACGGCCGATGTGTGGAGTGAGGGGTGTGAGAGTGGGGATCACGTGATGTTTGTATACGCGAAAAAATGCGCAGATATCAAATCATGATGAACCACGCTCTGCTAGCATTAATTGCAACATGCGTTCTGCTAACATTTTTGCAACCACTCGCATGTTCGTGCGGGATCGTACCAATCGTTTTATAATTACCTTGAATTTGAAAGTATTGAGTGCGTAAATCAACATACCTTTGCCCGGGCCCATAGAAGGCAAAGACTAATCCACCTTTCCTTAGTAAATAATTAAACATATAGTACTGAATGCTAAACAGTATTACAATCCTGGAAGTTAGAAGGAAAAAGGGGATTAAATTCGCTTGAGAATGCTTTGGAATTTATATCAATACCTGACCTGACTAGCTATGCAATCAGTAAACAGAAGTTAACTAAAAATGATTTAACTTTAATGTGAGTCGTAAGTCAGATGTAGTGAAATACATATAATATAACAAAAGATAGTCTTCTTGACCGTTGAAAAATAAGTTAAGAAATAAATAATAACATTAATTGGTCATCCAAACAAAAGTCAATAACAATAATAATAATAATTCATACATACATCCACTCATCCAGTCCAGCCAAGGGCTAGGGTACACGGTCCTGGTGGCCCTACCCTGTCTTTATGGGACTGATTAAACCAAACAGCTCCTTCGAGCTACTATCGACTTGACTCCGCCGAGACCAAAATAGATAATGACCCTGATGTTCACGTGTACAGCTTATTTGAGGACTTCACTAGCAAGGGAAAGATGCGCAGTAACACGCGGCGCATAAAGCAGAAAGGGGGGTACGTAGGAGAGAGGACAACGAAGATAGGAATTTGGCACTGTTCAATAAGATCACTGATGAATGAAGACACGATGACGTAGTAGTTGCGTAGTATTGCGTAGTTTTACGTACCGAAAAGGTGATTTCGGTACAATGACTGAAAACATAAATTTTGTTATTAACAGGCCGTTTACTCTTTAAGATATAAGATACGCAAAAATCATTAAAAACTATAGCACATTCAGCACTTTCATGAATATATTCGTAAACTGTGCACTTTGAAAACATAGAAATTCGCTGAGATATCCAGGGCAACAAAAACAACTTTTTTATAGAGCTGTGTTATATTAACATACCATGTCAGCTTATTGAATTTAAATTTTTCAATTATTTCGTTGGTCATAAAGCAAATTCTGGATTGGAATTTCTATATCAGGACCCCCATAGTTTTCACCATTTCACAGTGTCATTAAAATACACGATATAACATTTATAGTTATAGCTCTATAAATAAATAAATTAAACAAATAAAATGACGAAAACCAGTATAATTAGTAGTTATGTTCCTTGCCTCTGGTCCCGAGGGTCGCGGCTTAAACTCGGCTGGGGCGATTGAATTTTTAGAATGGAAAAATCCAAGAAGCAAATCTTCGCGGAGGGACTTTAAATCGATGGTCCCGAGTATGAAGATTTTCAAGCCCGTAAGAGATCCTTAAGCCTGAATAAAGAGGCCTCTAAAGCAAAATATCCGACCTTCTTCACCCTAGTAATACCTTAGTTACCTACTAGATATATCATTGGGTCAGTATGTTGACTGCATACCACTCATGGCATATTTAGGAAAATAAGCATAACTAAAATAATTGGTCTAGTATCTGCATACAAAGGAGAGGCTAAACCTAACGTTGGGCTGTTACGTCATTGTAAAATACCAGTGTAGTAATCGTTATTACCTTCTAAAAGTTTAAACATATTTGATGCCAGGGCTATCCTAATATCAATCAAATTTCTGAAGAAAGCATTGTATATTCAATAGCCGCCCAAAAAAGGCTGTAACCCTACTTTTTTCTCCAAAGTTGAGTTTACATGGAAAAGGGGACAAATTGCACTTGGGATTTTTTCAAGACAAAAAACTGTGGAAAAAATGGGTGTTATAACAATGTACTGGGCGGCTTTTGAATTTATTGTTCTTCTAGTTTACATCACTTTTTTCTTTCTTTAAGTATACCGTAGAAAGTAAGGACTTTGGTTTTAGCATCTGTATTGTATATTAGCTTTTTTGTAGAAATTCACTCTCTTAATTTAAAAACTCTTCAATGCGATGCGATGACGCAAGATTCCACAACTCAGAAGAAAGCAACCGCGAGGAATGCCTTACCTAGGATTTCCAGCACCCAATGAGAAAAAATGGCTAAAATAGACTTCTAGAACTGGCTAGAAGTGTCTAAAATGCAACTTGTATCCGTGGAGGAAGTTGTATTTTAAAAACTTAGATTATGAATTTGCTACTATCTATCTTTGCAATACAATTTGCTAATATCTATCTTTGCAATACAATTTGCTAATATCTATCTTTGCAATACAATTTGCTACTATCTATCTTTGCAATACAATTTGCTACTATCTATCTTTGCAATACAATTTGCTACTATCTATCTTTGCAATACAATTTGCTAATATCTATCTTTGCAATACAATTTGCTACTATCTATCTTTCAATACATTTGCTAATTACTGTGCAATACAATTTGCTAATATCTATCTGTGCAATACAATTTGCTAATATCTATCTTTGCAATACAATTTGCTAATATCTATCTTTGCAATACAATTTGCTAATATCTATCTTTGCAATAAAATTTGCTACTATCTATCTTTGCAATACAATTTGCTACTATCTATCTTTGCAATACAATTTGCTAATATCTATCTTTGCAATACAATTTGCTACTATCTATCTTTGCAATACAATTTGCACCTATCTATCTTTGCAATACAATTTGCTAATATCTATCTTTGCAATACAATTTGCTACTGTCTATCTTTGCAATACAATTTGCTAATATCTATCTTTGCAATACAATTTGCTACTATCTATCTTTGCAATACAATTTGCTACTATCTATCTTTGCAATACAATTTGCTACTATCTATCTTTGCAATACAATTTGCTAATATCTATCTTTGCAATACAATTTGCTAATATCTATCTTTGCAACACAATTTGCTACTATCTATCTTTGCAATACAATTTGCTACTATCTATCTTTGCAATACAATTTGCTAATATCTATCTTTGCAATACAATTTGCTAATATCTATCTTTGCAATACAATTTGCTAATATCTATCTTTGCAATACAATTTGCTACTATCTATCTTTGCAATACAATTTGCTACTATCTATCTTTGCAATACAATTTGCTACTATCTATCTTTGCAATACAATTTGCTAATATCTATCTTTGCAATACAATTTGCTACTATCTATCTTTGCAATACAATTTGCTAATATCTATCTTTGCAATACAATTTGCTAATATCTATCTTTGCAATACAATTTGCTACTATCTATCTTTGCAATACAATTTGCTACTATCTATCTTTGCAATACAATTTGCTACTATCTATCTTTGCAATACAATTTGCTAATATCTATTTTTGCAATACAATTTGCTAATATCTATATTTGCAATACAATTTGCTACTATCTATCTTTGCAATACAATTTGCTAATATCTATCTTTGCAATACAATTTGCTACTATCTATCTTTGCAATACAATTTGCTACTATCTATCTTTGCAATACAATTTGCTACTATCTATCTTTGCAATACAATTTGCTACTATCTATCTTTGCAATACAATTTGCTACTATCTATCTTTGCAATACAATTTGCTACTATCTATCTTTGCAATACAATTTGCTAATATCTATCTTTGCAATACAATTTGCTAATATCTATCTTTGCAATACAATTTGCTAATATCTATTTTGCAATACAATTTGCTACTATCTATCTTTGCAATACAATTTGTTACTATCTATCTTTGCAATACAATTTGCTACTATCTATCTTTGCAATACAATTTGCTAATATCTATCTTTGCAATACAATTTGCTACTATCTATCTTTGCAATACAATTTGCTACTATCTATCTTTGCAATACAATTTGCTAATATCTATCTTTGCAATACAATTTGCTAATATCTATCTTTCCAATACAATTTGCTACTATCTATCTTTGCAATACAATTTGCTACTATCTATCTTTGCAATACAATTTGCTACTATCTATATTTGCAATACAATTTGCTACTATCTATCTTTGCAATACAATTTGCTAATATCTATCTTTGCAATACAATTTGCTACTATCTATCTTTGCAATACAATTTGCTACTATCTATCTTTGCAATACAATTTGCTACTATCTATCTTTGCAATACAATTTGCTACTATCTATCTTTGCAATACAATTTGCTACTATCTATCTTTGCAATACAATTTGCTACTATCTATCTTTGCAATACAATTTGCTACTATCTATCTTTGCAATACAATTTGCTACTATCTATCTTTGCAATATAATTTGCTAATATCTATCTTTGCAATACAATTTGCTAATATCTATCTTTGCAATACAATTTGCTACTATCTATCTTTGCAATACAATTTGCTACTATCTATCTTTGCAATACAATTTGCTAATATCTATCTTTGCAATACAATTTGCTACTATCTATCTTTGCAATACAATTTGCTACTATCTATCTTTGCAATACAATTTGCTACTATCTATCTTTGCAATACAATTTGCTACTATCTATCTTTGCAATACAATTTGCTAATATCTATCTTTGCAATACAATTTGCTACTATCTATCTTTGCAATACAATTTGCTAATATCTATCTTTTGCAATACAATTTGCTAATATCTATCTTTGCAATACAATTTGCTACTATCTATCTTTGCAATACAATTTGCTAATATCTATCTTTGCAATACAATTTGCTACTATATATCTTTGCAATACAATTTGCTAATATCTATCTTTGCAATACAATTTGCTACTATCTATCTTTGCAATACAATTTGCTACTATCTATCTTTGCAATACAATTTGCTAATATCTATCTTTGCAATACAATTTGCTAATATCTATCTTTGCAATACAATTTGCTACTATCTATCTTTGCAATACAATTTGCTACTATCTATCTTTGCAATACAATTTGCTACTATCTATCTTTGCAATACAATTTGCTAATATCTATCTTTGCAATACAATTTGCTAATATCTATCTTTGCAATACAATTTGCTACTATCTATCTTTGCAATACAATTTGCTACTATCTATCTTTGCAATACAATTTGCTACTATCTATCTTTGCAATACAATTTGCTACTATCTATCTTTGCAATACAATTTGCTACTATCTATCTTTGCAATACAATTTGCTACTATCTATCTTTGCAATACAATTTGCTAATATCTTCTTTGCAATACAATTTGCTACTATCTATCTTTGCAATACAATTTGCTACTATCTATCTTTGCAATACAATTTGCTACTATCTATCTTTGCAATACAATTTGCTACTATCTATCTTTGCAATACAATTTGCTACTATCTATCTTTGCAATACAATTTGCTACTATCTATCTTTGCAATACAATTTGCTAATATCTATCTTTGCAATACAATTTGCTAATATCTATCTTTGCAATACAATTTGCTACTATCTATCTTTGCAATACAATTTGTTAATATCTATCTTTGCAATACAATTTGCTACTATCTATCTTTGCAATACAATTTGCTAATATCTATCTTTGCAATACAATTTGCTACTATATATCTTTGCAATACAATTTGCTAATATCTATCTTTGCAATACAATTTGCTACTATCTATCTTTGCAATACAATTTGCTACTATCTATCTTTGCAATACAATTTGCTAATATCTATCTTTGCAATACAATTTGCTAAACTATCTATCTTTGCAATACAATTTGCTACTATCTATCTTTGCAATACATTTGCTACTATCTATCTTTGCAATACAATTTGCTACTATCTATCTTTGCAATACAATTTGCTAATATCTATCTTTGCAATACAATTTGCTAATATCTATCTTTGCAATACAATTTGCTACTATCTATCTTTGCAATACAATTTGCTACTACTATCTATCTTTGCAATACAATTTGCTACTATCTATCTTTGCAATACAATTTGCTACTATCTATCTTTGCAATACAATTTGCTACTATCTATCTTTGCAATACAATTTGCTACTATCTATCTTTGCAATACAATTTGCTAATATCTATCTTTGCAATACAATTTGCTACTATCTATCTTTGCAATACAATTTGCTACTATCTATCTTTGCAATACAATTTGCTACTATCTATCTTTGCAATACAATTTGCTACTATCTATCTTTGCAATACAATTTGCTACTATCTATCTTTGCAATACAATTTAGACAATACCTTTTCTTTTCGCTATTGGAATTGCTGCAATTATAATGTAGTGACTAAATTGTGAATATAAAATTTATTTTTAGAAATAAATATATTCTTACAACTAAAGATTCTGTAATTCTGAATTTTAAAAAGTTTTCTTTCATTTCTGTCTCTTTAAGTTTATCTAAGTTATATTTTTATTCTATTCTCACCAGAAATTGTATTTCTATGTGATATTCTTTGTTTATATCTTACTTTCATTAAGTGGAGATCTGAATCACTTTCTGCTTCCCAATTATGTGTATTTAAAATAGTAGACCCGAGCCTGTTCTGTATTAATACATGATCTATCTCATTAGTAACTCCATCAGCGAAAGTTCACGTTTCTTTGTGTGTGTTTTTTTTTGAAATAGTTTTTTTGTGGTGGCAAAATATAATATCCATCAGTCATTATTTCATAATTTATATAAAATAATTAAATCAGTACTAATAAAATTCATTGTTAAAACCGTTGATGTGGAGAGTCATAAAACAAAATAAGTTAAAATATACCTTCATAGGTAAGATCCGTCGTCCTCAACTTATAAAATATGTATTCTTTATGCCTGTAGGCTTTTCAGAACATCCGTTACATCTTCAGCAGGTCCCTCTTCGCTACAACATCCAGTATGATGTTTGATGCTGCTGGTCCTAATGTGGTGTTGTCACGGACAACGGATGTTCTGAAAAGCCTACAGGCATAAAGAATACATATTTTATAAGTTGAGGACGACGGATCTTATCTAAGAAGGTATATTTTAAAATAATTAAACTGTAACAAATGGCTATAAATGGCTAATGGAAATATGACAAATGGCCAGAAAAGCTATTAGTAGCTTTTTCATAAATTTGTAGCCAGTTATGTTTTCAAAATGGCCATATCTAGCCACAAAACAGCTAAATTGGTAAGTAGGTAAGCCAAAAGAATGAGGTGGGAGAAAACATTTAACCACGATTTGAGAGACGTAAATGATACAGCGATTTATTGGAAGACGTTGACTCGTTATAGGGATCAATGGAGAGCTTATGTCCGTGCGTCTATGAACCTCAGGGTTCGGTAGTGCCAGTGAGTTAGTTATTATTATTATTATAATCACTATTATTACAGTGCATTTATTTAAATGATTTTCTCAATATTACTGTTTCACTCCATGCCGCGATAGGCATAGGAAGCTAGTAGCTTGCCGCCCTCATATGCACATTGTCCTAATATTTCTAATTAATATATAATATTACCTCCTGGAGTCAGGGAATATTTTTATACATGAAGGAGAAACATCTACAACCAGGAGATTGGATGGACCGACAAAATTGGCTATTAGGAATCGGACGATGTCAAACACATTAATCAACCGATGATCTATCGGTATACGTAATATTGTTTGAACAGTTTCAAAATTTTGAAGAAGATTTTCGGGCTGTAGGCCGTGGTCGTGAGGCATGTAGTTCCCCGACGTTTCGCCAGAGACTGCGTCTGGCAACATCAAGGGTTGTCTTCTCAACCCTTGAGGATGCCTGACGCAATCTCTGGCGAAACGTCGGGGAACTACAAGCCTCACGACTCAACCCTTGAGGATGCCAGACGCAATATCTGGCGAAACGTCGGGGAACTACAAGCCTCACGACCACGGCCTACAGCCCGAAAATCTTCTTCAAGATCATCATAGCAACTCCGGCCGTGAAAGTCTACGTGAATACAGTTTCAAAATTATGTTTCTTTTAAGAATTTGTTTATATGTAGATCTTCCTTAGCGGAAAGTAATACAAATATTCTTGACTTTAAAAACTTAAGAATATGTGCACTGTGTAGGTATTTTCTCTCTGAAGCTATGAAAGGGTAATAAAGATTCTGGCGAAAACCTTTGACGTTATGCTCGCCAGTTGGGTTTTTTTAATCTGATAATCGTATTCCTTTGGTATAATGCATAAGTTTATAAAAAATTTATAGAGAGCTGCACTGAATTATTATTGTAACTGTCCTGCTTGGTATATCGCTACCGTGTAATTACTATCCGGTAAAAAAAAGTACAATTTAGAGTTTTAGAGAGGATAACGGATACAATTTATAAGTGAAATACAGTTATTTACAGGAATAGTTACAAAAGCAGAAGTTTAGTAACGAGGAGCTTAAGTTAGCAGCGAATAACTAAATATAATTTTGTAACGTGTTGTCTACAATATTTTATCTACGCTCAGAGTATTTTAGTATATGTTATATGTGTAGTATATTTAATAAAATTTATTATTGTAGAAACGATCATTTATCACCCATCATATCATCGGGTAACGTAATTCCGCCTTCTAGGCGCCTTAACTTCAGAAGTGGATACCAATTAAGCAACTGCCAGGAGAGAACATCAGAAATATCGAAATGACAACCTGGGGCATTGAATAAAAAATATCTTAGAGAAAGATCAATGTAGGTTTTGGAAAAAAAATTTATAAAAATACACCATAAATCAACAAATGATGTTATATTCTGCAATTTTGGGTGTTACTTTCATATGTGAATTTAAAGTAGAAATGAGCGGAGATGATGATTTACACGGTGCTTACTTACTTACTCACTGGCACTTTCCTCCCTTAAAGTAAGAGTCCATGTTTCGCACCCATATAATATTACTGGTAGAATAGTAGTTTTATATATTTTCAGTTTAACGTTTTTTGAAAGGAGTTGGGACATCAAGAGTCTCTGCAATGCATAATAGCACGCATTTCCAGAATTGAGCCTATGTTTAATTTCCTTGTGCATCTCATTCCTGTTTGTGATTATTGTTCCTAGGTATTTGAATTCAGCCACTTCCTCAAAATTTCCCTCATTTGTCATTAGCTGTCCATTTACATTATTTAATGAATTTCTACATGCGACCATATATTTAGTTTTATTGATATTTACTTCCAGTCCTAATTTCTTAGTGTTACTCAATAGTGTGTGCGTGTTGTCCTTTAGTATCTCCTCGCTATCGGCCAGTAGTACTACATCATCAGCATAAACTAACAGCTTATTAATACCATTGAGTTGTAAGCCTTCCTCATTCTCTAAAGATTTAATGGCATGCTCTAGTACAAAATTAAATAGTAGAGGAGATAGTGCATCTCCTTGCTTCACTATCGAACCTGTAGGTTCATGGCCGCACGGACATAAGCTCTCCATACATCCCTATCCTGAGCTAATGCTTTCCAATCATTCCCTGTATAATCTAATTCCCTCAAATCATAGTTAATGTTATTCTCCCACCTCATTCTTCGTCTACCAACTGGGCGTTTTCCCTCTGGCTTTCCTACAAGAAGCTTCCATGCAAGTCTCCCATTTCCCATAGTGCAACATGCCCTGCCCATCGCAGTCTAGGAGACTTTACTGTTCTTATTATATCTCGCTTCCTATAAAGACCATGTAGTTCATTGTTATTTAGTCTTCTCCTTTCACCTGTCTGTTCATCTCTCTTTGGTCCAAAAATTTTCCTAAGTACTTTATTCTCAAATACTTGTAATTATCTTTCCTCCCTATAAGTAAGAGTCCATGTTTCGCACCCATATAATATAACTGGTAGAATAATAGTTTTATATATTTTCAGCTTAACGTTTTTTGAAAGGAGTTGGGACATCAAGAGTCTCTGCAATGCATAATAGCACGCATTTCCAGAATTGAGCCTATGTTTTAATTTCTTTGTGCATCTCATTCCTACTTGTGATTATTGTTCCTAGGTATTTGAATTCAGCCACTTCCTCAAAATTTCCCTCATTTGTCCATTTCCATTATTTAATGTATTTCTACGGTGACCATATATTTAAGTCAATATTATTGTAATATTACATTAACTATCAATCATCATTAAAGTGTATTTTATGTATTGTTGAACCTGTATTTTATGTTTTGATAGCGTGTTTGTGTTTTGTTATAATATTAAGTATAAGTTTTGTTACTTAGTAACTACGAACTAGAGCGTCACTGGTTGTTATAATAGGTAAATTATGTTTATGAGCCGTGATTGCAATTCAGATTTAAAATATTATTTCCAAAGATTAAAAAAATCTTGCTAAATTTTATAAATGTGCAAATTAGAGGTACTTTCGTACGAATATATTATAGCCCTACGTTGTATTAGAAATATCTCTTTATTAATACTCTTTTTCAAAAGTGTTATAAAATTATTTTATCAGAATATTGCAAACTTGTTTTCAAATTGTGATATTCTCTGCCATCTATTTATCAGATATATCTACCTCTAGTTAGTTCAGATTTTCGCCACAGTCGTTCTGTTAACTGGCGTCTCATGTGGTAGAGCTGCGTACTAATTGCAATATAGTTCATAGAATCGAAACTTATGGAATTTTGGTGAGTAAAATTCGCTGCTAGATGTCAGGTTGATTTTAATTATGAAATTAATAAATTCTCAGTCTCATATTATTATTGTTAATTGTTAATACTATTATTATTCTTAAAATTTATATTAGAATAATTATCTTAGTTTGCTAGGCCTAGAGGTGATTTTGTAGATAACATTAATTATATAAAAATGTTAGGTATCAAAAGTGACTCGACGATATATCATAGAAAACAGTATTGATTCTACAGGGTGTAAAGACACACTTCATATATAATTTATTATGCAACATTGATTCATGAATTGAATTTTTTTTCGGCTCCGTAGATACATATTTTAACCCTTAAATTGGCCCTATATCCTTTAAGATAATTGATTTCATTTATTTTGTTTCCGTCTTTCATCCGAGGCTTGATCCTTGGGACTGCGAGCAATATATAAGATACACCTTGAAGTGGGTTGCTAGCCCGTTTTCATGGTGGGTTTATTATTCGGGGTTTCCTCCCTAGGCCGATTGCCTTCACCCAGCTCCAAAGCTCAGTCTGCCCCGTTTTATTTCGGAGTTGTCTCTCCTAGATGGGTTGTCTTGCAGGACTAACGAACCCCATCCGCCCGTTTGTCAGTCTACGAGGCAGTAGATATAGAGTTGCCTCTTCCGTCAGGTACACCGTACCGAAGGACTCCTCCGCTGTATCTGCCGTTGAGGTCTTCACCGTAACCCTGGCAAGAGGCCCTCACTAGGTACTATCAGCTGGGCAAGCTGAACCAAGGTTTTTTTATGAGGTGTTACTCCTCCCGCTCACCCTTTTTCAACCTGGCTTGGGACAGGCTATGGCGGGAATGCACATCCAATACGTCTTCCTCCGAGAAGTGATTTTAGAAATAAACAGGATGAAAATCCTACAAATTAAATTTAAGAAGAAGAAGATTTCATTTATTTGATACCTTCTTTAAACAATAGAAAACAAACAAGTAGAAATTACTTAAATTTGTGTCAAATTATACAATAATGTAGAATAATAACTTACAGTTTTTCATTATTTAGTTTTCATTGCGGTCCGAAACATTTAAATAACTGGCAGAGAAATTATTGTCGCCAATTTAAGTACTAATGATTTCAACATTCGAGTTGTAAAAGCCTGCCATTTGTTTGTTTACATAATATCCCTGGAAGACCTCCATATATAACAAACCTGACCGGCCAAGACAAGAAGCTGTTGCGAAGTTCCGCCTCCAAACTGGACACGATATTCTTACCAAACATCTGTCTCGCTTTGGAATAGGCCTACTTCAAGCGCCCACCTGCAACCTCTGCAATCTGGATGAAGATATGGATAGGGAACACTTAATGCGCTGCCCGGCTCTTCGCAGTACAACTGAGACCGGAAAATATTTAGAAGCCAGAACCATGATTATGAATCAGATGAACAAATGACGTTATGTCAATGTTTGAATGCCATTAGATAAAATAAAAAATAATAATATCTCGAGATATTTATACCTAATTTAATTGAATCGGTAGTTAGAAGAAGGAAATAACTCCATCAACCCCTATTGTTCAGACGAAAAAAACTGTCTTATTCTGAGATTTTTTATTCAAACAAATTTTTTTTACGTATGTATAGGAAGTTACTGTGATCTACCAGGAGCAATAAAAGAGTATCCAAGCATCGTATTTTGATCTCTAGAATTTAAGAAAGTTGCTGGATTTTTTTCCTTCTTCCAACTGATTAAATAAGCGAGTGATAGATAGGAGTACATTTAATACATTCATTGCCTTTAAATATGCTACAGACATGGTCGAAACACTGTTTAATAGACTGTAAACATAAACAAATTCCCTTTAGTTAAACAATGTTCACATATTATTATACTAATCAATATATTAACACATGTTGGAGAAAATTAAATGAATGGGACAATAAAATATAAGGGGCTCCTGGTTTGTTTAGTCTTCTCCAAATTCAGCATAAACTGCGTGTGTAGTAGGCCAGTTAACCCGGCCCTCATAGAATTCTCTCTTCTCTTGTAGTATGTATGGGATGATCATCTTTATGTCTTCAATTTTTTTTGTTAATAGTCTCTTGTTCTGAAATGGGTATTCCTATAGGAGGAAAAGTACTGCATTCATTGTTGTTTGCAGATGAGCAAATAATTTTTGCAGGGGATGAAGATGATATGAAATATATGATAAATAAACTAATGGAAGAAAATAAAATATGGGGACTGGATATAAATTTACAGAAAACAGAATATATGTGTTTGGGTAATGATGTGGATGACCTCATACTTGAAACAGGGAAAATAAAAAAGGTGTGGATTTTTTAAATATCTTGGGTTAATAATTACAAGTTTAGGTACCTGTGAGAGAGATGTACAGATTAAAATTGCAATGGCAAAAAATGCAACTAAAGACATTACATGGAATAATTTGCAATAAAAATATTACAAAGGAAACTAAAATGAAAATTTATAAGAGCATAATACAGAATATTTTGTCATATGGAACTGAAACTTGGTCTCTGACGGAATTACAATTATTTTACAAGAAGCCTCCAAAAAACAAGACAGGATAAAATAAGAAATGGATTCCTTTGGAGAGAAATGAATGTCACCACATCTGTTGTTAAGAGGATTGAAAATCAAATACTTAAATGGTATGGCCATGTACAAAGAATGGAAAATGAAAGATGGCCAAAAAAATATATATCAATGATCACCCCCTGAAAGAAATAAACGTGGCAGACCAAGATGGAAATTGAAATCCTACGTCAGAACTATAATGGATGATAGGAATTTTGAAGAGGGAGATTGGAATGATAGAGATAAATAGAAACTGAAGACGGCAAACCTATAAGTGGGGGAAAGCCAAAGAAGAAGAATAGTATCTTTGTCTCGGTAAACGTTGTCAGTAGGAGGAGTAACCTTTATCCAGTAACTTTAATTTTGAAGGAGAAAGTGAGTTTTCACGAGACCATCAATATACTCGGAAGCTATTGCACAACCCTTCATTGTAGGAGAATATTGTAGGTGCCGATATTTGGAAATAGAAAACTGTGGCTGTTTGTCAGTGCTTTTGGATGATTTTTTAAAATAATTTTGGCCACCTGGCCTTAGAATTCAAAATTCATTCTCATGACACTTTCTGAACATTATAACCCTCTTCTCTTGCTGATTTGATCAGTTTTACAGGACTGATACGGAGTGTAGATTCTATCAATATGTCGAATTTTACGCCTGGCAGAACCAAAGTTCCTGTCGCATTGTAGAAAAGAATGTCCGCGAACTGGAAAATGTTGATGAATTACATTAAAAAGACCAAATGACACCAAGGCAAGTAGAAAACGGACAAGTGAGCTATTGCGGTTCTGTCCTCCGCAAGCATCAATGAAAATGTGAAGTTCCCTGATAGTAGGATCTATTTCTTGTATTTTGATCCAAAGAAGGCAACACGCTTCATTAGGTCCTCTTTTCTTTACAACTTCTGGATATGCGTAGAAATTTGCTATGCCTATTTTCACATCATGAATATAAAACAAATATAACCAAAGTTTTCGCAGGTAGAACACTTCTTGCACCGGGATTTTTGGGAGAGGAAGGTTTTTGCATGTGGTCGAATATATGAGGCATCCTATTTCTTCTTTCTCCTCGCAAAGTTGCAAAATTTGTTGTTGTTTAGTGTAGAATATTGACTCTACTTATGTGACACACGCGGCAGCAGTTCGAAGAAGGAAATAAACGCTGGATTTATTTCCTTCTTCAAACTTTCAGTATTTTTAAGCGTACTTTTAAAGACCATACAGATGCAATTTTATTTCATTCTTATACACTATAGACACATATACTATTGAAGATGCCGATAACATCAGAATCTCAATTTTCGAATTTTTGGTATTTGTTGCCTTCTTCCAACTGCCGATTCAATTGCATGTGAAAGGAAAATACTACGGAAAATTCATGGAGCAGTACAGGAAGATACATTGAGAATTAGAACGAACCAGGAATTAAAAGAATTATGTAGGGATTTAGACCATTGTAGAAAAGAAAGGAATACAGTAGTAGGGTCATGCCAAAAGAATGCGAGAGCAAAAATTGCCTAAAATTGTTATGGAGTGGAACCCAATGGAAAGGAGGAAGAAAGGAACACCGAAGAAAAGTTGGATAGAAGGGGTACAAGCAGCTATGAATATCAGAGGATTGGAAGAAGTTCAATGGATGGACAGAGAGGAATGTCGTTTGGTATCCGGAAGACGACGGCAGTTGCCATGATACCGGATGATGATGATGATGATATAGGAATTTAGATCTGGTAGGAGATATTAGAAGAAGGAGACTGAAATGGATAGGACATGTGTTGCGGATGGAGCAGGAAAGAAGTGCAAGAATGATTTTAGAAGGGAAACCAGAAAGAAGAAGAAAGGTCGCAAAACAGAAACTAAAATGGTTGGATAACGTTGAAGTAGACTTAAGCCAACTGAAGGTTAAAATATGGAGACTGAAAGCTAGTAATAAAGAAGAATGGACAAATTATATGAAGGAGACCAAGGTTCTTAGAGGACCGTATGGTCAAGGGAAGAAGAATAATAATCTCTATCTAAAATCTAAAAGTGGAGATAAAAATGCATCAATTAATATGTTAATTTTCAGCTATTTTTATATTAAATCAGTAAATACTTTACTTTATTTCGGGAGATGAATTAATGCGTATAAATGCACATTTCCACGGCCGCCATGCAGCGTGTGTTTTGCTTTCGATTTGCCGGAAACTGGACCATCAGCGGCTGTTGCTATTGCCGGTCGCCTCGATAGCGAAATACATGTATAATCTTCTTATAATGGAATCTCGTAAGATATCTACTTGGTAAATTTTATTGCTGATACTTTCTTACATTCTTTATATTTTATTTGGAAAATCTATTTTTGCCACCACCAAGAAATTTCATAGAAATATAACCTAATATTGATTTATGGTTTCGTTCTACCCGAGTATATTTAAGTATTTATCTGAGCCTGAAAAATATATTATTGAACGAGATCAAATGTAAAATTTATTCGGTCAACAATCTGTGCTCTGGTGGCAATTTGAGTTACGTAGACCATACTATTAACATACCCCTCCCCCAAAAAATCAAATGACGTTAAATCGGGTCAATTCGCTGGCCACGTAAGAGGTTTTGCTCGTCCAATCCAATGTTACCCATAATTTTTCGTTAGTTGTGCTCTTGTGTTGACACTGAAGTGTGCTTGGGCACCATCATGCTGGAAACAGAGATTACGACGCACAGCAAACATTACACTGTCTATAGTGATTTCATTTTCGACAGAAGTTTCAAGGTCAAGTCACTATCTACCACCATATAACACAAACACTCACCTCAACTCCGTGCAGCTGCGCAGTCGTACTTGTATATCAAAGCAACTCTGCAAGAGGGTCGGCTTATCATGTGACTGTCACGTGAGGAGTTATAAGGAGTGGGAGTTGGTCAGCGGAGAGTATCGAACTACGCATGTATGCTTGAAATCTCTGGGGAAAATTAAATCACTGCGGCAGTATGTATGTAATTTATTTCTGAATGTGTTGTTGATATATTAGACATCTAGACATGTATTAGACATGCAGAAATTATTATTTTAACCAAGATCATGATAAGATGTGTTCTGATAGTTTATGATTTTTACAGTATCTACTTCATTTGACAATTAGGCCTAGTTGATTAACTTTTTTATTGCATTTTATAATCTACCAGAATCCCTTTATCTTATAATAAAAATGCAGTGAAGAGCCACTTTAGAGCGGTAGAAATGTTTTTTTGCCAGTTGATGCGAACATTTCGTTTGCAACCCGGTTTATGTAGATTAATTTTATTTTCTAAATACATAACACACTAACATGTTCTTGCTGTGGTTTATTCTAAGGTTTTGATTTTGTAATTGGTTTTATTAGGATGTTTTTCTTTACTTTACTGCGCCGTTGAAATGAGTGTTAAGTATAACCATTGATACTGAACTCCACGACGCGAGAAGACTACAATCGGCTGCTGACCTCAGATTCACATGTGTTAATCACGGAGGTAGACGATCATCCAGCCAGATTAGGAGTGACATGTGGTCCACATGTCGGGTCTCCCAGTCGTTATAACTGGTTTACTCAACCTGGTTATGTTATTTATTGTATTTACCCAAACGCTTTACGATGATGAATGGACACTGGTCTCATACTAGCCAATATTCCATGAAAAAAGAAATATCCCAATGGAGACTCGAACCAGTGCAAGTCCCGTAGCTCTGCATCAAAGTATCTTGCCTTAACCACTCGGCAAGGGCGCGGGATAAATATAACCATTACCTGGTGTAATTATTAACTAATTAACTATCTTCAAGCCACAGTTAGTCCAAAAGCATTCAAGACTGAAAGTGTATAAAACACTGGCTCTTCCTACTCTTTTGTATGGTAGCGAAGTATGGACGTTGAAACAGAAGGATATACAGAGACTTAGATCTGCTGAAATGAGATATCTTCGGAGGACTGCAGGATACACACTACTTGATCACAAAAAAATTGAAGACATCTTAGAAGAATTACACATGGAATCTTTAGAAAACAAAATTTCTGATTATAAGTCAAGATGGATGCAACATGTCCATCGAATGGAAGATCACAGAATACCCAAACAAATGTTAAGATATCAACCTGCAGGAAGAAGAAGACCAGGACGTCCACTCAAAAGACTTCTGGATGGTGTTTCTCTTAAGGCCGAAACAGGTCAACAAATGGCCTAAATTCGTGAATGTACTATGATGATGATGAATTATTAACTAATTATTCCAGCACCGTATCCAAGTGGTCAAGGCAAGATACCTTGGCGCAAAAGCTAAGGGACCTGCTCTGGTTCGAGTCTACATGGGAGAAGAGATTTTCTCATGTAATTTCGGCCAGTATAGGACAGGTGCCCACCCAGCACATGAGGAATTTGTGTAGCTATAATTAGTAGCGGCTCCAAGTTGATAAAACCAGTTATAACGGATGGATAGCCGACATGCTCACCATATGTCACCTCTACACTGGCTATATGATTATCTACCTTGTGATTAACACCCGACGGTAGACCAAGGGCCTTATAGGCCTGGGTCGCCATGGAATTTATATACAGGTTGTTGCAAAAAACACCGACAACGGAGGTGAGGTAGTATATTGAGACATGTTGGTCATTTTAATAAGGTACCCATATCCAGAAATGATGCGTTTTCACATGATCTTCTTCTTCTTCACGTCCATTTGTCCATTGTAAAATAAAATCAAATGAGCTAACTCGGGAGATTTCAGCTATGGAAAAGAGATATCAAGGCAAATGGAATCCTAATATGCTCACCGATTATTGTTGGACCATCAAGAGGGATGCTCCACGGGCGAAATATAGCAGAAAATCGTCATTTCTTACTTTCTAGGTGAGTTCAAATGTTCGAATTTTGTGTAGTTATGAATGCAGAAAATATTGAAGTGTTTGAAATTATAAATTCCTGCCTCTCGGAAACCTTGCTTGATGGAGAAAAACCGATATCATATTTGAATTCAGGAGAAAAAATACTATCAGAATCACATATTTTTTCTTTCTGAGAAAAAAAGGTTTCTTTTTTTATATTGACTTAGGCTTTCACGGCCGGAGTTATTATGATGATCTTATAGAAGATTTCCGGGCCGTTGGTCGTGGTCTTGAGGCTTGTAGTTCCCCGACGTTTCGCCAGAGACTGCGTCCGGCATCATCAAGGTTTGTCTTGAGACTCTTGACCAACAGCCCGGAAATATTCTACAAGGTTTCTTTTTTGTTGCTCAATGTTATCAGTCCTGCGGACGTCCCCCCCTTTTCCCCAGAATTGTTTATCTCTGTATAATTGAACACTGGTGACGTGGAAGTGAAGACCTTACGGCCTTAACTCCATCAGGTAAAATAAACCATTATTATTATTATTATTATTATTATTATTATTATTATTATTATTACTTATTTCTGTTAGTGGTTAAGTCGACCACAGTAATATAGTGCCACAAGAGGGTTCAGACCAGTTTGGAAATCATAATCTTATACTGAATCTCACCCGTGACCTTCCAGCTTATAAATATATACACTATACATGCCATTATTATTATTATTATTATTATTATTTTATTATTATTATTATTATTATTATTATTATTATTATTGTTGTTGTTGTTGTTGTTAATTTCATAAAGGCTTTTGACAAAGTAGACAGAAATATATTACTACAAATTTCAGCTGATGATAACGTTCCACAACAATATATTACTAATATCTTCAACATCTATAAAGATAATGAAATCTCTGTTAAACAAGATGGCAAATTATCTTCTTGGGAAAAGATCAGCACTGGAGTAAGACAGGGATGTGGACTTTCACCGGTGCTTTTCATTATATATATGAATAAATTAATAAACGAATGGAGGAAAACAACGATGATATATACCCATCAATAGGAACCTCAAACTCAATGCTATTCTTTTTTGCAGACGATTTAGCTCTTCTGGCACTTTCCGAAAATGATTTGCAACGATCAATTTGTAATTTACAGAAAATAGGTGCCAAATTTAATATGGAAATATCAATTAACAAAACTAAAATTATAGCATTTCATGGGAAGGACCCCATACAAAGTAAAATCTGTCTCCAGAATAAAATTTTAGAGAGATCTAATCAATTTAAATACCTTGGATATTATATCTCTATCTGGGATGAAAAAGGATATCCCTGAAAACATTACTAGTTATAATAAAAGTTTAGGAATTATTAATCAAGTTATGAAACCATCCCTTGTACAAAAAAACACCATATTACGTTTATATAACACTTTGGCTATACCAGTGTTGACCTATGGTAGTGAAGCATGGACACTAAGAAAACAACATGAAAGCAGAATAACGGCTTGTGAAATGAGATTCATGCGCAGAACAGCGGGTTACACCAGATGGGATCAGAAAAGAAACACTGATATCTTAAAAGAATTGAAGACTACTCCAATTTTGGAATATATTAAACACTACCAACTAAATTGGAAACACCATCTTGAAAGAATGCGTTCAAATCGGATCCCCAAAGCTGTTTATAATTATATACCAAGAGGACGAAGATCACTGGGCCGTCCTATGAAACGCTGGAGGGAAAATTTTCTATAGGATCGTAACAGGCCTTGGCCTAATACTTGGAAGGAAGGAAGAAGAAGAAGAAGAAGAAGACGTTAATATTATTATTATTGTTAATATTATTATTATTATTATTATTATTATTATCATTATCATCATTATTATTATTATTATTATTATTATTATTATTATTATTATTATTATTATTATTATTTATATACAGATTTTCAATGTTTACACATCTTTCTGTGCCTAAAGTTTGATTTTCCTTCTCCACTCGTCTCTCTCCATCCACTCCATTTCCTCCAGACCTCTTGTTCTCATTCCTGTCCTTATTTCTTGCATCCATGAGTTTCGAGGTCATCCTTTCCTTCTTCTTCCAGGTGGACACCATTCCAGTGTTTTTCTGTGTAACTTTCTTCTTGCATTCGACTTACATGCCCATACCAATTTAATTGCTTATATTTTATAGATTTTACTATTGAATATCTAAAATTCATTTTTTCTCGAATGACAGTATTTTTTTTTTTTTATTTTTTGAACATATTGTTGCTCTTTTGGTCCAAGTTTTTGTTCTAAACAAAATGAACTAACAAAAAATAGTCTAAAGATTGTTATTATTATTATTGTTATTATTATTGTTATTATTATTATTATTATTATTATTATTATTATTATTATTATTATTATTATTATTATATTCGAATTAAATTGGTATGGGTGTCTACGACGAATGCAAGAAGAAAAAAGATTACTCAGAAAAAACATTGGAATGGTGTCCACCTGGAAGAAGACAGAACGGAAGACCTCGAAACTCATGGATGCAAGAAATAAGAACTGGAAAGAGAACAGGATGACTGAAGCGCATAGAGTGGATGGATAGTGTGGAGTGGGGAAGGAAAATAAAACTTCAGGCACAAAAAGAAGTGTAAACATTGAAAATGTGTATACAAATAAATAAATAAATTATTATTATTATTATCATGATTATTATTATTATTATTATTATTATTATTATTATTATTATTATTATTATTATTATCATCATCATTACGATAATTGTTACTATTTCAACGGAGGTTGGTAAATATTAACTCTATGGAAAATTGGCATTTGGATAAAATTACAAACACATTTTTCCTTTATTCTATTCGTGTAGAATTAAATAACGTGATAAATTATAGCTGTTGTTTGCTCTAAAAAACCTTCAATAAATAAAACATTGAAGCACATGCGCCGGACATGCAGATATGAAAGGTCTTATTATCATTGCAATGAATAGACACATATTTTGACTAGTATATATTTTATTTACACATATAATATTACCCGTTGTAAAAACATGGGCCTGGTTGCCTGATAACTATTTACATACAACGGGGCCCCATGTTTTCAGCACGGAACCTATGTTACATAGCTAGATGAAGCGATGACAATATAAATATGGGATGGAATGAGCAGGGAATGTCTTTTTGTTACGTTTTGGTCCAGAGCGTCCCGCTGCTGTGTTCGTTGTCGCGCGGCTGGTCTCGGGGGGCAGAGGGGAGGTTTGTCATGGTGCGAACAAGACGCCACGAGAAGAATCAACCTGAAAATTCAATTACAACTCTTGTACCTTTCATATTATAATAAAGAATTAACAATATTAACAAAATAATTTTACAGTATCTGATTACCGTTTTAATAATAATAATAATAATAATAATAATAATAATAATAATAATAATAATAATAATAATAAGCAACATCTGAAGATGATTTACAATGGTCAGTACATAATTTAAATTTGATAGCCCAGATATATTCAATGGAAATATCTACCAATGAAACTAAAATAATGGCCTTTTGTGGAAAATCCCCAATACCAAGCAAAATTTGTTTAAATAACAAAATTTTAGAGAGAGTTAATGAGTTTACTTATTTAGGATATAAACTCTCTTTTGTTGAAAATTTGGATTTACTAGAGAAAATTGTGAAATTCAACAATTCAATGGGAATCATTATTAGAGTTTTAAAACCTTCATTAGTGCAAAAATAAACTCGTACTCGTCTTTATCAAATAATGGCTCGACCAGTCCTATGTTATGGGAGTGAAGCGTGGACTATAAGGACGAGAGATGAAAGCAGACTAACAGCTTGTGAGATGAAATTTATGCGCCGAACAGCTGGCTACACCAAATGGGATCGAAAGAAAAATGTAGAAATCCTTCAAGAACTTAATGTGTCACCAATACTGGACTACATCTCCAGATATCAGCTAAACTGGAAGGAACATGTCTCAAGAATGGCTAGATCCACGATCCCCAAGGCAATAATGAACTATTGTCCAAATGGGAAACGGTTACTTGGTCGACCTATGAAAAGATGGCACGAAAACTGCTTTCTCAGGCCGTAACAGTTCTTCTAGGACTAATGCCTGGCAGGATGATGATGATTATGATGATGATGATAATAATAATAATAATAATAATAACAATAATAATAATACTTTCAACTAAATGATCATCATCATCATCACTCCAGGGATTAGGCAATTGCCCGTTCCGACTTCATAATGCATCAGCCCAACGTCTTCTAGGTCTTCCAACATCACGCCTTCCTCTTGCTTGATAATTTCTTGCAAACAGTGGATCAACTGGCGTCTGTATCCATATTGGGCGGCCACATCTTCGTCAAGTCTTCAACGGTCAACAGGGCAACAAGGAATAGCACAGCTAAACTTGTAGGGCTTGAAGAGCAGAAGAAGCAGCCCTCTCTTGGGGGTGGAGGAGCATGTTTGGAGGCTCAGAGGAAGCAGCCCTTCCACCATTCTTGTCCTGCGAAGCGCTCGTAACGCTTCCAGGAGACATTTATCTTACTGAGAAGCCTCATGGATATCAACTAAATGATATAATAGATATAAACACAACTCTCGTGACCTCGGAACTTATCATTGGCTCTCGAATTCATTCAACAATAGACCCAGCCTACACAGTCTCTTGATATAGCAGAGAAATGCAATGAAATGCTACGAGGTCACGTGCATTTTATTTATATCTACTCAATTTTCTAGTTGTAAGGGTTATAGGTTACACATACATCTAAATTAACGTCGGAACGTAAACACATACAGCGTCTAGTATTCTGGAAGTTTTAACAGTTTTTAATATCGATTGGAGGAAATAGTATATTACAATGCGAGGTTTTTCATTTCCGAGATTCCGCGAAACACTTCACAAACGTGTGTTGTACATTATTTTTTGCACGATGGTGTTTTCAAAATAATACATGACAGTAAAATAATATCCTTGTTGGAAATTGTTGCGTTCATTATAAACAACTCACTAACGTTAACAGTCTGGCCAGTGTTTATAAGTAAATGCCGAAAATAATTTAGTTGAGACTACAGTAGGCCGTGACACCAATCAGGTATAAAATGGCGGCGATTACGAATATATTGTTTTATATTGTTTTAAATAAACTTCATCATCATCATCATAGTACATTCACGAATTTAGGCCATTTGTTGACCTGTTTGGGCCTCAAGAGAAACACTATCCAAAAGTCTTTTGAGTAGACGTCCTGGTCTTCTTCCTGCAGGTTGATATCTTAACATTTGTTTGGGTATTCTGTGATCTTCCTTTCGATGAACATGTTGCATCCATCTTGACTTATAATCAGAAATTTTGTTTTCTAAGGATTCCATGTGTAATTCTTCTAAGATGTCTTCATTTTTTTGTGATCTAGTAGTGTGTATCCTGCAGTCCACTTCAGTTCACTTAAAATTCAGTGGTTTGTTTCGTATAATGTGTTAACTAACATTTTGGATATATTTTTGTACAGTAACACTTGTTCAAAGCGGAATCGCATGGGACCATTTTTTTCCACATTAATCAACATTCCGCATTATAAAAAATAACTAATATTTTTGTTTACCTTGGATTAATCGTAGTTCCCCTGCCGTTAGAAAGTGAAGTATAGTATGCACGAGCGATTTCGACGGTAACGCGCAAAAAAAAAATCCCGTTTCGTCAGCGTTAAAAGTGCCTCTTAGGCGCGTATCCTGAAATTAAAGTATGCAGATTCGCTTTCCACTCACCAACTATAATTTCGGCCACATCCTTTGATTTTCCGCAAATTTCATTCCACACTACATTGTGTCGTCTTTTAAAACTGTCCACAACCAACCTGAAGATGCATTGGAATCGTTATTCCCTAGGGATACAGCTACAGCTACAGCTAGAGCTTTACTTTGGATCATCGGTCCGGAAATTAGGAGATTTTTTATCGTGGACTTATAAAACACACCTCGTTGACTTCATTTTTTTTTCTCTCTTCATTTGACCATTTCCTTGCATCCATTCATTCGTTTTTTCTTTGTGTTTTAAAATCTCACAAACTTGGGTTTTTTTCAGGATTTAATTAATCATTATTTCTCGTACTGAGAATTTGATTTTCTTTATATTCAATCACTTTCACTTCTCCGTTTAATGACAATGATACACACGATTTAGCCATCTTTATTCCGTAAATACAGAACGCTACCTGTGAAAGATACGTATACAATCGGTCTCAGATCTTAAACTAATTTAAGATTTTACAGTGCACTGGTTATTTTAACACGGATGTTACACGCCAAATATTTGTTAAACGAACAGATATTTCGCAAAACGGGTCTGCACTGAGGGCGAAAGAAAATTCTAGATACAGGTAGAAACTCTACTTCACCCGGCGCGGGTGACAGCAATGATCACTTATTTTTATTGTTAATTCGCCTAACTGGAATTCAGTGAAGTGGAAACTAATGTATTTCTCTCTCTCTCTCTCTCTCTCTCTCTCTCTCTCTCTCTCTCTCTCTCTCTCTCTCTCTCTCTATCTTTCCGTTTTTCAAAAATGTTTCATGGATTGTGTAGAAATATTCTTCCGTTTCCGCGTTGGACAGATTCTGTTTTATACAACATAATTACACGTAACATTACTATTATTTTTCCGGGACCAATACATTTGTTCACATTGGACAGACTTCCGCGTTATTCACGTTTCGGATTAAACAAGTTTTACTGTATATACGTTGTACGTAGTATACATAAAGGACAGTGGTTTTGCTTGCCGCACTAAGTAGGTAACTTGTAATATTATAGTACAGTTATTTAGTTATTTATAGGTTGGGAACCCCGAGATTTAGGAATTGAACTTTCAATCATGGTCGCCATTGCTGTAAGTACGACAGAACGCACTATCGTGCAAAAAATATTACATTATCTGACTTTTTTCTGTACAAACTCGTTTATTGCAGAAAAAATGTATTTTTGTGATATTCAATCAGCAATTAAATTGAATTTTTCTTGATTTTTCATAACTACAATTATCATTATTAAAGCAACAATGAGCTGATGCCTTAAATCATAAAGAATTGAACTTTTACACTGATTACAGATTTAACAAACGTAATAGTATTTATAGATTTATTTTCTGTTTTTTATTAAATAATGAATAACATAGATGAAATATTGTATTAAACTCTTTTAGTAACTGGTATAATATAGCAGTATATGAACATGTTTTATTTATTAAATCAAAATTGAATTGTCAATTTACTTTTTATTAGTTACTTACTTTTTAGATATCCTCAGAAGTAATTTACAACTAATTAAAATATAACTTATGGATATCAGTATTAAATTTTATATAGGATAAAATATAAAATAAAAATAAGATATTCAACATTTCATTTTTACCTTTATTGCTGTCAATAATATAATTTACTTAAGAGGGTTATGCTCCAGTTAGAATTCCAATTTTTTATTTACAATATTGACAAAAAATCTTCAAATCGAATACATTTACTGATAACAGTATTTTCTTTCAAATGTATGTTTATACTTTTCCACCACTGTGGTTTCGAAAATGTATGAGAAAACAAAAATAAAAATAAATCAAAGGGAACCAATACATATAACAGGAGGAGTTAGACAAGGTTGTCCACTATCAATCACTCTTTTTAACATTTATTTCGACGACATGATAAGATCATGGAAGCAAATGACGACTGGGGGAATTAACTTAGGAAATATATTACCGTAATAAAAACAGTAGCCTTTGCAGATGACCAGATTTTAATAGCAAAAACAGAGGACGAAAGAATGCTATACAAACTAAATGAAATATCAAAAAATACAACATTGAAATTTCCTCATAAAAATAAAAAACAATGACCTTTGAAGGGCGCACATCCAGTTCGGACAAAGATAATATTAGACAATAAACTAATAGAACAAGTGGTTAGATATAACTTCCTAGGTTGCGAAATATCATACACAGCAGAAACAGATATAAATAATAAACTAAATAAGTTTAATTATATAACAGGAACACTAAAAAGAACTTTGGAAAATAAACCCAGGAAAGACTCTATAATGAAATTATACAAGACAATGGCAGTGCCTATTATTGCTTATTACATGGACAGTGACAACACGACAATCTGCCAGAATACAAGCTGCTGAAATGAGATTCCTCAGACCAATAGCAGGATATCAAAGAACAGACAAAAAACATAACAGAAATAAGACAACAACTAAAAGTAGAGGAATTAAACACAACAATAGAGAAATACAGAACAAACTGGAAAGAACACTTGGCAAAGATGACTGAGAATAGAATACCAAAAGCAACATACAGCTATTAACCACGAGGAAGAAGTAGTTTGGGAAGACCAAAGAAAAGATGGAAACAACAGCAATTTGGAGCCGGAACAAGCTAGTAAATAAGCCTAAACCGTGAAGAAGAAGAAGTGGTTTCGAGGTAGCATGTTGCATTATCACGCAGAGGGTCCGGGTTGGGACAAGTTTCCTGGATGAGGTTTCTTACGTGTTTTTCCTCACCTATATGACATGTCAGGAAACTTTAAGATCCAAACGGTTCCTGAACACCATGTGGATATAATTATCACCATTAAAATATTAGTTTCATCATACTAAGTTTAGTTTAAGCCCTCTTCTGGCGCATCATCACCATCATCATCAAATCATCACCTTTCATATAATCGGGGCAGTGTTACCCACCGTCCAGACGCCCCAACCACAGAAATCGGTTACAAGTGCGACATGCCAGGAGAGAATACCAGAATGTCCTAATGACAACTTGGTGACATTGATTAAAAAATGTTTGTTCTTTATTGGAATTTTTATATTCATTCAGGTTATTTAATTACGAATTATAAAATTGTATTATTTTATGTAATACATAATGTAGTATAACACATTTGTGTTTGCTGTGTAAAGGATATTTAGTCCAAAATGTACATACGAGGGCGGATCGGAAAGTAACGCACAATAATTTTTTGTCTGCCTTGGTATTGCAGCTAGAATGTTGAAATTTCACAGAGATATAGTTTGAGGTTTTCACTACAGATGGTATTTTTTTCTCAGGTGCACCTCTTGCGAGAGAAGCTTGAACTATGCAACAAAGATGGCGCGCATGCTACAGTCGTCCACCTGTGAGGAACAGAGAAGTGTTGTTCGATTTTTGTGGGCCAAAGGGCATAAACCCAGTGAAATTCGCAGGGACATGCGTGGCGTGTATGGCGATGATTGTATGGACCGTAGCAATGTCTCCAGGTGGTGCACATTCTTCCAAGAGGGACGCGTGAACCTTAGTCATTCGCCACGTGATTCGCCTTAGTGATTCCTGGCCGGCAAACGCTTTGAGACAGATGTGGAAGTGAAATCAGCAGTGCGCAGATGGCTACACTCCAACCAAACGGACTTCTACGAACAGGGCATATTGAAACTGCTAACACGATGGGAAAAATGTGTTGAGAAAGTTGGTGACTATGTCGAAAAGTAGGTAAAAGATGTAAGTTCATTTGTGATTTTTTTCCTTTTTTTTACTATTAAACTTTAAAAAAAAAATTATTGTGCGTTACTTTCCGATCCGCCCTGTGGACGACTGTAGCATGCGCGCCATCTTTGTTGCATAGTTCAAGCTTCTCTCGCAAGAGGCGCACCTGAGAAAAAAATACCATCTGTAGTGAAAACCTCAAACTATATCTCTGTGAAATTTCAACATTCTAGCTGCAATACCAAGGCAGAAAAAAATTATTGTCCGTTACTTTCCGATCCGCCCTCGTAGGTAGTATTCTGCTCAAGGTCAGGTCTTTCACTGCAAACTCAGCATTCTCCACTCTTTCCTTAACTCAGCTTTCTTTTTGTATCCGCATATAAACCATTTATTTTAATATTTTCTACTATCTGATGTATTTTTCTGCCTCCAACTTTCTTTCAGTTGACCATTCCTTCTAGAGCGTCCGTCAGCAGGCAGTTTCTTCTTATCCAGTGGCCAATCCAATTTATTTTCCTCTTCTTTATGAGTTCCAGCATTGTTCTTTCTTCTCCCACTCTGTCTAACACATCTCTATTTTTTTTTTATTTTATCTGTTCATTTTATACGCTCCATCCTTCTCTATATCCACATCTCAAAAGCTATCAGTCGCTTTTCCCCATTCCGTTGTAATGTCCAAGTCTCTGCATCATACATAAAGTAAAGTAAAGTGATCCCACAACAGGCCTCAGGAGGCCTTTGGGGTAGTAGGAGGTTAAGGCTCCCACTTTTTCTAGACAATCGGCACTTGATGTCAGCCGGGTTGTCAGCCCTGCGTGACGGCCGCCTTTACCCCAGAACAAGCGTCTGGTACTCATTTCCGTTAGAGGCTGAGTCGACCCCAGGACCATAGTGCCGCCAGAGGGTTTGGGTCAGTTTAAAAATCCTGACCCCAACGGGACTTGAACCCTCGACCCTCCGGCTTGTAGCTCAGTGCCTTAACCACTACGCTACGGCGTGCCCCCTGCATCATACATTAAAATGATTTATCATGCCCAGAATGTTTGAGAAATAAAATCCTACTTTTTTCATAAAAGTACGGTTTTGGACTTAACACCTTTTAAGCAACCATCACAAATATAACATATACATATAATTTTATAACATGGTTTAATAAAATATAATGTAATATAATATATTAGTCTAATGTTCTTTCATTGCAACGCATTAGAATTCTACGCTGATATTCAATAATATTGTCAAACTTCTCAAGATTTTACGACATTTATTACTTTCTAATTTCATTGTGTCTTATACATTGAATTACTTTCCATGTTTTACGTTTATGTATTGTTATTGAATGGTTCACTGCCATTTATAAGCCATAGAGTTAGTTCATTGTTTTAAAGCAACATATAACTGGTAGAATAACAGTTTAATTTTTTAAATAGTTGGGACGTCAAGAGCCCCTGTAATACATAAGAATCACATATATATATATATATATATATATATATGACTTGATAAGAAAAATAAATGCCTGGACGGGATTCGAACCCGGAACTCTGGGTTGATACCCCAGCGTGTTATCCACTACACCACCAGGCGAATCCAATTCAAACATTTATGTTTCTTATATATATATATATATATATATATATATATATATATATATTTCGTGTCACGTTGTTTGTCCGCGATGGATTCCTAAACTACTGAACCGATTTTAATAAAATTTTGCACACTGTTTGCATGTTTGATCCAACTTGAGACTTAGGGTAGTTTATAACTAAATTTATAGTAGCATTATTTTTTTATTGCAAATTATTTGTTTATTATTTAACAAAGAGTTATAATTATCTGTGAGTTCCATACGATTCTAAGAGATGACGGTGTAATTATCTATGAGTTCCATACGATTCTAACAGATGGCGGTGTAAGGTAATTTAGTAAGGTATTTGGTTTATTATTTAACAAAGAGAGATCCAGATGGCTGTGCTTTTTGTTGCAACCGCGAATTTCAATTGAATTACAAATATTGATTATTTCATAATTTAAGTGTGTTCAGTGTTTATTTTATTTTCAATATTATTAATTTCGTGTGTAAGTATTAGTTTTAAGTAATCTGGCTGAAAGACAGCAACTTAATTTAAATTTTTAACGTATATCTTAGCCACAGCAACGCGTGGCCGAGACTTCTAGTATATAATATATTATATTCTCCATTGTTACTAGATGTCGCGAGAACTCGGTCTTCACTGCCATCTAGTAGCTGACTATAAGAAGTAAGCAAATTAAAGAGAATATTTTTACTTTATAGCAGTGACGCTTTATCGATGTTATAATTAAATGTTTAACATTGAGCAATGCAAGCTTAATATGGTATGATAAGAAAAATAAATGCCTGGTCGGGATTCGAACCCGGATCTCTGAGTCTGTACCTCAGTGTGATATCCATTACACCACCAGGCGAATCCAATTCAAACATTTATTTTTCTTATATATGTATTATATTCTCCATTATTACTAGATGTCGCGAGAACTCGGTCTTCACTGCCATCTAGTAGCTGACTATAAGAAGTAAGCAAATTAAAGAGACTATTTTTAGTTTATAGCAGTGACGCTTTATCGATGTTATAATTAAATATTTAACATTGAGCAATGCAAGCTTAATATGGTATGATAAAAAAAATAAATGCCTGGTCGGGATTCGAACCCGGAACTCTGGGTTGGTATCTCAGCGTGTTATCCATTATACCACCAGGCGAATCCAATTCAAACATTTATTTTTCTTATATATATATATATATATATATATATATATATATATATATCTCCATTGTTACTAGATGTCGCGAGAACTCGGTCTTCACTGCCATCTAGTAGCTGACTATAACAAGTAAGCAAATTAAAGAGAATATTTTTACTTTATAGCAGTGACGCTTTATCGATGTTATAATTAAATGTTTAACATTGAGCAATACAAATTCAATATGACATGATAAGAAAAATAAATGCCTGGACGTGATTCGAACCTGGAACTCTGGGTTGGTATCTCAGCGTGTTATCCATTATACCACCAGGCGAATCCAATTCAAACATTTATTTTTCTTATATATATATATATATATATATATATATATATATATATATATATATATATATTATAGGCTATTCACCATTGTTACTAGATGTCGCGAGAACTCGGTCTTCACTGCCATCTAGTAGCTGACTATAACAAGTAAGCAAAATAAAGAGAATATTTTTTCTTTATAGCAGTGACGCTTTATCGATGTTATAATTAGATTTTTTAACATTATATATATATATATATATATATATATATATATATTACGAGTTACTTTTTTTAATTTTCCTTCACTGCTGTATCCCCTTAAATAAAATCCAATACATAATGCATGTATTTCTGTAACTGTAATTACAGACAGGGAAGTGTTAAATTGTAACATGCAAAACTTTAGTTCCATGGTTCACTGACTATAGCCTGTGTAATAAATCTTTGTAACCATTAAGACCATTAGGGTACACGGCATAGAGAAATGATTATTTTTAGACTATTGTTGGAGACCGTAGATTAATTATCGGGTCAGTGACGGGCAGTTAGTTGTGAACGCACAAAGCGTTTCACACAACTGCTAACGAGCAAACTTTAGCGTGTAAAGTTCTTCACAAACACGCAAGTTATCACTGGCTGCCGCCATACTATTCCCAAAGGAGAGTGTAATATGGCATTTTATTTATATAAATGTATGCTACATCTTCCTGTGTCCAATATTAAGTTTTCATTCTCTTCCTCTCTTCATCTCTATCCTTCCAGTCGCAATCCTGCAGTCCTCTGTTCTTCATCGGATTCGCATTCCCTCTATACGGCCTACCTGTCTTCTTAGGTCTCCGACTTCGAAGCCACTCCAAAATCCTAACTGGAAAACTATTTCCATTCGTCCTCTTCACGTGTCAAAACTATTGTAATTGTTGATTTCCTACAAAATGGAAAATTGTTTCGTTAAAGTTCATCATCATCATCCAGGGATTAAGCCTGTTGGCTCGTTCCGGTTTTATGAAAGCTAGAATTGTTAAAATTGTTCAGACCATCTTCTGTGTGGGCGTCCAACATTTCTCCTTCCGTGCGGTTTATAATTTAGCAATAATTTTGTAAATCTTCCTTCTGGCATTCTATCAATATGTTCTTTCCAGTCGTTCCTATATATCTTCACTTGTTTTCTTATCCAGCAGAATATCTCCTGCTATATTTCTTAAAAATCTCATCTCAGCTGCTTCCAATCTTTGTTCTTTTCATTTAGTGATCATTAAGTTTATTTTTTCCCGAATAATAGTGCTTCTGATCCCGTCTAATTTAGAGCATCGTGCTGATCTTCTTAAAAATCAATTTCTGTAGATTGCAATTTTGAATTTAATTTGGAATTTACATTCCATGATTCGGCTCCATAGCGCATTAAACTTTTTACTATTGATTTATAAATATGGATTTTAATGTCTTTGAATAACTGTCTAACCAACCAAATTCCATTCAACATTGCTAGTGCAGATCGACTTTACTTAGCGTTACAAAATCACATAATTGTGATTTAAAATAAAGAAAATTGCGTCTAATATGATTTATTTTTATTCCGGAACAGTAGGTATTCTCTACGTCCGCCATGAACAATGTCTGTAGTCAAAGCAGCAAATTCTTATTTGGGAGATAATACGTTCTCTTGGTCTTTGGGCCAAGTTGACATACTTCTTGTTTGGCGCTATGGTCCTTTGAGTTTAAAATTAACTAACCAACTGATTCACTTACATTATCGAACCCATGGGTCCATGACTGCACGGACATAAGCTCTTCGCACATCCCTATCTCGAGCCAATGTTTTCAATCATCCTGTATAATCCTACTCCCTTGAAACATGGTTAATGATATTCTCCATTCATTCTTGGTCCACCAACTGGGCCTTTTCCTTTTGGTTTTCCTATAAGATCTCATGCCTCTCTTTCATTCCCGATTCGTGTCTCATGTCCAGCCCATCGTAGTCTACGAGAATTAACGGTTGTCATTATATCTGGTTTGCAACAATGATCATGTAGTTCACTATTATGTATTCAAAATTAAAATGTTAAATTATGGAATATTCACCTGAAAGGTCCGTCTCCTCAACTTAATTAATTATTTAACCGTAGCGCTTTCGGGACTTGTCCCATCATCGGCAGGATTCAAAACTGGTGTTTCACTGAAGATCTGGTAGAGGGGGTTACATGTATTGGGTTCGTTTTCGTTTATCAGATTGTCGTTGTTTAAGCAGCTCACAACAACCACAATCTGATAAATGAAAACGAACTCAATACATGTAACCCCCTCTACCAGATCTTCAGTGAAAAACCAGTTTTGAATCCTGCCGATGATGGGACAAGTCCCGAAAGCGCTACAGTTAAATAATTAATTAAGTTGAGGAGACGGACCCTTTCAGATGAATATTCCATAATTTTATATTTTAATTTTGAATAATACCTTAACGGAACATATCATGAATCTTATAAAAGTTGATTGTTCAACGTTCATCATCATCATCATCTGCATTCATGGATTAGGTCTGTTGACCCGTTCCGACTTCAGCCCATCTCTTTCTAGGTCTGCCCACATCTCGGGTGCCTTTAGGTTTATATTTTGTTATTTGTTTTGGATATCTATCTTCATTCATTCTGTCTATATGTTGCTTCCATTTTTGTCTATATGTATCTATTTATCAGTTATTGCAAATATTTCAAGTTCCTGTCTTATTTCTGTGTTCTTGATTCTGTCTTCCTTAGTGCACCCTTTAACAGATCTCAAGAATTTCATTTCTGCCGCCGATATCCTACTTAGATCTGTTTTTTTATGTATCCAGGCTTCTGAACCATAGAGCAGTACCGGTACTGCCAACGTTTTGTAAAATTTCAATTGGGTCTCTCTTGTTGTTTTGTTATTTAGTGATCGTTTTATCGTGCCACATATTCCCTGGAATTTTGCTATTTTATTAGTTATATCATTATCATAATTAAATGAAATGTCACATCCTAGATAATTGAGATGGTTCACCTGTTCTATGATTTTGTTTCCTATTACTATTTTGGATCTGATTTGATTTTTCAACGTTGTTCTCCCTATCCACCTTCATCTATTCTGGGCTGTCTTTAGCCTTCCTCCTCCATCTTTTAATGCCAAGTTGCGTAATATAATTGTGCACGTCATATACACGTCGTAGTCACAGTCTTTCAACTCTCCTTTTTTACAAATGTTTTGGAGTCTTGAGTAAATTTAGACACAATCATCGTTCGTCTGATAACATGCCCTAGCCATTCCATTCTTCTTTTTTTATATCAGTTACAATATAAAATGCATTATGTAGCTCTATACTTGTTAGGTATCATTTTAAATGTGAATCCACGTATCTGAGTATTTTCGTTTTCCATATACCCTTACTGCACGAGTCAATTATCCCACATTCAGACCTATCAACCTAACTTACTTACTGATTACTTATTTGCAAGCTCTAGATATCTAACTACGTACATCACAGACTTAATATTTTGATAGTCTCTTTATTACAGATAAGGGATCATCATCATCATCATCATCTTCATTCATGGATTAGGTCTGTTGACCCGTTCCGACTTCAGCCCATCTCTTTCTAGGTCTGCCCACATCTCGGGTGCTTTTAGGTTTGTATTTTGTTATTTGTTTTGGATATCTATCTTCATTCATTCTGTCTATGTGTTGCTTCCATTTTTGTCTATATGTATCCATTTTATCAGTTATTGCAAATATTTCAAGTTCCTGTCTTATTTCTGTGTTCTTGATTCTGTCTTCCTTACTGCACCCTTTAACAGATCTCAAAAATTTCATTTCTGCCGCCGTTATCCTACTTAGGTCTTGTTTTTTATGTATCCAGGCTTCTGAACCATAGAGCAGTACCGGTACTGCCAACATTTTATAAAATTTCAATTGGGTCTCTCTTGTTGTTTTGTTATTTAGTGTTCGTTTTATCGTACCACATATTCCCTGGAATTTTGCTATTTTATTATTTATATCATTATCATAATTAAATGAAATGTCATATCCTAGATAATTGAGATGGTTCACCTGTTCTATGATTTTGTTTCCTATTACTATTTTCGATCTGATTTGATTTTTCCCAGATAAGGGATATAAATTATATCCCAGATAAGGGATAAGGGGTATAATTTTACCACTTCAGTTTATACTCTGTCTTCAGGGCTCCTTGTTTGTTTACATTGTGTATGTTAAAATAAAAATCAATAAGTCAATGAACACTGTAAAAATATTCTCTATTTGTATTAGAAATAATATTGTTAAGACGTACATACTGCCCTAAAATTGGAATCCAATGAAGAAACTTGTATTATTAATAATTTCAATGTGACAATTGTTTCAGGTCTTCAATTGTATTAGTATATTAATGTGTCTTAGCAGAATACTCTTATACTGTATTTTAGGTCTGTAAGAGGAGTTTTTTTTTCATATGCTAAATGTTATTTGTACAAAGGAATAAGCCTCATTACCTTGTGAGATATATATGTAGGCTATGTCCACCGCTGTGGTCTCGAGGTAGCGTGCTGCCTTGTCACGCAGCGGGCCCGGGTTCGATCCCCGGTCGGGGCAGTTTTTCTGGGTGAGGTTTTTATCGGGGTTTTTCCTCACCTGTAAGACAAATGTCAGTAAAACTTTAAGGCCCAAACGGTCCCCGAAATCATATGGCCATGATCCTTATCATTATCATCATCATCCTTCACCGGTGTGGAAAGCAACGGGAAGCTACCACACCTACAATTCTCTAGTAAAACTGCAAGCATAGCATCAAAATGCTATGATTGCAGTGAAGGATCTGCCTTCGGACAGAATTACTATGGATGGATGTAGACTATATATAGACTCATGGATGAGAGGAGGGGGGATTTTTTATTTAATATTAGGCTTATAGATGTATGTTAATGTGTGTATACTGTAGACTTACACACACACACACACACATATATATATATATATATATATATATAGTTCCTCAATCGTGGAATGAAAAATGGCATGTACGGTCAAATAGACACATGCGCATTGGTAATGTATATGTATTATATTTTATTTTGGAGATATACCCACAAATTGCGTTACATTTTACTGATTCATAAGGTACAAATCTTATTATTTAAAGGATAGCATTTTTGTCATATGCCCTTTATATCGCGCAAAGTAGGTATTTGTATTTCGTTAAAATAGCATAATACTTTGGGAATTATAATATTGCAATATATGAAAATAGTGTAGAGGAATTGAGCTGACCATTCATTAGGGTAAGTACTCTGTGCCCTTGAGCAGCAAAATATTATTTATGTGATCATCTGTTAATAATCCTCTTAAGATCGGTCATGTTCCTATAAAATACGAAAAGGAACTACCTACAGAGGGAGGAGAAAGATAGATAGTATATATGAGCATGAATTGTAGGATACTGAAGCTGTCATACCAATGTAGCTGTAGTACTATATATTTTACGTCCTCAGACAGATGGAAAAAAATATATAATTAAATTATTGAATTACTGTGCACTGTATTTTATTGTAAAGTATTTTCCATAATACTTTCGGGTCTCCAAGGGGGAAGAAATTTTCTCATGGAATTTCGGCAAGTATGGGACCGGTGCTCACCCAGCATCATGAGGCATTTGGGTAGCTACAATAAGTAGTTATTCCAGATTAATGAAACTAGCTATAACGGCTGAAGGACTCGACATGCTGACCTCTTGTCACCCCTACACTGGCTGGATGATCGTCTACCTCTGTGATTAACACATGTGGATGTGAGGCCAGCAGCCGGCTGGTAGGCCAAGGACCTTCTAGGACTGTCGCGCTATGGAGTTTTTTATTAGTTTATGTACATTATTCTTTGGTTATGATATAAGGGAACTTGACAGCTTTTCCTTCCACTAAGGGCGGAATTCTTGAAACCATATTTACGCAAAGAGCGACTCTTTCCCCCTCTCTATGACGTAGAGAGTATTCATAAAACCGGTTTTATGAATAATCTCTACGTTACAGAGAGGGGGAAAGAGTCTCTCTTTGCGTAAAGATGGTTTCATGAATTCCGGTTTTATGAATACTCTCTACGTCATAGAGAGGGGGAAAGAGTCGCTCTTTGCGTAAAGATGGTTTCAAGAATTCCGCCCTAAATTGCCATGATACCATGACAACTTCTCCGACCCGCTCCAGTTGCAGGTTGTCTAGACGTGTCTATTAGGAGCTTCCATCCTGAACATACTGATGACTTATTTGAAAATGTTTTCACAGTTTTATAAGAAATGATTTTTTTTAATTCCAAGTTAACAACTTCCTTATCCCACACAATCTTCTTGGGAACCACAGGAGATTAAGGGTAAAAGTTTGCACATAAAAAAATCACTTAGTTGTTATACCGTGATGCATTTTAGTTAATCAACGACGGGAAATATTCAAATCTTACAATGCCGAGGGCAATCGCGGTATTAATTTGACGCTAGTAGATCTGGGATTTTGAAACAAACATTGTACCGGTACTCTATAATGTTATACTAACAATTATTTTATTATAATTACAAGTACATAAGGTGACATCAGATTCCAAATAATCTCATTTGTTACACATTCCTTTGTTGAGCTTGCTGCGAACAATCAGATGATACAAAATGTCGGGTAAGTACGATTGCGTTTCTATGGTTACCGTTTGTTTAATACTAACATAAACTTTCCAATTTCACAGATAACAGATGTAGGGGATGTGCCACTTATATGAGCATGAAAGGGAAGTGTGGTTAAAAAGTTACTGTATTGAAAATTGGAGAAGTTCTGATATGAAATTGTATTGAAATTTTCAATAGAGTTCCTATTAACAATCCTTGAATAATATGGGAGGAGATGTGTCTTATGTATAGCTTCATTGAAATATTGGAACTCTTCATAATGTGGACGTTTATTAAAGCATGGTGAAGGTGTATCAAGCATAAACCTCATTTGAATAGATGTAACGTGCACAATAAAGATTGTATTGAAATGTGGCAGAATGGGAAAAATGGACCTGTATTGAAATGTTGGGGAAGAGTGCACCACTATCGAGATATGGGAAAGTGTGATTAATGCTGACCTCCTTTGTAGTTTGGATAAAATGTGCTTAGTTTGAAGTTCTATTACCGTGATTTGGATGTCGATTAAAATATGGTAGACGTTTGCCTCTAAGAGACCTGAAAATAAACATGAACATGTACATCCAAGGGAGAAGAGTAGAAATAAATGCGGGGAAATATTGAGAAAATTGGTTAACGTCAATAGAATGTGGGTGAATGTTAAAAATGAGATGAAATTTAGAAAGAAAAAAAAAGCGTAATTGAAATGCACTTTTAGTAAGATGTGGAGATGTATATCCAATAATAACTCGATTTCAAATGTGGAATGAGATTTTTTTTAAATTAGAATACGTTTCATTGATATAAACCTGTAAAGATATGTGAGGAAAAGTGTGCAAATATGAAAACTCCATGAATTGTAATTTAGAAGAAGTTGACTGAAATGAAACGAAATATAATCAGATTTATTCGGGTCTTTATTCATTTTCTTAGGGTATACTCGTGAATATTTATTATTATTCTTTGATTTCCTTTAGGTTTATTGATTATAAAGGGAGGTGTATTAAAATTATGATTATATTAGGTAGTGTACTTAATATAATATTATAATGGTGTGTGGAAAACTACCAAATAAGTACATCATAAAATTGAAAATAATTGTGATTAATATGCTATAGAAGTGTACCTTCTTAAATTTTGAGGTATGGTGCCCTCCCCCAGAATTAAAATAAGACAATAAGGGAATAATATCTAATGTCCACTTGCAACTACAAAACCTGTAGTACCTGCGCTGGGGTTTTCACAGCCCGCAGATGAGGCTGGCCTCCATTATGTCGTCCTCAGTGGCCTGCCTTAGCGCCACAGTCACGGAGTTGTCGTACTCTCCACTGGAAACGACTCGAACAGTGGTTACTCGCAAAACACAGTCTCTATCGTGCTCCCTGAACACACAAAAATATAGTTTAATATTCACCAGTTAGGGTCAATTGCACCAACAGATGTAACTGTATTACGCAATTGGATCAATGATATCTTTTATTGGAGTAGTTATATGCATCTTTATTATGTGAGAAAGAATGGTTACTAACTGCTAACTTCTTTTTTCCAACGCAGACAGTAATTCAATTGAATGATTCCAAAATACTCCTCCTGCAGAACATAACTATTCTTTAAGCTATGCATTATACACAGGGAAAACTGGCGTAATACAGTTACCTCTGTTGGTGAAATTGGCCCTTATTAGTCAAGTTTCGCGAAGCATGTTTAGATGCAGGTCACCAATTGAACACAATTGAAAATACACTCTCAGTACTACACAGAGAGTGTAACAACCATAAAATAAACATATTATAAGGCATCGAGGTACTTAAATAAATGAGAAAAAAACAAGCTGCTAAACTAGAACACAACTACCAACTTCAACCCTCTATGCAGTAAGCCCGTCAAAAACAATCAGTACCAATCCAGTTGCTCAAGATGAAACAAATAGTTGTGAAAGAGCTTCACAATTTTAATGAATTTTAATGTTGAGGACAACTGTATCCAGGTACTAATTTTATGTTTTAACTTATTACTCACCAGATAATAGACGTATATCTGTTAACCCATTTATGTTCTTAGTAACGAACGTTATTCGAAGTTCAAATAATTTCATAATTGTAATTATATGTAAATTTTGCCCACCGCTGTGGTCTCGAAGTAGCGTGCTGCCTTGGCACGCAGCGAGCCCGGGTTCGATTCCCGGGACAGGCTCCTGAGTGAGGTTTTTTCCGGGGTTTTCCTCACCTGTAAGACAAATTTCAGGAATCTTAGAGCCCAACCGTCCCCGAAAATCATCCGGCCATCATCATCATCATCATCATCCTTATCATTATCATCACCATCCTTCACCGGTGTGGAAAGCAACGGGAAGCTACCACACCTATGATTCCCTAGTAAAGCTACAAAACATAGCATGAAAATGCTATGATTGCAGTGAAAGTCCTGCCCTCTGGCAGAATTACTATGGATGGATGTATATTTTAAACCTGATGAAGTGAAAGGGGAAGATCTTGCGGTCTTAATCTCCACAAGCAAAATAAATAAATAACTCCCCTTTACTAACTCACTGGCACTATAGACCCAGAGTTCCAAGACCAGATATGCTCCCCATATATCCATATCCTAAGGTAATATTTTGCTAACAAATCCCCTATAATTTATCTTCCTCATCATCTCCCATCTCATTCTTGCCCTACATACTGAGTTTTTTTTCTTTAGTTTTTCTGCAAGACGTTTTCATGCCACTTTTCCATTCCCCGTTCGTGCCACATTCCTAACTATTGCTACTATTACTATAACTAACTAATTCACTGGCATTATCGAATCCGCGCGGACATAAGCTCTCCATACGTCCCTATCCTAAGCTAATGTTTTCCAATCATCCCCTGTATAATGTACATCTCTCAAACCACGGTTAATGTTATTATCCCACATCATTCTTGGTCTACCAACTGGGCGTTTTCCTTCTGGTTTTCCTATAAGAAGTTGTCATGCACATCTTTCATTCCCCAATTCGTGCCACGTGCCCTGTCAATCGCAGTTAACGAGACTTAACTGTTCTTATTATAGCTGGCTTCCTATAAAGACCAAGTAGTTCACTGTTGTGTAGTCTTCTCCATTCGCCTGTCTGTTCATCTCTCTTTGGTCCAAAAATTTTCCTAAGAACTTTATTCCTAAATACTCGTATCTAAAGTAGGAGTCCATCTTTCGCATCCATATAATATAACTGGTAGAATAATAGTCTTATATATTTTCAGTTTATGGATTTTTTAAAGCTGTTGGGACGTGAAGAGTCTCTGTAATGCATAATAACATGCATTTCCATAATTGAGCCTATGTTTAATTTCTTTGTGCATCTCATTCCTATTTGTAATTATTATTCCTAGGTATTTAAATTCATCCGCTTCCTCAAAAATTTCCCTCATTTGTCATTAGCTGTCCATTTCTACGTGTAATTAGAATAATTGCAAGGGTTAAAAGTGAATAAATAACAAAATTAACTAATGACAGATTTTGACCATGTATTTTGTTGTATTGATATTTACTAGTCCAAATGTCTTAGTGTTAATATGAGACTTCACTATTCTTATGAAATTTGATTTCCCATAAAGTTCTTGCAACTATTATTTAGTTTTTTTTATTCAACTATCGGTTCGTCTCTCTTTGGTTCAAATATTTTACTAAGCATATTTTTATCGAATATTCGTAATATGTTTACCTCTATAACGTTTCGCACCCATAAAATATACTTGAATAACCGTTCTACAGGGTCTATATCTATAGTTTAACCTTTTCGAGAGAAGTTGGGATGGCAAGAGTCTATGTAATGCATAATATCATGTAATGTAATTGAAACAACCACCAATGTATATATTTCAGTTAAACATTTTTTTAGAGAATTCCGAATTAAAGAGTCCTTGTAATACATAATATGATAACAACACGCGTTTCCAGAGTATAATTAAATATTGTTCCTAGATATTTAAAATCTGTCAGCTATCCGAACATTCCCTCATTTGTTGTTAAGTGGTCATTCCCACTAATAATATATTTCTTCCTGACTATATGTTTATTTTTACTGATATAATTACTTCCAGCTCCAGTTCCTTAGTGTTATATGATAGAATTTGTATTGGCTTTTAGTCTTTCCTTGCTATCTTGTAATAGTACTAAATCATCGGCATATGCCAACAATTGTCATTTAACATTGAGTTGTTCGCCCACTTTATCCTTGAATATTTAATTCCATGCTCTAGTACAAAATCCAATAGCAGAGAAGATACTGCAGCTCTGTATTTGAATCCATTATGAATTTCAAAATTATCTGGAAAACTTTTCTACTTGCATCTTACTCATTGTGCCACTATTCAGACACATTGAAATACGCATTTTTTTTTAGATATTCTAAATTCTAGCGCTGAATACAATAGAATTTCTCCCTCTTAATTAACCTATCTAATTAAAGTATATATATATATATATATATATATATATATATATATAAGAAATAATATATATAAGAAAAATAACTGTTTGAATTGGATTCGCCTGGTGGTGTAATGGATAACACGCTGGGATACCAACCCATTGATCCGGGTTCAAATCCCGTTCAGGCATTTATTTTTATTATCATATATATATATATATATAAACATCCATAGAAATTCTGCCCGAGGGCAGGTCTTTCACTGCAACCATAGCATTTTCATGCTATGCTTGCAGCTTTACTAGGGTATTGTAGGTGTGGTAACTTCCCGTTGCTTTCCACACCGGTGAAGGATGATGATGATGATGATGTGATAATGATAAGGATGATGATGATGGCCATATGATTTCGGGGACCGTTTGGGCCTTAAAGTTTTCCATGACATTTGTCTTACAGGTGAGGAAAACCCCCGATAAAACCTCAGAAAAACTGCCCCGACCGGGGATCGAACCCGGGCCCGCTGCGTGACAAGGCAGCACGCTACCTCGAGACCACAGCGGTGGACTATATATATATATATATATATATATATATATGACCGGCGATCGAACCCGGGCCCGCTGCGTGACAAGGCAGCACGCAGGTGGATGCTGTGGTCTCGAGGTATATAGTCCACCACTGTGATCTCGAGGTAGAATGCTGCCTTGTCTTGCAGCGGGCCCGGGTTCGATCCCCGGTCGGAGCAGTTTTTCTGGGTGAGGTTTTATCGGGGTTTTTCCTTACTTCTATATATATATATATATATATATATATATATATTTAGAGAGAGAGAGAGAGAGAGAGGGAAAGAGAAAGAGAGTTGATATATAGTGTAATCATAACTAACTGGCACTATCGAACCCGTAGGTTCATGGCCGTGCGGACATAATCTCTCCATACGTCCCTAGCCTGAGCTAACGTTTTCCAATCATTCCCTGTGTAATCTTTTTCCCTCAAATCATAGTTAATGTTATTCTCCCACCTCGTTCTTGGTCTACGAACTGGGCGTTTTCCCTCTGGTTTTTCTACAAGAAGCTTCCAGACATGTTTTTTGTTCCCCGTTCGTATCATATGTCCTGCCCATCGCAGTCTAGAAAACTTAACTGTTCTCATTATATCTGCTCTCATTTATTTCTAGAATCTGTTTTATATTAAAAATCTGATAAATTTTAGACCTGTTTTCTCTAAATCCTGATTAATGATCTCTATTATGTCGTCGACGTAACTCAGGCTGGATACTAATGTAAAGGTAAAGCAGTCCCGCTACAGGCCTCAGGAGGCCCTTGGGGTAGTAGGAGATTAAGGCTCCCACTTTTTCTAGACAATCGGCAATTGATGTCAGCCGGGTTGTCAGCCCTGCGTGACGGCCGCCTTTACCCCCAGAACAAGCGCCTGGTACTCATTTCCCGTTAGAGGCTGAGTCGACCCCAGGGCCATAGTGCCGCTGGAAGGTTTGGGTCAGTTTAAAAATCCTGACCCCACCGGGACTTGAACCCTCGACTTCCGGCTTGTAGCGCAGTACCTTAACCACTACGCTACGGCGTGCCCCCGGATACTAATATAGTTGTTATAATTTTGTAGGAAGTTTAAATAAACTAAATGCCCCTATAGTTATTGTCATCAGTTATCTCTTTTTATTATAGAGTGGTACAGTAGTTCTGCTGTGATTCTATTTGAGGCCACACTTTTTAATATTTAATTTTTCTATCGCATCTCAACTTCTAACGCATTCGTCTCCGTGACTAGTGTTTTAACTCTCTGTAATTCATCGTCTTCAAAATCCTATTTTAAACTTGTATTTAATAATTATTTCGTCTTCTTCTCTAGATCCTATGTTTACAGTCTGATTGGAAGGAAGTTTTTCCATATTTGTTTTGGTCTTTCTGGGAATATCCTGCCAGTTGGAACATTATATAGTACGACTATAGGCAACCTGTCATAATTCATTCTTGAGACATAGTTAAACCATTTCTACCTCTTTGATACTCATTCATTTATTGACTGAATTTCACAATGTTATCTGAATGTATTCATTTCTGATTTTATCAAATCTTGTTTTCCGCATTATTTTCCTAAGTGATAACATTTATAATGTATTCAACTTTTTTTATGTTTGTTTCAGCTTTTGTTTCAGAAGCACAGTTAAAAACAAGTCGAACTATCATCATCAACAACAAGGATTAAGTCCAATGGCCTGTTCCGATCTCATTATAAGTCGAATTGGTCCTTCCATCTCTTCAATGGTCTTCCCAACATACTTCTCCCTTTTGGTTTATAATTATACATTCTTCTTGGTATGCGCTGTTCATTCATTCGTAATACGTGCTGGAGATAATCATTTTGATAATATTTTATTCTTTCACAGAGATTAAATATATTAAGTTCTCTTCTTATATCTTCGTTTTTCTTTTTATCGGTCCTTTGGTATCCTGCTATTGCTCTCAACATCTTCATTTCAACAGCATCTATTTGTTTACTATCTGCTTTTCTTAATGTCCAGATTTCACATCCATAGATACAGGTCGAACTATTGATTATAAATTCATACTTTAGATTTTGTTCTTAGATGTTTATTCCTCCGAATTGCATCGTTCCTTGCTGCTTTGTTCGTTTGTTTCGTTATCTCTGATTGTAAACCCCGATTGCTCGTACGTACTGTGGTCAGGTATATAAAATTCATAGTCTGATCTAGAATTTTCACTTGTGTTTTTAATTGTCATCGTTGTCGTTCTTTCGACACCACTGGAAATCTTGATTTTAATAATTTAATAAAGTAATATTTTCATCTAATTAATATATTATTGAAATCTGCAACCACGTTTGTGTTTACCTTTACAATGTCGGAATATTAATTATCAAAATATTTACCTTTTTTAAATAACTTACGCTTTCTAATGCTTGCAATAGGCCTATAATAGTATTTTCTATTCTCTATTATACAAATTTCCCATTTCGGTTACCATGTTTTCATCTGAAAATCCCAGCGTTTCAAATATATTCGCAATTTTGATCTGATAATCTTGCTGTAGTTCATTATTTATTCCATTTTTAATTTTTTCAAATTCATCTTCAGTGTTTGTACCTCTTATTAACAATAACCGTTCTGTGATTTTCACCGCAACCAGATGATGATACGAATTACATTATTTCTCTCTAACAGATCTAACTTCGAATATACAAATAAGGCAGCTATTATCTACTAATACATCTTTCGATTCTTCTTATATAGCAAGGTGGTTGATAAAAGTATACTGTCCTTACTATCTTCTTGAAGACTGAATTTGCATATTGTATGCCTGAATATATCTTCCAGTCCCAAATTTGCATTAATATGTCATAAATAATATTCAAATGTTATCGTACAAGTCTATCAAATACGCATTCGAATTCTTCATTCAAGTCGGCTTTAATTAGTTATTCTTATCTTCTGTAGAGTCGGCCGCGGTGGACCAGTGGTTATGCTTCTTGCCTCTGGTCCCGAGTCTGAAGATTTTCAGGCTCGTAAAAAATCCTTAAGCCTGAATGAAAAGGCCTCTAAGCAAAATTTACCGAATTTCCCGTCCTAGTACTACCTTGGTTTCCTAGATGTCAGTATGAGGCGGAATGCTTGACCACGGACCATTCAAAATGACATCTATACGAAAACAAGTGTAACTAATTATATTATTTTTGGTCTGGACATCTTACCTCAATATTAATGTTGATTTGTTCTTGGACATGTTTCAAAACAATTCTGTTTTATCGTCAGCTTTCCCAGACCAAAAATAATATAATTAAAATAACCTCAAAATAGAACTTCCTAAAATTAAATATTAAGTGTAACTAAATTAGTATGGTTCAAATTCTTCCCTGTAGGGGGAGAGCACCTAAATCTCTGCAAAGGAAAACATAGGCTTATAATACAATTCAAAATCTTCTGTAGAACCAAAAAAAATATTATTGAATCAGGATATCCTTTTCAATAAGGTATGATATCTATCGAAAATGGACGTAATATCTCTGATAGCTGAGAGGATTCGGTTTTAGACTAATACATTTGTTACGAATTTTGATCTCGTAGTATAACATAACGTTTTACGATCATGAACTATCACCCCTGGCCATGTAGTTTCCTACAAGGCGATTGTATCGAAGAGATCCAGTTGAAGGCAATTAAAAAAAATATATATATATTTATATATATATATATTTATATATATATATATATATATATATATATATATATTTATATATTCTATATATATATATATATATATATATATATATATATAATATATATATATTTATATATATATATTATATATATATATTTATATATTTTATTTATATATATAATTGATATATATATATATATTTATATATATATATATATATTCATTTAATTTTTTTAATGTAGTTAATGCAATTCTTTAATTAAAACGCGTTTGATATAAAGTTATAAATATTTGATCTAATTTTGGCATTGTTACCTGAGAAAGTTGATAGCAACCACTATTCCATTACGTTATCCACAGCCCTCAAAACACGATTATATACAGGGGTAGTCAGAAGGAAGGAACAGGCTTCAAACATTTATTTCTTCCAAACTACAAAAAATAGAAACATATTCAAACGTTTCTAGAAAGAGAAAAGTTTTAAGTTCCGATTACGGCAGGGTTGGTGCTGTTAGATTGGAAGAGGAGGAGCAGACGATCAACTTCATCACCGGTGACCTCCCAGGTCACCAAATCTAACCCTGTGTGATTTTTATATTTAGGTTATATAAAAGACCGTGTTTTTATCCCCCCTATGGCGGACACTCTTGAAAAACTGCGACATGGAATTGTTGAAGCTGTGAATTCCATAACCAGAGACCAGAGAACGTTGGAATTGTGTTTATATTTTTTTGTAGTTTGGAAAAAATAAATGTTTGAAGTGTGTTCCTTCTTTCTGAATAGCCCTGTATATATATTTTCTTAATTATAGACATCTTAAACGTTAAAGGTCACATAGCGTCTGTTTATTTATTTATATTTTATTATTTTCTTTGATGTGGTGATGCGCTGAATATGAGCAAATGTGTCCTAATAATTCTATTTCAATCTAGCATCTGATTTGATGAAAACGCGGAGAAAGACTCAGTTTGGTCGGCACCGAGATTTGAACCTCAGACCTATCCAATTAAAGTCTCAACCGCAACTGTTTGAATCAACGTTCTTCATCACAATTTTATACAATGTACTGACTAACTAACTTATTGACACTAACGAACCCGTAGGTGCATGATCACGCTCTCCATATATCCTTATTCTGAGGTAATGTTTTCCAATCATCCCTTGTTTAATCTACTTCTCGCAAATCGTCTTCTTCTTCTTTACGGTTTAGGCTTATTTACTAGCCTGTTCCGGCTCCAAATTGCTGTTCTTTCCATCTTTTCTTTGGTCTTTCCAAACTTCTTCTTCATCGTGGTGAATAGCTGTATGCTGCTTTTGGTATTCTATTCTCAGTCATCCTTGCCAAGTGTTCTTTCCAGTTTGTTCTGTATTTCACTATTGTTGTGTTTAGTTACTCTGCTTTTAGTTGTCTTATCTCTGTGTTGTTTTTTGTCTGTTATTTGATATCCTGCTATTGGTCTGAGGAATCTCATTTCAGCAGCTTATATTCTGGCAGATTGTTGTGTTGACATTGTCCATATTTCGGATCCATAAGTAATAATAGACACTGCCATTGTTTTGTATAATTTCATTATAGAGTCTTTCCTGGCTTTATTTTTCAAAGTTCTTTTTAGTGTTCCTGTTATATAATTAAATTTATTTAGTTTATTATTTATATCTGTTTCCGCTGTGTATGATATTTCGCAACCTAGGAAGTTAAATCTTACCACTTGTTCTATTGTTTTATTTTCTAATATTATCTTTGTCCGAACTGGATGAGCGCCCTTGAAGGCCATTGTTTTTTATTCCTCTGATGATATTTCCATGTTGTATTTTTTTATGTTTCTTCCCTCAAATCATGGTTAAAATTATTCTCCCACCTCATTCTTGATCTGCCAACTGGGCGTTTTCTCTCTGATTTTCCTACAAGAATTTCCCATGTCCCTCTTTCATTCTCCATTTGTGCCACATATCCTGCCTATCATAATCTACGGGACTTAATTTTTCTTATTATATCTGGTTTCCTATAAAGATAATGTAGTTCAGTGTTATAGACTCCATTCACCTGTCTGTTCGTCTCTCTTCGGACCAAAAAATGTCCTAAGTACTTTATTTTCAAATACTCATAACATTTTCTCTTCCCTTAAAATATAAGTCCATGTTTCGCATTTTATACAATATACATGTAAGAAAAATCTAAAATAAATTTTTCATTGCCATCTGTTTCCCTCTGAATTCTTCGAAAAACAACAAAACAATTGTTGTAGAAACGTTTACTTAGCATTCTTGCAATATTAGTACGTAATATATTCCGTCATAAATTACATTTAATTTTATTAGTAATAATTTGTAAATTCAAAATAGTATTTTAAGTATTTTAATGCTAGAAAAGCATAGAACCTTACATGTACACACAGTCGTGCAAACCGTGTGCTCGCTTACGTTTACGTGATAAACATTCACTCGTGCAGATTATGCATTAGTTGCATAATAGTATATTACGATGCGAGGTTGGGAAATGGTTTTTTTACAGACGCGAGGAAATGTTTAAGAACCGAGCGATAGCGAGGTTTTTAATTTCCGAGATTCTGTAAAACACTTTACAAACGGCGATGTACATTATTTTTTACGCGATGGTGTTTTCAAAATAATAAATAATAGTAAAATAATTACATCTTTGTTGGAAATATTTGCGTTCATTATAAACAACTGACTAATTTTAACAATGTGGGCAATGTTTATTAGTTGAGACTACAGCAGGTCATGACACCAGTCAGTCATAAAATGGCCGCAAGTACGTATTTATTGTTTTATATTGTTTCAAATAAAGTTAAGTTCATTTAAATGCAGTGATTAGTTTCGTATAATGTATATTAACACTACCTTTTGGATATATTTTTATAGGCCTATAGATTTTACGTAGTATACATAAAGGACAGTGGTTTTACTTCATGCAAGAAGTTTGTAATATGTAATACTACAGTATAGTTATTTAGGTAGGTAACCCCGAATTGTAGGAAGTTGAACTTTTAATCATGGTCGCTATTGCTGTATGTACAACAAAACGCACTATCGCGCAAAAATATCTATTATAATTATCATTCTGAAGTGCATGAATTCCATTTATAAGCAAATGATCTCTCAGAGAAAATAGCAGGAAATTCGTAAATTAATAACATGAAAAATTTATTCTGCAAATTCAATTTTAATTGAAATGTAAATGTTTATATTTTTTCAACTAAAACTGGATGTGAAAGGATTAAGTTAACTTGTGACTTTTAGTTTCCCCTATGTATTCATCTTCTAGTATAGTCCTTCAATACTGCTACTAGTTCAGATTCAAAGTTAAGTAAAGCTGAGTCATTCCTGCTATCATGCTCGTCTCTGGTTCCCAGTTCAAACCCGGCTGGGGTCAGTAGATATTTCAGGGAGTAATAATCCTGGGTATGGCTTTCTTTGGAAGGAATGAAACCGACGAGATTCGTATAAAAATGAATTACTACTACTGGTACTGCTACTTCTCCTATTACTACTACTCCTACTATTAATACTCCTACAGTCCAGTTCTGATAACTGTAGCCGTCTTGGTACGTGGCAGGAGGGAACATTGCCGAGTGGGGGAGGGTACTAGTAGTCAAGCAAAAAACATTTCTTATATTAATAATAATATTACTAATAAAATAAATTGTTATAAAAACGGCTTCTACATGATGTAGTACTATTGGCCGATAGCGAGGAGATACTAAAGGACAATACGCACACACTAATGAGTAACACTAAGAAATTAGGACTGAAAGTAAATATCAATAAAACTAAATACATGGTCACACATAGAAATGCATTATATAATGGAATTGGACAGCTAATGACAAATGAGGGAAATTTTGAGGAAGTGGCTGAATTCAAATTCCTTACTTACTTACTTACTTACTCACTGGCACTATCGAACCCGTAGGTTCATGGCCGCGCGGACATAAGCTCTCCATGCATCCCTATCCTGAGCTAATGCTTTCCAATCATTCCCTGTATAATCTACTTCCCTCAAATCATAGTTAATGTTATTCTCCCACCTCATTCTTCGTCTACCAACTGGGCGTTTTCCCTCTGGCTTTCCTATAAGAAGCTTCCATGCAAATCTTTCATTCCCTATACGTGCAACAAGTCATGCCCATCGCAGTCTACGAGACTTAACTGTTCTTATTATATCTGGTTTCCTATAAAGACCATTGAGACGAATATGATACGGCCCTAATAGTGATTAAGGAATATAAGAAATGAATAAATAATGAAGGAATAGAATATAGTTAAAAATAAATTAAGTTTCATGTTGGTAAATAGTTCTCACAAGAAGCGGTTGAAACCCTAAGTAAAAGAGGTCATAAACATGTAACTCCTCAAATTAGACCTGAAATCCTTAAGCTGGGTCTAGCTTCAAAACTCACGTTTGGGAGAAATGTCAAACTCCAAATTTACAATCGCGAAAAGCCCAAGCTGGCAAACACTCCCTAGCCGTGAGAATAAAAAATCAAAAGGTAGGTTGTGGTTTAAATAAAATCGTTGCTTCCTTGGAGGACATGTGATTGAATATTTCAACCAATCACAATGATAGTTAGGGTATAGACCATATATGGGAATAATTGGTCCTGACTTCGATACGGAACGTCATTTAGGGACAAAATTAAAGGACACTGATACTCAAACTCGACACTTCGTAGGAAGAAGATCTTGAATATATGGTTAACAATGTCTTGTAACAACGATTACGGACTTCGGGACAATTTCTCAAATTTCATACGTCAATTGCTTAAGCTCGAGTCCTCATTAGTGAAATATCGAAGACCAGGAACATAAAAGTTTTATCTTTACAGTGTAAAGTGCATTTAAATTGACAGAGATTAATTAAATAAAATAATTCAAATAATTAGTGATTGTCTGTTCCCACGCAATTCTCCTTCCGAACCCGTTATAGATAGGAGTCTCAGCGCTCACCCTGAAACAGGAACCGACTAGCTACCGAGGAAGGGCAAGTAAGACTCCACAATTAAATCAAAGTGAAACACTTAGTGACATTTCACTGCCTCCTATAAAATACTGCCCCAAAGTGTCGCCCAACGAAAGGGTCTTTTTTACAGTGACAAAGTGTTTTTTTCAACGTGAGTGCATTCAAAATAAGAGCGACTCACGAAAGTTGTGGACTGAACATCATGATCCAGCAACAGGGTGGAAGACAACTTTCTAACCACGAGATGGAAGGAGCAGCCAGGAGTGGACAACAATCCAGGAGCAGATCAACCTAGATAACCGATGGCGGATCTCTACAAACCTGACGTAAGACAAACAAATGAAGATATACCAAGATAAAGTGACAGATTTGTTAAAAAAAATAATAGAACATAAAAGTTGTCAAAAGACGGAAAAATAAAGGATGTGGAAAATTAACAAATTAAACGAAAGTGTTAGAGTGTTGAAAATAAATGTTTTCGATTTGAAGAAAAAACCCAAATTCCACAAAAAAAAGTAATACATATATATAAAGGTATTAACATTAATAATAGTTCTAATAATTTAAGGAAAATATTGGTCTTGTAAACCAAAAATAAGTGACGTTCCTACTATCCCCGCTCAGGCTCCGAAGATGAAATATAGGGTTCCAATATCCTTATGATTAGTTGAAAATAATCATCGTTTCATGAATAACATAAAAAAATAATTTTTGTGGATAGAAAATAAATATTAATATTAATAAATTGTAGAATAAAATAAATAATGGAAGGAAATAATGAAAATGTAATAGAAGGGCATGCGTCATTAGGAAATAGGCCTTATGATGATGTAGAAGCAGGGACAAGGCATAATGATAGCCTGAACACCCCCTTAAATGGAAATGGAGATGATTCAAATAGAATAAATATGTCGCAGAGCGACGTTCGAAACCTCATATGGCAAATACAAGAAATTGTTGGTAATAATTTAGAGTCGTTTAAGAAAGAATTGAGGGAAGAAATGAAACAATGTCATAAAGAAATTAGGGAAGAAATGAAACAATGTCATAAAGAAATTAGGGAAGAAATGAAACAAAGTCATAAAGCAATGAGGGAAGACCTGAGCAATTTTAGATTAGAAATAAAACAAACTCGAGATTCTGTAAAATCAGAAATTCAGGGGACAGGAGAAAAATTTACCACTAGTTTAGCAGGAAAGGGTGAGATAGGTAGAAATAATTATGATGAAAGGGAGACAGGAATATATGAAACTCCCCAAGAAAATAAATGTAAAAGTAACAATGATATTGGTGTGGTAGTTACTACAACAGGTGAAAGTACTGTAGATCAAACTCAAAGGGACTTAGATAGGGAAATGACACTTCAGAATGAGGGAAAAGAATGCGAGCCAACTATTATAGATGTAAACAAAATACCTCAAACCAATGATGATGAATTACATGGAAATATATTTAAATGCAATAATGAAATGCATGTTGTTAATGAAGTTAAATTAAATCAAAATGGAACAACTGACCTGATGATTTCGGCACAGCCAAACATCCGTTCAGTATTCCAAGTTGAAAATGTGGATATGCAAAGTAGATGCATGGAAAAGATACGAACAAAGTATGAAAAGAAAAACAAGAAAAAGGTAGTACGTAAAGAAAATATGCGTAAGTCATACCGCGTAATAAAGAAGCGCCAAATAAATAGGAGGAAATGGTCGAAAACAGTCAATACGTTAGATTCAAAAGTAACATAATGAAGTACTGTACTAAATTAGTGCATGATGAGAGGAAATGTATCTAGAAAAATATCGTGCTGAAATATTTGATCCGGGCGCTAATTATCGCAAAATGGTAGAATGCAAAATTCATACTATCCTGTTAGAATGGATGTAATATCAAGTAGACAATTAACATGCATCTGCATTGTATGCACAACAATTAAATAAATGTGTAATTAAAAAGTAAGAAATATATTAGTATGATAAATGCAAGAAGTGTTGGTCATGCATATATCAGATTAATATTAGGAAAATTGAATGAGAAATAGTTTAAAAGGGTTTATATTGGTACTCACTAGAGAACATAATTGAGACTAGATAAATGTTGACGAAAACAGAGGAAGAAAATTTAAACTTACAGAGGGAGCGAGAGGCACCACCCCGCTTTATAAAAAAAAAAGAATAAAAATAATTAGCATGTATATTTGCCTTAATCTAAAGCGTGAACAAGAACAGAGACGATGATAATAATAAATAAATTGTGAAAATTATAAAGAAACGAACAGCTGATCGTAGCGGGAATATGTAAGAAAACGTTGAACCCAGTCTAGAATAGAGATAAAAATCAGTTCACTAAACTTAAAATGTTTGTAAAAGATGAAAGAGTGCGAGTGAGACGGAAATAGGCACTCCCTTCACAGGTACAAAATTCATTTGTCGAAAACAAGTTACGTACCCAAATACGATGTGAAACGAAGGAAATGAAGGTTTAAACCAAACTTTTAAATATCATTGAAATATATATAATTAAATATGTGCTATTATAACTTCATAGTTAATGTTCTAAAAAAACCTAATATTATTCTTAAGGAATAAAATGGAAGCGTTATAAGCATACGAAAATTTAAGAAAGAGGTTAAGGCATCGTCCTTTTAACAGTTTATGATTGGTGACAGATAAAAAAATATAGCGTAGACAAAGTGAAAGAATTAAGTAATACAGGATCAAAGCCCGAAGGAGGCGTTTATATTATGTCCTTTTAAATGATAAACGTTCGCTCATATGGTAGCGAGAATTGTTATGGGTAGATAGAGCGACATGATTTTGATTCGACCGGTGTTGTCGAGTTGTTTACTAATGAAATATAAATTGTCGTCAAAAACGAAATTGACGAGTATGAGCTACGATGATATAAAATTCTGTATACAACGACGGTTCTGCGCGTATGAAATGTGATATTATGTTACCGACAAGTAAATCAATAAGGATAATTTCCACCTTAATCGATTGAATAAAAATAATATGCGAATGGTGAATAAAGGAGTTCTATAAAGAATAAATAGATTTTCAACGTATTGTGAAGATCAGTCAGTGAACATGCTGAGAATAAACTTTCAATGACCACAGCTAAGGGAGCGCCTATTTAAAAAAAAAAGATAGATTTACAAATGAATTATTATGATGAATCGTGAAATGTTCTGAAAACTGAGATCGCGATATAAACATATATGATTCTTATTAAATACCGATATACTTATTTATAAAGCATAATCATCGGAAATTACATAGGAAACTAATTAGTAAAGTTACCATTTGATTAAAAGAGGGCAAATATTAAGATCTATGTCTCATTAAATAAATAAATTACCCAAATAGAATAAATTAGTAGTTAATTAGAATAAAAAAATGTTAGTTTATAATAAGTGAGTTCCAGTGCATATGCAAAGTGTGAACCATGGAAAGTGCGAACGATATAGAGGGATGATATAAAAAAAAATGTGCATGACATTGCAAAAATAAACTGAGTGATATATGGAAAACGTATTATGCGAAATTACCCCCTAAGTAAAAGAGGTCATAAACATGTAACTCCTCAAATTAGACCTGAAACCCTTAAGCTGGGTCTAGCTTCAAAACTCACGTTTGGGAGAAATGTCAAACTCCAAATTTACAATCGCGAAAAGCTCAAGCTGGCAAACACTCCCTAGCCGTGAGAATAAAATCAAAAGGTAGGTGGTGGTTTAAATAAAATAGTTACGTCCTTGGATGACATGTGATTAAATATTCTAACCAATCAAAATGAGAGTTAGGGTATAGACCATATATGGGAATAATTGGTCCTGACTTCGATACGGAACTCATGAGGACAAAATTTAATACACTGACACTTATACTCGACACTTAGAAGGAAGAAGATCTTGAATGTATAGTAAAAATATCTTGTAACAACGATTATGGACTTAGGGAAAATCTCCCGAACTCATAAGTCATTTGCTAGTCCTCATTAGCGAAATATCGAAGGCCAGGGACGGAAAAGTTCTATTTTTACTGTGTAACGTGCATGTAAATTGGCAGAGGTTAATTAAATAAAATAATTCAAATAATTAGTGATTGTCTGTTCCCACGCAATTCTCCTTCCGAACCCGTTATAGATAGGAGTCTCAGCGCTCACCCTGAAACAGGAACCGACTAGCTACCGAGGAAGGGCAAGTAAATTCACAATTAAATCAAAGTGAAACCCCAGTGATATTTAACAGCCTCCTCCAAAATACTGTCCCACCATGTAGTTCATTGTTATGGAGTCTTCTCCATTCACGTGTCAGTTCATCTCTCTTTTGTCCAAAAATTTTCCTAAGTACTTTATTCTCAAATACTTGTAATCTCGTTTCCTCCCTTAAAGTAAGAGTCCATGTTTCGCATCCATATAATATAACTGGTAGAATAATAGTTTTATATATTTTCAGTTTAACGTTTTTTGAAAGGAGTTGGGACATCAAGAGTCTCTGCAATGCATAATAGCACGCATTTTCAGAATTGAGCCTATGTTTAATTTCTTTGTGCATCTCATTCCTATTTGTGATTATTGTTCCTATACATAGGAGTAAATGGTATGAACATGTCTGCAGAATGGATACCAATAGATTGCCTTAGGCAAAGTCTGAAGTATCAATCAAGAGAAGGAAAAAGAGATCGGGGACGCCCACGAAAGAGATGGACACAGCAGCCGGAAAGAACCAAAAAGGTTTAATCCTTCAATAATAAGAAGAAGAAGATAATTATGTTGTACAGGAAATGGGATACGTAACTCCCTTACAATCTAATACTCGTAAACAGCAACACTATAAACTTGTTTCACAATTTATTGTTCTCTAGTAAAAGAATAATTACAACTATCTTGCAAGAATGCTAACTATATATGTCAGTACAATGTAGACGTAGGACAGGTTTATTTCGGTAACTTCATGTAGAGATGCTTGTATAGACAGTTAGAATTTTTATGTATCTGATGCTCAGAACTTGACAATAAATCCACATTTCTTCTGGCCTCCCAATATTAAGTAACAAAGCTTGCATTTTTATTCAAAGCTTGCTATGATTTAAAAGTAAACGCATTCTTTTGATTTGCTATTGTAATTATATATCCATCCATCCACAGTAATTTTGCCAGAGGGCAGATCTTTCACTGCAATCATAGCATTTTCATGCTATGTTTTAGAGTTTTACTGGGGGATTATAGGTGTGGTAGCTTCCCGTTGCTTTCCACGCCGGTGAAGGCTGATGTTGATAATGATAAGGAAGATGAAGATGGCTGGATGATTTTCGGAGACCGTTGAGCCCTAAGCTTCCTGACATTTTGTCTTGCAGGTGAGGAAAAAACCCGAAGAAAACCCTCGCCGAAGAGCCTGTCCCGACCGGGAATCTAACCCGGACCTGCTGCGTGACAAGGCAGCACGCTACTCGAGACCACAGCGGTGGACTGTAATTATAAATACTTACTTATTTACTCACTGGTACTATCGAACCCGTAGGTTCATGGCCGTGCGGACATAAGCTCTCCATACATCCCTATCTTGAGCTAATGTTTTCCATTCATTCCCTATATAATCTACTTCCATCAAATCGTAGTTAATGTTATTCTCTCCCACCTCATTCTTGGTCTACCAACTGTGCGTTTTCCCTGTGGCTTTCCTACAAGAAGCTTCCATGCACGTCTTTCATTCTCCATACGTGCAACATGTCCTGCCCATCGTAGGCTAAGAGACTTAACTTTTCTTATTATATCTGGCTTCCTATAAAGACCATGTAGTTCATTGTTATGGAGTCTTTTCCATTCACCTGTTTGTTCATCTCTCTTTGGTCCAAAAATGTTCCTAAGTCCTTTATTCTCAAATACTTGTAATCTCGTTTCCTCCCTTAAAGTAAGAGTCCATGTTTCGCACCCATGTAATATAACTGGTAGAATAATAGTTTTATACTGTAATTGTAAATATAAAAGAATAATACAAATATCTCTAGAATTTTGTTATATAATTTCGCCTGATGAAGTGTTCAGTGAACTGTTTTTAGTTGAGTAGTCGTTGATATAAGATTGTAGGGATTTCCAGAGACGGGTAGTCGGAACAAGGATGGATGAGGAATAGTGGGATGTTTGATGTAGAGGTACAGCTAGAGTTACCTATATATATACTTATTAACTCTAGCGTGTGATACTTGAATTGATCACAGTGTGAGGTGATCTTGTAATGTTATTGTTTTATCTGCGAAGAGATATAAAGGTTGGTCACATGTGTTGAGATCACCTGAAACAACACACAACGAGGAAAATAAGAGAAAGAAAATAAATTTGGTAAGTTGTGACAGTGCGCTCTGTGAGCTGGAAACACATCTTCAAACAGAAGACTGTCAGGCACAGGTGAGGTTGGTATACACAGTTCAGCTTTACAAGGGACCTCACTTACAAATAACAAAATTTGTTCTCTAGTTTTTAGAAAATACACCAGGAGTTTTTACCTTCAATTACTATTCTTATAGAGTAGATATATCATACAGCATTCGCCGTTTTACACTTAATTCAGCCTTTTCTTAAAATAAGAAAGCACTTTTTAATCTGATATATTTTATATATTTTCTGGATTACTTTTTTTCGAAACATTTTCTCCCTTCATGATATTTTAGTGGTATCATCCAGAATATCCAATATTTCATTATTACATTACAAACAGTATTGTATAATGTGTAATATCATGATGCATTAACATGATTGAATAATTAAATAATTAAATATCATGTTAAACGAATTTGAACAATGATGGACTTGCACACGTAGTGTAAACGTACTGAATAATTTAACGTGAGAATTGAGCCTTGTGCCACTTCTGTCGTGTGAAATCGCCACGAAATTGTTCCTTGTAGTGGGCCGCATGGAAAACATCAATACGGTGTGCGTAATGAAGTCATGTGGCGTCCAAAATGTGCGTTAACAGTTCACAAAAACTTAATTTCCCATAAACATGTTCGATACAGTTAATCATATTTTGCTAGATTTAATTTATGGTTGACTTCTTCTAACCTCTCATGCCCAACGAAACGTTTTTTTTTTATTTAAGGAATTATGATTATGTTTAAAACATCATCATCATAGTACATTCACGAATTTAGGCCATTTGTTGACCTGTTTCGGCCTCAAGAGAAACACAATCCAGAAGTCTTTTGAGTGGACGTCCTGGTCTTCTTCTTCCTGCAGGTTGATATCTTAACATTAGTTTGGGTATTCTGTGATCTTCCATTCGATGAACATGTTGTATCCATCTTGACTTATAATCAGAAATTTTGTTTTCTAAAGATTCCATGTGTAAAAAGATGTCTATGTTTAAAGCATACAAATAACAAAAACTCAGTCGCCAAACAGTAAATTTAAAATAAAAACATCGAAGTGTTTCAACAGCTATGCTGTTAAAATAAAAACATCGACGTGTTTCAACAGCTAAGCTGCCATTATCAAGACTGAATGATGATTGAATTAAAAACCAAATCCTACAGAATATTTTTATTCAATGTGATTTGGTTTATAAATCAATCATCACTCTGACTTGATAATGGCAGGCTTAGCTGTTGAAACGCATAAACTACTTTATTTTCAATTTACTGGTTAGTGACTGAGTTTTTACTGGTAATGTTTTAATATTTTTCATCTGAAGAAGCAATTCTTTTCCCACGTTGTGATGACGTTTTGAAGTGTGCCCGATGTTGTAGTAACATTTTGGATTAGTGTCCCAAAAAGTAAAAAAGAATTACTGGTTCAGGTTGGGTTTGATTTTCGGTAGAGCTGGATTCTATTCTTAGGGTCGGAAGTTGGTACACAGAATAGGAAAATACTTCACAATCACTGAAAACTGTTTCTTGTAGAAATAATTGTAAATTTATTTACTATTTAATTTCCCAGCAGATCAAGTAAATATATGTGGTATTATTCTTCACCGTCAATTAAATTAAATTATTTTCTTTTCCTGAATCAACTATTCTTCTGGTATTAAATATCACATTTTATAAAGAGAGCTGTTATTGCTTCTATCCTTGATGAAAGTTGTATGCTGAATGACCAGTGTAATTATATATAATTTTAAAGAACATTATTACATCACATGATTTTATATTTAAATTATATTGGTTAATATAATGTTTAAATTTGATTTGTTAAATCAAAAAGTTAATTGTTTTAACATCCAATCAGAATTTAGTATACTTTTATTTAAAAATAGTAAGTTAAGCAGGTTTCTTATTACAGTTATAACAGAAAACTTTATATTTCTGACAACAATGACAAAATAATTTTAAAAGCATTATTTAGAAAGACTTATGTGATACAATTTCTTGAATTGTTACTGAGACATTTTTATTCAACAATGAATTATTTTGATGTTTTTCTCTATTTAAGTTATATATAAATATTAAAAGAATTTTAAAGTATAAAATTATTAACTTTAACTTCCATATTTATTATGATATTAAAATCCTGCTATACATCACCATGAAGATCCTACATATTAATATACATTTTGATTAGTTATCCTTTTAAAAATAATATATATCCATCCATAGTAATTCTGCCCGAAGGTAGGTCCTTCACTGCTATGCCTGCAGCTTTACTAGGGAATTGTAGATGGTAGCTTCCCGTTGCTTTTCACACCGGTGAAGGATGATGATGATGATGATGATGATGGCCATATGATTTTGGGAACCGTTTGGACCTTAAAGTTTTCCTGGCATTTGTCTTACAGGTGAGGAAAAACCCCAATAAAAACCTCACCCAGAAAAACTACCACGACCGGGGATCGAACCCGGGCCCGCTGCGTAACAAGGCAGCACGCTACCTCGAGACCACAGCGGTGGACCATATATATATATATATATATATATGTAAAGTAAAGTAGTCCCACTACAGGCCTCGGGAAGCCCTTGGGGTAGTGGGAGGTTAAGGCTCCCATGTTTTCTAGACAATCAGCACTTCATGTCACCCGGGTTGTCAGCCCTGCGTGACGGCCGCCTTTACCCCCAGAACAAGCGTCTGGTACTCATTTCCGCTAGAGGCTGAGTCGGCCTCAGGGCCATAGTGCCGCCAGAAGGTTTTGGTCAGTTTAAAAATCCTGACCCACCGGAACTTGAACCCTCGATCTTCCGACTTGTGTACACATATATACATATATACATACATATTATATGTATATATACATATATATATATGTTTAAAATCTTTTCGGCAACAACAGCCACCTCAAATATTCTAAATAGTTATTTCTTAGGATAAGTATTTCACTTTGAGATTTTTCGAACGTTGGACATACTGGCATATCGTTATCGTCCATGATTTTAAGAATTTTTCATGACTTCAACCTAATCCAAGTGAGAACAGATATTCATTTCCTTCAATCCAATAATATGTAGTTCTCTTCTTCTTAATAAGACGCTACAGCTTGAATTGTAGAATGCTTTGGCCTTCTCAACGAGTTATTTCCACACTTTTCTATTCTGGACACATTTGTTGCAATTTTTTATCTTGATACAATATATATCATTTACATCATCATTCCCATCTTTTTTTTGTCGTGCAATATATTCAGGATTAATGGCTTCCATTTGTAGATCTTTTTTTTTACCATCCTTTCATCATCCATTCTATATATGTGTCCAGTCCAGCTTAATCTCTGTGCTTTAATGAAGTTAATTATATTTCTGTTGTAGTTCTTTCTACCAAACCTAATTATGATCTCCATATCTCTCTCTCTCATAAAATATTCACTTTTGCGGAATTATTCCGTTTTTTGTAATAAAAATTCACTTTAATCACTATTTTGTGGATATCTCCTACTTCAACTTCACTAATTACATGAAAATATATATGAAGAGACTTCCAGATTCTCTTGATTATAGTGGCATAAATATTGCCAACGTAATCCGTCCTAACACAAGGGTTGGTAAATGAAAAGTTATGGTGACGTATCTGTATATTGCTTATGTATGTGTAATCATGAATTAATCAGATTTTTGTCGCATCAGATTGGCGCTTGGCTGTCAACAGTGATTGGTGTGTTATATTTTATGACATTCTCATAAAATGTACATTTTACATTTAGTATTATATAACACTGAGCAGCAAAAAATAAACTTTTTTTTGTCTCAGAAAGAAAAATATGCGATTCTGATAGTATTTTTTCTCCAGAATTCAAAAATGATATCGGGTTTTCTCCATCACGCAAGGTTTCCAAGAGACAGGCATTTATAATTTCAAACACTTTAATATTTTCTACATTCGTAACTACACTATATTCGAACATTCGGACTCACCTAGAAAGTAAGAAAAGACGATTTTCTGCTATATTTCGCCTGTGGAGCATCCCTCTTGATGGTCCAACAATAATCGGTCAGCATATTAGGATTCCATTTGCCTTGATATCTCTTTTCCATAGCTGAAATCTCCTGATGGAAGTGTTTCCCGTTTTATTTTACAATGGACAAATGGACGAAAAAAGTTTATTAAAAAATTAATTATTTAATACCGTTAATTGAAATTGAAATAAAAAACTGTGGGTGATGGAGAAATTCCGAATACATATTTGAAAACACGATTAAAACCTACATTAAGTACAACTATTGGTACTCATGAGACAAAAATCATTTTGACCAGTGTAATCGATCGCGATGACGAAAATTTTGATTCTAATGCTTGGTAGGCTATATTTCTGTGTAGCAATACAAGGTAAGTATGTACTGTTTTTTATTGATGCTCTTTAACTACTCAGGTCAGCTCCGACACAATTCAAATCTGTTCGTAAAGGATCGACGGATTTTATTCTGGTGCTCCTTTTTTCAGTATTGAGATTATATTATATATTTTAAATTAAAACACTGTATCCACGGACTTATTTTATTTATTTATTTATTTATTTATTTAGGCATATTTCCCTTTCAAAGGACTCCTTAAACATCCATGTACCCTGGGTCAAAAATCCTGGAAATCGAGACCAGAATTTATTAATTTATTCATTTATTTATCTAGCCTGGTGAGTTAAGGTCCTGTGTGTAGCCTTCTCTTCTACAAATATGTGTAAATATAAAAATCGCAATAATATTATATACTAAACGATGATCTGTCTGAACTGAACAGTAATATAAGTAAGATATATTAATACAATAAACAGTATATTACAGTTAAACGTAATTAAAATTAATAAAACAATATGTCGTCGTGGTAACTGCTAAAGGTTTTTGTCATTTTTTTTAACTTTTCAGTATTCTAAAAAAACCGATTATCTCTACAAATATTAATAATATATTTAACGTGATTATTAAAATTATATTATATTATAATATATTATTCCTGGATGACATAGGACTATTTGTAGAGGTAAATGCTGGTTACGATTATACAATAAAACACAATTCTGATTTTTGGTGACATACGACCTACTGCACTCACCACGACGATATACGCAAAGGAAGGCAGTTTCAATCTACTATACATTAAATAAATACAAAGAAACTAATTAAATGTAATGAATTAATATATATATATATATATATATATATATATATATGTGTGTGTACATAAAAAGACATTAGATAGAAATAGGAATACTGATACATTTTAATACTATTTTTATTAAATAAAGGAAAATCATATAAATTGTTAAAAGAGTACTATTAGTGAGGTGTTTCTGTCAGTTAGTTAAAATAATTCAGTTCGTTTCTGAAAGATGGTAAAGTTTGATGTGACATTAATTAGCCTTGCAGGACAGATTGTAGTTATAAAAAAGGACGCAAAGCGCGAAAATCGCGTTATTATTCAATTCAGAATCTCCTCTATTCACGACTTTTTTCTGAGAATGTAAGTATTAAATCGTATGAAAATGTTAATCTGGCCTATAAAACTCTATGGGTACGAAATACGGACACTTACATTAATGAGACAAAACAAACTAAAATTATTATTTGAAATTGGAGTGGTAAATAGAATATTCCAACACATAAGGCGTGAGATCAGAGGAGGCTTAGGAATGAGACAAATATTTACCTGACTAACTAACTCACTGGCACTATCGAACCTATAGGTTAATGGCCGCGAGGAATAAGCCCTCCATACATCCCTATCCTGGACTAATGTTTTCCAATCATTCTCTGTATAAACTACTTCCCTCAAATCATAGTTAATGTTATTCTCCCACCTCATTCTTGGTCTACCAACTGGGCGTTTCCCCTCTGGTTTTCCTACAAGAAGATTCCATACACATCTTTCATTCCCATTCGTGCCACATGTCCTGCCCATCGCAGTCTACGAAACTTATTTCTTCATATTATATCTAGCTTCCTATAAAGACCATGTAGTTCACTGTTATTTAGTTTTCTCCATTAACCTAACCTATCTGTCATCTCTCATTGGTCCAAAAATTTTCCTAAGACCTTATTCTCAAATACTCGTAATCTCCTTTCCTCCCTTAAAGTAAGAGACCATATTTCGCATCCATATAACATAAATGGTACAATAACAGTTTTATATATTTTCAGTTTAACGTTTTTTGAAAGGAGTTGGGACGTCAAGAGTCCCCAGCACGCATTTCCAGAATTGAGCCTTGCTTAATTTCTTTGTGCATCTCATTGCTAATTGAAATTATTGTTCCTACATATTTGAATTCAGCCACTTCCTCAAAATTTCCCTCATTTGTCATTAGCTATCCATTTCCATTATATAATGTATTTCTGTCCACCGCTGTGGTCTCGAGGTAGCGTGCTGCCTTGCCACGCAGCGGGCCCGGGTTCGATCCCCGGTCGGGACAGTTTTTCTGGGTGAGGTTTTTATCGGGGTTTTTCCTCACCTGTAAGACAAATGTCAGGAAAACTTTAAGGCCCAAACGGTCCCCGAAATCATATGGCCATCGCAATCATCATCATTCATATTCATCTTATCATCATCATCCTTCATCGGTGTGGAAAGCAACGGGAAGCTACCACACCTATAATTCCCTAGTAAAGCTGCAGGACCTGCCTTCGGGCATAATTACTATGGATGGAATGTATTTCTATGTGTGACCATATAACATTTAGTTGTATTGAGAAATAAAATTAATTGTATTGAGTTGATTGAGGATATAGTTCAGTTGGAAGTCTTAGTGAAAGTGACACTGAATCCGCGGTACCCTTAAGTTTGTTATTAAAACGTACGCCGGCCTCGTAAATTAATCTACTTTATTGGTTACAGGTTTAGATTTTTACAATAGATACTGTACAATATATCACTATTCATACTCGTAATAGTTCGGGATGGAAGCGATGGAACTTGCAATTCCTTATCCCAGCGATGTAAAACACGAGCTCCGTGAGACGGTGCGCTCCGAAATGCACCAGGAGCGCTCCGCAGGACAGGTACCGCTACCTGGTGACTAGGTTCAGTTTCACTCGTCAGACGCAATGATAAGCATGGCCATAGAGAAACTTCGAATAGAGGGAAAACTGAGTACAGTGACATCTAAAAAATTTCGGTCGTTTACGATGAACTACAATGTGCAAACTACAATGGTAGCGCTGTTTCGTAGTAGACAGAATACGTAGCGAAATAAAACAAATGCAAGGCACACGGCGTGTTCACTCGGGATTATGGGAAATTAGCCATTTTGTAAATTTACATTTTTAACTGCTATCCTTTCGTTCTATGTAGACGGTACTGTAAAAATTATATACTATTGAAAGTTAAAAATCATTACTTAGATTTTGTTTTACTCTAATTTGTATGTAAATTCAAACTTGTTTACGTTCTTATGTGAATCTATTTTCAAAGATAAACCTACTAAAAGTGATAAAATTCTAACATTTCTTAGCTTAGGAAGAGTGATGTTAGTGTACAGCCATTTCTAATAAACATTTTAAAAATGTGACTTTATAATGGATTTCAATGTACGACATGGCTAAGGTTCTTTAATAAATATTTTATAAAATATGTATGTGAGATAAGGGGGTAGGTCAATTGTACATATTTAAAAGAGCTCATAATTCACGTTTTTAAATTCTAATAAACGAAATTAAATTAAATTAACATGTTTTATTTATTTTCATTCTTCCCTTCTGTTAAAATCAAAGAAAATCTTTAGGTCTGAGAGGCTGAGTACAAATAATTCCATAATTTAAGATAAATTAAAATGTTATTTTTTAAAAGTTCAATTCCATGATTATTCACCAGATGGCGTTATATAATTATAATTCATAATTTTAGCACCAGACGGTGCTGAATTTCATATTAGTACCAGAAAAAATCGAAAAATCTTAGATGTCGTTAGTTCTATACTAGCGCCGCTTGTGGCATGTACGCGAAACTTATCCACTTTATTCTCTGGTACTCTGTGAGCATGGCTACGTTCAGCAAGGAGACCTTGCGAGAATCAAGCCTTCGTATTTTTTTTTTTTGCATAGAATATCTCTCCCAATTTTGAAACGGTTAAATTAGTTAATTCGATGAAAAAACAAGACAAAAACATAAAAATCGCCTTTAAAACTAATAACAAACTCAACAACATCATATCAAACAAAATTGAAGTAACAAATAAAAGACGTTTATAAACTAAAGTACAAAATTGCGATAAGTTTTACATCGGTAGAACAACAAGAACTTTTAACACAATATATACCGGGTAAAAGCTGACGCTACCCCTGGCCGACTAAACCAAACTAGTTTCTTAATTAACCGACCAGGTGGGCTTCTTCGGGTGTATAATTTATTGATAAAAATTGGTTGTAAAATAAACTTTGTTTGGATTTCTGTGAACTTTAATAAAATATAATTTATTATTATTATTATTATTATTATTATTATTATTATTATTATTACTTACTTACTTACTTACTTACTCACTGGCACTATCGAACCCGTAGGTTCATGGCCGCACGGGCATAAGCTCTCCATACATCCCTATCCTGAGCTAATGCTTTCCAATCATTCCCTGTATAATCTACTTCCCTCAAATCATAGTTAATGTTGTTCTCCCACCTCATTCTTGGTCTACCAACTGGGCGTTTTCCTTCTGGTTTCCTACAAGAAGTTTCCATGCACGTCTTTCATTCCCCATACGCGCAACATGTCCTGCCCATCGCAGTCTACGGGACTTAACTGTTCTTATTATATCTGGCTTCCTATAAAGACCGTGTAGTTCATTGTTATGTAGTCTTCTCCATTCACCTGTCTGTTCATCTCTCTTTGGTCCAAAAATTTTCCTAAGAACTTTATTCTCAAATACTCGTAATCTCCTTTCCTCCCTTAAAGTAAGAGTCCATGTTTCGCACCCATATAATATAACTGGTAGAATAATAGTTTTATATATTTTCAGCTTAACGTTTTTTGAAAGGAGTTGGGACATCAAAAGTCTCTGCAATGCATAATAGCATGCATTTCCAGAATTGAGCCTATGTTTAATTTCTTTGTGCATCTCATTCCTATTTGTGATTATTGTTCCTAGGTATTTGAATTCAGCCAATTCCTCAAAATTTCCCTCATTTGTCATTAGCTGTCCATTTCCATTATATAATGTATTTCTACGTGTGACCATATATTTAGTTTTACTGATATTTACTTCCAGTCCTAATTTCTTAGTGTTACTCAATAGTGTGTGCGTGTTGGCCTTTAGTATCTCCTCGCTATCGGCCAGTAGTACTACATCATCAGCATAAACTAACAGCTTATTAATACCATTCAGTTGTAGGCCTTCCTCATTCTCTAAAGATTTATGGCATGCTCTAGTACAAAATTAAATAGTAGAGGAGATAGTGCATCTCCTGCTTCAACCCATTCTGGATTTCAAAAGTGTCTGAAAACTGTTTGCCTACACGCACCCTACTCGTAAGCCATTTAGACACATTCGTATAAGTCTAACTAACTTTTTAGGAATTCCGAACTCCAGCAGGATACTATATAACTTCTCCCTCTTAATTGAATCATATGCTTTTTGGAAGTCTACGTATAGTTGATGTACAGTACCATTATATTCCCATTTCTTTTCTAAAATCTGTCTTATACTAAAAATCTGATCTGTTGTAGACCTGTTTCTTCTAAATGCACATTGATGATCTCCTAGAATGTCATCAATATAGGGAGTAAGTCTGCTTACTAATATATTTGTTAGAATTTTGTACGAAGTTGAAAGTAATGAGATGCCCCTATAGTTGTTGCAATCAGTTTTATCTCCTTTCTTATAAATTGGTACGATAATTGATTCCTTCCATTCATCTGGAAGAGCTTCTTTTTCCCAAATCATACTAAGCAAACAGCGTATCTTGTCCATCAATTTTTCTCCCCCTGATTTTATCAGTTCTGCTGGGATCTCATCTGAACCTGATGCTTTATACATCTTCAATTTTTCAATTGCCATTTCAACCTCAATGCACTTGGCTCTGCGACTAGCATTTCTGCTGTCTGTAACTTATCCTCCTCAATGTCCTGTTCTGTATGTACATTTAATAGCTGATTAAAATAACTTTTCCATCTATTTAATATACTCTTGGAATCTGCAATCATATCCCCATTTTCATTCCGAATTATGTTTGTTCTAGCCTGAAACCCTTTCTTCTCTATACTAATTCCCTGATATAATTCTCTAATGTTCCTATTTTTTGCATTCATTTCAAGATCATTAATCTTCTCTCTCAAATATTCCCTCTTTTTACTCTTTAGTAACTTGGTGGTTTCCCGTCTAACACTACCCAATTGCTCTAAATTTACTTCATTTGGCTCGTGTAACCATTTCATTTTTGCTAGCTTTCTTTTCTTTACAATGTCGGCACATTCCTCATCAAACCATTTCTTGTTTTGCCTCTTTTTTAAACAACCAATGCTTTCTGATGCTGAAAATTTAATAGTATCTCTTATAGCCTCCCATTCTTTATTTATATCAGTTTCTTCTTCGTTTGCCACATTGTCATCTGAAGATTCCGGTATTTCAAATCTATTAGCAATTTTGATTTGGTATTATTATTATTATTATTTATATTATTGAAACTCCAAATATTTTGAAACCCTATTTCGCCACAGAGACATGTTAGGGTTGTAGCTTACTATAACAATATTATACTATACATTGTAAAACAGAAATGGTTTTGGTTTTGAAATAGTGTTGTGAATTAAATAAATCGTCTATAAGTATCTTAGAAAATATGTTATGAATGTGTGTTAGGAATTTCATAAAATATTTATAATAATTTTGGTTCTTAAAAATCACTTCACACATTGAGGCAGAAGCCTCATCACCATTTAAAAGTACGTTCAGCCAGAATCATTGTCTTTCGAATATAGGACAATCAAATAAAACATGTTTTACAGATTGTGTTGATTATTGATTTTTACAATATTATGATCACTGTCTGGATTAATATTAAATCTCTTAAATAACTTCCAAATTTTCCATGGCCGAAAATTAATTGTGTGTATCACTTTGTCCTTGTGGCAATCCTCTAATGAGGAAAGTTTTATATAAAAATATAATAAAATAAAATAAATGCCAAGTGTCAAGTAAGAATGTTCGGGAAGTAGCACCCTAAAAAAGAGTTGATTTATTTTCCTACAGTAGGAACAATAAATATACCCACAATTTATTTCTGTACCAAGTAGAATTAAATCGTGTTTGTTAAAATGGTGTAGAAACACATGAACATTTTAAACATATTCTTATCTTTTGTTTTGTTTGTACGTAGAGGCGTGTAGGTTCTTAATTTTTTTTCCCCCAGGCAAATATTAAATATTGCTGATTAAAATATTTTGAGGTATTATTTATTACTGTAAACCAGTTAATAATATTCATTAATAAATTATTTACTCCTGTTTGTGCGCTGTTTAATATTTCGACTCCTCCTGTTAAAAGCGTTCAAGACAATGGTAGTCTTGCGTACAGGTCCCGCCGGAGAAATAGTAGAATATGGAATTTATTGCCTTTTTTTTCAGAATAAAGAAAATACATATGCATTTACATTGCGCACGGGCCTGGTTGGCCGTACGTGCATTATTTTTCCATGAATAAAAAATAAAACTAATAATATAAACAAATACCTACAAATACACCTGTATCAAAAAACAATAACAGGCTACATATAAGTAAAATCTATATCTACACTACATCACAACAATACATATCTACATTCATCCACATTCCGTACATTAATATTAAAAAAAAATGCTAGAAAACAAATTAGAAAAAAAAGCACACACACATACACCCACACACCCCCACACATATACACACCGCACGCTCATACCCCCCTCCCCCCGTCCCTGCAGACATTAAGTGCACTATCAGACTATTCAACTTATCAGACCTACTTATTATATAACATGATTAAAGATCGAAAACAAAGACCATATTGAGATTCTTCTTATTGTTAATACATATATCCTTAATCTACAATTTTGTTATATCTCAATTTTCTTACTGTACCCAAAAATTTGCATGTTTTTGATTCACTCTCGATCCGTCCTAAAAGATCCCAACACGCCACTCTCCCTCGATCCGACCTGAGAAATCTCTCAGGCAGCATCTGTAATCTAAGTAGAATGCATGCTCCGGAGTTAGTACCACCCTCCGCACGGAACTTGGAGCTCTGAACTATGACATGCCTGCCTTATCCGATTGGATGTCTTTCAGCGGTGAAGCATTAATATGTGTGTTTTTCTCACTTTTTAAATTTTTTATAACATAAAATACAATCTTACGTGAATATTAATGATATTATCATTCTCGGTTTTTATTGCTTTACTACTAATGTTCTAAGATCAAAGTGTCTGTATTATCCAATGGGGAAAGCTGCCCCCAGAGACATATAATGATAACAGGAGCTGAGTAAGTGAAAAAGTACAATTAGTAGGAATTATTAACTGTAAATAGAGTTTTATGGGATCAGAATTCAAGTTCTAAAATAAAAACAAACATTTTAATACAATAATGAGTACATTGACATACGGTGCAGAAACATGGGAATTAAAATATAGAACGATAAGTGAATTAAATTTTGCTGAAATCGACTTTTGGAGGCGTTTAGCTGGAATTTCTGAAAAAAATAAATTAAGAAACAAAAGCGAATGTCCAAGCTTAAATTGTGGATTTCATAAAAAAACCAATTAAAATGATATGGTCATGTAAAAAAGAATGGCAGAAGACAGATTTCCAAGAAGGATACTAGAATGGCTACCACTTGGTAGAAGAAGAAGAAGAAGAAGAAGAAAAGGACGGCTAAAAATAACGTGGATCGATAGTGTTTTGAGCATCATGATGGAAAAAGGATTCTACGAAGTGGATTGAAATGATAGATGTGGAGGTGTACTCCAATAGATTAATCGGGCGCAGCGAGATCTTATTAAATTAATAAAATAAAATGCTACCTTATTCCATAAAAAAAGTAAAGTGTTCCCAAATAGGTCTTAGGATCCGTTTAGGGTAATAGGAGGTTAAGGCACACACTTTTGAAAACAGTGGGGAAATACGCCAGCAGGGTAGTCAGCCCAGTGTGGCGGTTGCTTTCATTCCCACAACACGTGTTTGGTAGTTATTTCCATTAGAGTCTGAGTGGACCCTAGGCTCATGATGCCGTAAGAAGGTTTAGGCCAGTTCAAAAATCGAACCCACGATCTTCCGACGTATAGAATGTTGCCTTATCCATGTGTTAAAAATAATTTCATTAAATAAATTATTTATGCTGCGAGAATTGGAAATGTTATGGGGATCATTTTGAGAATTCTGTCCCAAACATAGCTGATGTCGTTAAACATCTCAACTCATCAGACGCAGTTTCAATCCTTGTAACATATATAAATATATTCACGATGAAGTGTAACAAAACTTTTAATATATTACAAAATGTATCTAACATTTCTTTATACAGTGTGTCCACAAAGGCCTGCTACCAAAAAGATGTAATTTAGCTCGTAAACTATTTGAGATAGCGACATGCGGTTTTTCGCAACATATTCTACATCTCTCAAAGTTTTGTTTACATTTGTTGCATATTGTGATTTAAACGACATGACGACACCACAGGAAAATACCCAACGTGTGTGATGGTAAGCTGAGTCCGGTAAATCACCAGTGCTCTCATATCCGAATGTTATGGCGGTTAACATGTCTAGACACAAAGAAATTCGCTTCATCAGAGAACATCACCCTCTGTATGTACTCATTGTCATAGTCAAATGCGTTCAGCAAATTCAGAACGCCGAGGGAAGTCAGTTGGCAGCGACGATTGCGTAATTTTTACTTTATAGGCCTGAAGATGTAGCCGCTTATGGATGACTTTATGAACGGTTGATTTTGATAAATGCAGTTCCCGTGAAGCATGACGAACCGATTTTTGAGGTCTGAGTTCAAATGCAAGTTGCCCATTGTCGATAGTTTCTTCGCTCAAACCTGGCCGTCCACTCCGTGCCAAATCCATTACACTGCCAGTCGCTAGAAATTTCTCGGCCCATCTAATTATGGATGATTTGGATGGAGGACCTCTTCCATATTGCCGGCGGAAATTTCGCTGAGCAGTTACTGGTGATTTACCTGACTTAGCATACGAACATCACATTGGGCCTTTTCCTGTAGTGTCGTCATTGTCGTTTAAATCAGAATCTGCAACAAATGTAAACAAAACTTTGAGAGATGTAGAATACGTTGCAAAAACCGCAAATAATTTATGAGCTAAGTTACATTGTTTTGATAGCAGGACTTTGTGAACACCTGTATTTTTGTTAGTAAAGACAAAGTTCAAAAGATCAATGCATTTTTAAACCATGTAATGAATTGAATTGAACTCATATTTCCGAAAAATAGCGAGTTTTTTACTGTCGTTTAAACATATGTCTTTCTTTATTTTTATTGTTTAGCTTAATCTCTACTTTATACTTGTTTTTATGTATGCCCCTAAGCCTTACAAGGACATAATCTGTCTGGAGAGGATTTTAAATTCTGGTATATATAATACTTGTTTTACCACGCAAGGATGTGAAGGACCTCCCTGGACGAGCGCACAGCTTAATGCAGCCCACGCCAACTTGTAAGTCAAGTCATGTCATTCATATTAAACAAGGCGAATATTAGAAAAATCAAATGAGTCGTGAATTCTTCTTACCTCATACATCTATGTTTCACATAAACATGCACTTTTCAGCAGTATATTATATAGATTAATAATTTTTCCACTAAATGAAGAGGATTTGAGAATGGATATAATACTTTTGTACACATATCTAACTTAAATTGTTTTAGTGAAGCCAATAAAAAATAAAGTAATTTAAACAGCAAAAAAAGGTTACATGAATACACCACACTACAACATAATTCTAAAAACATGAAACATTCAAGAAATTTACTTACCATCTAGACGTTAACAAATTTCAAAAGATTTTCGAAACAATTAGTGTAACGTTAGCTCCGATTACAAATTCAGCCTGGGTAATCTTCTGTTAACTAATAAAAAGTTAACACCCCAGATAATAAAAATCTGCAATTTAGCAAATTAATTGCAAAGGTTGAAATAAATATATAGGAAAACAAAAAGGAATTTAGCCACTCGCAAAAAAGAACACTTTAGAAATATAAAAAATGGTGAATTCGAAAAAAATCAGCAATAGCAGCACATAGTTTATTAGAGAATCACAGAATTGAAAAAGAAGTCAAACTTTTGAAAAATCCATCTAAACATTTGGAATAAACAGTTTGGCAAAAGATGTACATTCAAAAAACCATACTAGAACATGAATGTTGAGTTTCCGAACGATCCAAATGTGATTACAAAGTTCTTCAAATCAACACCAGATGGCAGTTTAGAAAATGACCGGCATAATGAAGAATCGGCAGTCGTGAAAACAGCTGGGAATGATGTTTCCCGATACTTCAGTTCTAGGGCTATGTTAAAAAACATAGATGTATGAGGTAAGAAGAATTCACGATTCATCTGATTCTTATTAAGAAAACCTCATAATATAAAAATTCCCAACTTTATTATATGAAGAGGAATATTATCATGTGAGTGTTGTAGCCAAATGCTTTTGTAGTGCTATTTAGGCCATAAAATATTCTAACATTTGTCTTGAGGCTAAATGTTGTCAGGTGAGTATCTGGGTCTTAAATATTCTCGAAATTTGTCTTAAATGTGAGAAAAAGCCCAAAAAAGACACTCATAAATGTTGTCCCGACTGGGATTGAAGCCGGGCCTGCTGTGTCCGAAGCAACAACATTACAACCAGATCACAACGGTGTACTAAACAATGTCTAGAATTGATATTTATTTACAATAGATATTTTAAAACATTTTTTCTTGGAAACGACATGACTTGTTCTATAAAAGTCATTTGACGTCATCCCATGTCATCAAATTTTTAGAATGAAATCTATTAGCGTGCGCACGCTATGTCAGTGTTTGAACGAAATGACATCGCAGGGTTGTGTTTTGTTTAATTTCTTGTTCGGAAAATACCTGCAGCGTTCAATGATGAGTATGAAGATGGCAAATCGTGTTCATGTTGATTTTCGTTTGATTCGTAAAAAAAGGTTACTTTGAAGAACTGATGTTACTCCTAAATTAAAACGAGACGTTCTGTTTTTTGTAATTTAAAAACAAAAGAAACATTTTGACGTCATCTCTCGGACAAGTTATGTCTCTGCGATTCGATTTTGTTTGTGTAAGGCGCACTTGTTAAAACAGTCGAATTCAAGCAAACAGAAAATCTCACATATAAAAGAAAGAAGAAAGAAGTATATATTATTTTTCTGGAATCAAATTTTAATTTAAAGCGAGTTTAAAGTTATATTTGTTTTAAGGTTCTTACATAAAACCTTGTGTTTGACACGTGTTTAATATAAACTCTCTTTAATTTTCCATTGTCTGTAATAATAAAGATACTTCATACGAACAATTTAAAATAAAGATTCAGTTAACCGCAATTTTAACAGTCTTATAATTTGAATAAAGATATATACGTACATTCATAACCCACTAGATGTTAATAGTATTAAATGCCTTTGCAAAATACTTGTATATACGCTTAACGCTTATTTTCCGCAATTGATGTTTAGTGTCGGTTTCGGTTTCAAGGTTTCCAAAGTTGAGAAATGAACATGACTTTTTTAAGGAGATAAATATTAAACTTATTTTCCTAAGACATATATAAATATTGTACACCGACAAATTAGTTTTCTATATTTCATTACTTTTCTTTTTTTATGCACATTAAAACCCCATGTATATTGGACGTATGTAATTTTTGTGTTATTTCATCCATAGCTTGCATTGACCAAATAACAGACTAAATGATACGTATCTGCATAGTCCAAATCGTATAAACGTATTCTTGTATTTTCCCGTCTAGAGCGATGACCGATATAATAATTTTTGTATTTGTCTGAGTGTATACTATAAAGTCTACGATAAGGAATAGAATTTTAAGTAACAGCGTTTTAAGTAATAGTAATTGTCAGTAAAAGCGACTTTAAGGAAATGAGTTGAACTCACCTGGTTTAGAATCCAGCCCACAAATGGAGTCGGCTGCTGTCATGTGTGTTGTGTCCAGACCTTCAGAGCCTCCGATTTGCACATAGTCTGGGAGTCCTCTCTTCTCACACTGTGAAAAGCGTTTGTAGCTTCAGACAAGCTAGAATAACTTTTTGCCTGCACATCTCAAATGTAACGTACAGTGGAAACAGATAAAACTAAGAGAATAATCTGTAGGACTTTATATTTCTCGATTTTGAGATTTTTAATGTCAACATTTACGATGTTAAGCTTTTTTTTTAGTTTCACCTCTTTAGTCCTTTTCTTTTTGTCTTGTATGATGTATGATACAGAGTTTTTTCTCACTCTGTAAACAATTCAAGATTAATGTGGTTGGTTTTATTACTGTGTATATAACTGTATTCGCTACTCGTATTTTCATTTTATTTCTCTCTCTTAATGTTAAGCGGCAGGAAAATGATAAATCTCAAACCCCAACGAATTTGCTCTGTCTATTTTATAAACATTTAAATTATTTTAAAACTATTTTAAATCATGTTAAAAAAAACTCTCAATCAATTTTAGTTCACATTAATAACTTAACGTTTAGAGCAAAAACATATTTCAAAATTAATTCTTAGTTTGGCTTTAATATAATAATTATATACAACAATTAATAGACTTATTATTCATAATTCTACTTCAAGATTGAAAATGTTATTAAAATGGACTCTAAATCCATGAATATATCTAGGCTGGTAGGGAAAATGAATATAAATAATAAAATGTGCAAAATGAGATAGTCTACTGATTCATAGTTGGAGAAAAGTGTATCATATGGTCGTAGTTAAGTCTATAATGAACTATGTACTCAGTAAAAAAAACGTTGTAGCAAATTTTTTTTTTAATAATTAATAAGAAGTTTCCCTTGTAAAATGTTTTTTTTACTATAATATTTCCCCCCTAGCAGCCTAGGTATTATCTGGTAGGTGTTTGAGGACATATCGGTACCTTGTGAATTGTGCCAGTTTCCAATTCCAGTCCATTCTTGCTGTTTGCCAGCCCCACATTGAGACTCAATACTTTGACACTTGCTGGATACAGAGTAGTAAGACTGCAATTTACACGTTTGCCGTAGTTCCTTAGTGTGTATACGTCAGATGTGCCTTCTAGCAATATATTGCAAGCTGAAACACATAATTAATTTCTGTAAAATATTATATTTTTACTTATATACCCTTTAACACCAAGTGTCTCATCGCGCATAGAATAGTTGATTGTATCCAGTGGGATCGACATTTCTAAATTATTTCATTACATAACAGTGAGCTACCTGATCATTATAGGAAACCAGATATAATAACAATTAAGTCTCGTATACTACGATGGGCAGGACATGTGACACGAATGGGAATGAAAGAAAGGTATGGACGCTTCTTATAGGAAAACCAAGGGAAAACACACAGTTCGTAGAACAAGAATGAGATGGAAGAATAACATTAACCATGATTTGAGGGAAGTAAATTTTACAGAGGATGATTGGAAAATATTAACTCAGGACAGGGATATATGGAGAGCCTATGTCTGCGCGGCCATGAACTTATGGGTTCGATAGTGACAGTGAGTTAGTTATTATACAATTTATCGTTGAAGCAGTGGTGTAGGGGAAAGAAAACCCTGAAATAAAACCCGACCTAGCAAGCCATTCGAGATGTATTTTATCAAGCTCAAAGACCAGAAACAAAGAGAACCGAACTGTTTAACGATAATGAGCCAAGTGAATCGAAGGAAAATACGATTCTTGATATATAATATAATGAGAGATGTTACAACATAGACAAATAAAGAACAAGCAAAGACAATAGAAGTTAAAGACAAAAAATTGGATATATACCCACTTTCATATATGAATGGTCAAATAAATAATATTTTAAACAATATGAAACTAACACTAGCCCATCGCATCCTATTAAAATTCTAATTACACTAGTCTGCATGATATCAGATGACTGAAAACTAATACGTTGTACTAGTTCACTTTTTTTTTTTTGCTGATTCCAGAACTGTTCTTAGTTTCCTTCTATCACGTACAGTTTTTTTTTCACAATGGAACTAATCTGTTTTCATATATTTATTGGTTAGAGCATAATATGTGCCAGATGGTAATGAGTATTGTTGGAAGGACATTTGTCAATTCAAGCCTCTAAGCCTTTAGTTTGGCACAACTGCTGCTGAGGTTGTTATTGGGTGACTTTGGAAGTATTGTTCATCTCAGACACTTGATTATCAATGCTCTGCTCATTTTATCTCTCTAGTGTTACTGCAAGTATGGCAATGTCTACACGCAGATGTGTGAACAATCCTAACATTTTCTTCTATATTTGTGGAAATTATACTATGCTTAAGCAAAGAATGTATATTAATAGACTTTGTGAAAAAAGCTTACAATGCTTATTTTAAAGTGAAACTTTGTGACCAGATAAGGCGTGGGCGCCGAACAAAGTTTGCCGCTATTGCGTTGAGAGGTTAAGATTGTGGCATTGAGAATGATTCGACTTAGTGGATACTTTTTATAGTGTGACACTGCATAATAGGATTGTGTATGGGTCCATTCCTACTGCTCATTCAATTCAGATGAAGGTGACATTAGAGAACATGAAGTTGCTATTAACAAGTATCCAGTATGAGGAATACAGGTGGTTAATCTGCGATTACTTTAATGTTATCGGGATACTATTAGGGTAACAAGCTGGTTTCACAAAAATGCCACGCTATCTATGTCAATTAGACTGTCGGGCAAAGCAAAAACATTGGGGTGTGAAAGTTTGGCCAGAGCAGAGAAATGTTGTACCTGGAACTAAAAACATCCTACATGAACCACTTGTAAACCCTCACAAAGTCCTGCTTCCACCACCTACACATCAAATTGGGCTTGATGAAGCAGTTTGTAAGGGCTCTACTAAAGGATGGGCCTTGCTTCAAGTACCTTTGTAAGAACTTTCCGTCCATCACACAAGAAAAATTGAAAGCTGGAATTTTTGTTGGCCCACAAATAAATAAACTGATGAAGGATGAATATTTTGAATAAACAATGAATAAGAAAGGAAAACAACCCTAGACCGCTTTCTGATCTATTACTGAAAACTTTCTAGGCAATAACGAAGATCCTAATTACATGGCAATTGTGGAAACTATTTTGGACATTTTCAAAAAGTTTAATTGTAACATGAGTGTGAAAGTTCACTTTCTATGTTTCCATATCGACTTCTTCCCCGAAAATCTGGGACATTGTAGTGAAGAGCAAGGTGAATATTTTCTCCAGAATATTAAAGAGATGGAGAGGAGGTACCAGGGAACATGGAATGAAACTACTGTTGGATGTTGATGAGAGGGATTAAAAATGGAGGAACTTCAAGAAAGTCAAAGAAGAGAAGGTTTCAAGATTAATGGAACACCATTTACTTTCTAGTTTGTTACAAGGTAGTCACAAAATTATTAGAACATTTCTCCACAGTATTTTTAACATGTATTTTTAACAAAAATGTATCTTGTGTGAAATGAAGTTCGAATATATTTGTGCTTGTAGTAGCTAAAATGTGAAAACATAAATTTTTATTTTGTGCAAAAACCTGACGGATAAAAATGGAAATCATTTCTGGAATCAGTGTAAACAATTGATCTAATAACACCTGTTTTAAAATGCAGACTTGTATTATATTTAGGCTAATGAAAATTATATTCACCTTTGTAGTGGTGCTGAAAATAAAAGAGGGCAATTGAAGGAGAGTAAATCTGATACATCTTGGATATAAGGACGCAATCCTTAGAAGTAGTTTATATCAGAGAGGATTATAATGATTTTTTTCTAAGTTAAATCATTCTATTTTAAAATTAAGAAGTTTTTATACACCAGAGGGTTGTAAATTCAAAATCTGCAGAAGTAGTTTTCAAAATACTCCAGAAAATTTAGATATGGTGCCATCGAATAAGCAAATGTAAGATATGAGAGACCTAAATGGAAGAATCTGTTTAAGATTTAGTGGGATAGTAATAAATGATATTGGGGAATATATAAACAATCAGTTTCTGTACTAACGATAATCTTAAAATACGTTTTTATCTATAACCATTTTACAACTGCGTGGAAAAAATACCAGAAGAATCGTTTATAATCGACCTTATGTTAGCCCTGCATGTCTCTAATCGCTTAGGAAAATTATTTTTTTAACTCTAAGAATAGTCTTAACCACATCTCAATTTAAGTAGATTATTTTATAACACCCACAAAGCTAAATGTAATACATTTCAAAACATTGTCCTGTGATGTTGGATACCAGTGTAAATTGACCACCTGCCAACGTTGACCACATTTCTGTGGAATCTGCAAATCCCTGTCATACATTATGCATAGCCAACTCCTTATATTAACCATCTGTGTATATTGGAGTTTGGGAAATTTTTCAAATACATTGCCATATTTTCTTAGTAATTTTAACTTATTTATGTTAGTCATCCAGAACCTTTCCTATAAATGTGTGTCAAAACTCTACACTTGCCTTGAAGCTACATGCCTGCATTTTGTTAGAAACATGAACAATATATTGGAATTCCATAACGTAATTGCAGTGTACTGTCAAAATTATGTTTGTAATTATCTAGAAAGGGCACATTTTTATTCTGTTCGATTAGTTTGAGAAAACAGTTTTTCAATTAATTACTACGTACATACAGTGCTGTAACTTGTGCATCTTCTTATTTATTGTACAATAGATCTAGGAATATATTTTCCAGAGATAGCAGATTGTGCAGTCAGCTTCTAGCGAGCAGGGTGGTTTTTAAAAATTAGTGGTGCAAGAGACAAAGGAAATAAATTAATTGAATTCACCATTTTATTTTTCTTTTTGTGTGTTTAATACTTTATCCTAATGTTATTTCTGTGTTTTTAAACATTCATTTTCTTATTTATATAGTTCTATACCACTACTGAATCGATACTCAAGTATAATGGTAGTTATTTTATATTGGCAATATTGGCCTATGGCGGTTAGTGATGGACGATAAGAAAGGCTGATGAAAAGAGATTATAAGTAGCTGAGATGAGATTTATGAAGAATACTGCAGGTGGTTCATTACTGAAATACCAGAAAAATGAAAACATTCTAGGTAATTAAAAAAATGGTTCATTATTCACTACATAAACCAGTGAAGGCTTCAGTGGAATAAACACATGGAAAGGATCTATTAGAAACAAATTATATCAGAAGGACGTTAAAATTTGGAAATATTTCAAAAGGGCTGGCACGGTACCTTAACTGTACTAATTCCGACCTAAGTTCCAGTTGTACTGTAAAAAAACTTTCATAAGATATTACTCCTCTGACTCCATCTATTGGGGGGAACCGTGGTGCTACTTTTACCTGTCATATGACTGAATTGTGCACGAAACTGTCATCGACAGAAACATTGTTCTTAGGCAACATCTTATTATACGGGAAACAAAACTGAATACAAGGTAAGATGGTACCATTAACTAGGAACTTCAATTTCTTATTTATTTATTTATTTATGATAAAAATGTTTATATGGATCTACCTAATCAAACGTTTATGCTTTTCCTTGATGTCGATAGATATCCTTTATTTACAATTTCATTACTAGCTGACACACCTCCAAATTTTGCTGTTTTCAGTACATCTTCAATGCCTAATTTAAGATATTTTTCACTATACTGTTTTTTAAACAATGAAAATAATTTGTTTGTCTCCGCTTTTCAAATGGTTTATTTTTCATTGCTTTAAGAAATTCTACAGAGGTAATTTTCAAACAATAGAAATCCCAATATATTGTACATTGCGCGTGCGTAAGAATATAACAGTGTTTATTTATTCTATTAAATTTGTAATTAAATATTTTAAGATTCTCCCATATAACTTATATAGACATGTGCTTGATAATATATATTTTTATTATCTTTATTTCCAGTGTTAGCGAGCGAACTACTTTTCATATACGCTTAAAGATAAAACCATTATTCGACCAATGTAAATGCTGTCATAGATCTGCTTTGTTTACATTACAACTGGAACTTAATACTAAAAAAATTCATTGTTTAAAACCGTTGAGATGGATAGTCATAAAATAAAATAAAGTAAAATGTACCTTCTCAGGTCAGAGCCGTCGTTCTCAACTTACAAAAAATATATGGTTGTCTGAAGGCCTTTCAGAATCTATATTCCATCTTCAGCAGGTATTTTTTCGCTATATTTATTGCTGTTCTCGGTGCTGGTCCTAATGTAATCGTCAGGAATAAGCTTTAGTCGCGGGACAACACTACATTAGGACCAGCGCCGAGAACAGCAATAAATATAGCGAAGAAAGGCCTGCCTAAGATGAAATAGAGATTCTGAAAGGCCTTCAGAGAACCATATATTTTTTATAAGTTGTGGACGACGACTCTGACCTAAGAAAGTATATTTTAACTTTATTTTATTTTATAACTGGATTTTCACTCGGAAGTGATATACTAGAGTCTTATACTAGAAGGAAAATGATGTTGATGATAGGTTTTCGAGCATTTATACGTCTTTATCTGTCATGTATGAAGACAGTGTAGAAGTTGGTTATAGCTTCTTACCACAGTTCATGAGTTCCTGGGTGTGATCCACGGTCAGACAACAGGATTTTTTCTTTAAAGCGAATTATTACTTTATCTCAAATGCAATGTCGGTATTTGATACAATGTTATGTGTCTGGTGGAATTTTCAAAGTGCGAATCACTGGGAGTTTGTTCCAAAACGGACATGCAGTCGAATGAAGATCTTTATTCTCAACAATTGGAAAACAAGTTCATTAAATTGTGAGGGTCGCGGGTACAAGCCCTACTAGATCCTATACTGCTCGAACAACCATGGCAAACATTCAGGATATGCGAAGAATCGAGTTGCTAACCACACACTGCATATAGCCCTGATCTTGCGATTTCAGATTTCCATCTGTTTCAGTTTGTGGCTCATTTCTTGCCAGAAATTTCGAAGATATTATTACTGTGGAAGTAGGAAACAATGAATTCTTTGCATGAAACACCAGAGACTGGTACCGTCATGGGATAATAAATCTCGCTGAAAGACGGCTTATGACCATAGAATATCACTTTTAAAAAATAGTTTAATTTCTTGCCAATTCCGAAAAATTTTGTTTTAAAAAATGTTCCGAAAGCATCTGTTTTGCCTCTTTTAAATCGATACAACTGTTTTTAATTTATAATTTGAGAATTTCTACGAATCTTGTGCACCTTCTTTCTTCTTCTTCTACCTTCCAAGTATTAGGCCAAGGCCTGTTACGATCCTATAGAAAATTTTCCCTCCAGCGTTTCATAGGACGGCCCAGTGATCTTCGTCCTCTTGGTATATAGTTATAAACAGCTTTGGGGATCCGATTTGAAGTCATTCTTTCAAGATGGTGTTTCCAATTTAGTTGGTACTGTTTAATATATTCCAAAATTGGCGTAGTCTTCAATTCTTTTAAGATATCGGTGTTCCTTTTCCGATCCCATCTGGTATAATCCGCTGTTCTGCGCATGAATCTCATTTCACAAGCCGTTATTTTGCTTTCATGTTGTCTTTTTAGTGTCCTTGCTTCACTACCATAGGTCAACGCTGGTCTAGCCAAAATGTTATATAAACGTAATCTGGTGTTTTTTTGTACAAGGGATGGTTTCATAACTTGATTAATAATTCCTAAACTTTTATTATAACTAGTAAGTTTTTCAGGGATATCCTTTTGATCCCAGATAGAGAGATAATATCCAAGATATTTAAATTGATTAGATCACTCTAAAATTTTATTCTGGAGACAGATTTTAATACTTTGTATCGGGTCCTTCCCATGAAATGCCATAATTTTAGTTTTGTTAATTGATATTTCCATATTAAATTTGGCACCTATTTTTTGTAAATTATAAATTGATCAAGGGTCCTCATCTAGGGGATATGTGCTTGGCGACCACAAGGTGCCCAAGCTGAGCAAAACATTTCTTCCACTTACTTGTGTGTTGCACTCTTTTAACTTTACTATCTAACCTCTCTTGGTTAGCTCTTGTTTTTTTCGACCCCGACGCTATTAGGGCATCCGAGGGCTAGGGAGTCTTTCCTTTCTTCCATTTCTTCTTTCCTTTATTTTCTTTTCTTCTCCAGAAAAGCCTGACCAGAGGCTATAAGATGGCAGCCCCATCATTGGTCTTGCCTTCCTTTGGCCAGCAACCAATCGAAGGGATTATTATTATGTTTTCAAATCTTATACGAGAATTTCCCGGAAGGATCAAACTAATGCACCTTCTTACAACCAACATAATGAAATCTGCAGTTCTAGTTTTCAACCTCACTGTGCTAACTACTCAGTCATATACTAAGTTAAATCATAAATTATTTAGGATTAACCTCGTATTTGAGACGTAGCATCAAAATTTATTCATCTCATGGTTGATATCCATGAGTCATTATTGGGCTTCATAACAATCAGATAAGACAATGATTCAGACACAAGCTTTCATCCGACTGAGAGGGAAATTAATCTTCAAATATTTAAGATATAAGATGAATCTCACTTTTATCCACATCTATCTATCTATCTATTTTCGGATTTTTACAGCTGTTGTCATCTTCCCGTGCCAAGCCTCCAAAGCCTACGATCTTGGGCATCTTCAATGCTTAGCCCTCTTACTTGCATTACTGTATTCATGTTTTCCTTCCATGTTAACATGTTCTTTTCTTCTTTCTGGTCGTATGCCATTGACATAGTTGTTTCGGCCATCGCTCATCTTCCATTCTTAAAACATGACCTAACCACTTTAATTCCTTCTCCTCAATTCTTTCATCATCATCATCATCCGGTATCATGGCAGCTGCCGCCGTCTTCCGGAAACCAAACGCCATTCCTCTCTATCCATCCATTGATCTTCCTCCATTCCTCTGATATCAATTCTTTCAATTATGTTTTTTCTGCTTCCATTATGTTTCTAATTTCTTATTTGTAACATGTTCTAATTTTGACTTTCTGGCACTTCTACGTAAATAATCCAATTCTAGAGCTATTAGTCTATTCTTGTAGTATTTTATTGATTGTTTTATCAACATCACAGCAATGATGATGATGATGATAATATTAATAATAATAATAATTTATGATCTATTCTATTGTTTAAAAAATGTAAATAAACATGTTTTTGAAAACCACAGAAATCAATAGGGCCTACTTCTAAAATCCATTGTAAATCACTGTCGAGATTATGAAATAAAATGTTAAAATATTAAAATAAGTACCTGATATATCGGGGCACGCCGTAGCGTAGTGGTTAAGGCACTGCGCTACAAGCCGGAAGGTCGAGGGTTCGAGTGGGGTCAGGATTTTTAAACTGATTCAAACCTTCTGGGGGCACTATGGCCCTGGGGTCGACTCAGCCTCTAACTGAAATGAGTACCAGACGCTTGTTCTGGGGTAAAGGCGGCCGTCACGCAGGGCTGACAACCCGGCTGACATCAAGTGCCGATTGTCAAGAAAAAGTGGAAGCCTTAACTTCCTACTACCCCCAAGGGCCTCCTGAGGCCTGTAGTGGGATCACTTTACTTTTACCTGATATATCAGTCGTCCTCAACATAAAAATAATTTGTGTTTAAACGTCAAGTGGTTATAACCATATATGACATTCAGAAACATGTTTAAACATTTAGTTCAAATAACATGCCGAAGATAGAACATGTTTCTGAAAGGCCTGTATGGGTTTAACTACTCGGCGAAGTTTGTTTAAACAGAAATTAATTTTAGTTGAGGGGGACTGATATATCAGGTACTTATTTTAAACCACAGAAAGTTAAGAAAATACTTTAATATCGTGTTCAACGTATACGTTCAATATTTGCTGACAGTTTAATCGATATAAAACTCTACAATAATTTCTGATTTTTCGAATATAATTTTACGTACTAGAATTAAAATGTCCCATATGTTCGGACGTTATTGGCGCTCTCCTGCCATAGTTCTAGCGTACATGAGGACTAATGTTATATAAGGATGACAGCTTAAATGTGTAACATGTGAAAACATGTGAAATTGTTGCTAAAAGCTAGTGTCTGATTGAATTCACTTCACTGCATGTGTCCTCTCCTCATGCTTCATCACACTTGAGTGTTGTGACGTCATAGATCACAAATCAAATTTAGTTCTTAATAGGACTTTTTTGCAGGAAAACGTTTTTTTAATACTTAAAAATCTTAGTTCTATCGCGTCTAGTACGATATCTAGATTTATACTGGCAGAGTGCTGATGTGTCCCGCGCCGTAGCCGAGCGGTTAAGGTAGGAAGCCTTGGCGCAGAGCTACGGGACTTGCGCTGGTTCGAGTCTCCATGGGGGAAGAAATTTTCTCATGGAATTTCGGCCAGTATGGGACCGGTGCCCACCCAGCATCGTGAGGCAATTGGGTAGCTACAATAAGTAGCGGCTCCAGGTTGAGGAACCAGCTATAACGGCTGGGGGACTCGACATGCTAACCACATGTCACCCCTACACTGGCTGTTGATCATCTACCTCTGTGATTGACACATGTGGATGTGAAGGGCCAGCAGCTGGCTGGTAAAAGGGCAACCGCTGAAAAGTGGAAAGACCCTCAATCGGAGAGTGCTGATGTCATTGTTTCGTCTTATGCACAGATTGAACTAAAATCCCTAATGCAGTTCTTCGGTATCGCCCACGACGACGTCCTCGACGTCCACAAAAACTATCCTGTCTAGTTAAGACCGAGAATAGGTCCACATTAATAATATGAAGAATGCACACTAATTGTGTATGCCTTGTTGAAACAATAAAGAAATTATATGAAGACACAAATATAATTATAGATACCGGATTCAAAAGAACAGATGTAATCAAAACAAATACTGGATTACGACAAGGATGTAGTTTATCACCCACTTTGTTTAATATATATATATATATATATATATATATATATACGACAAGGATGTAGTTTATCACCCACTTTGTTTAATATATATATATATATATATATATAGACGATATTTTAAATAAATGGAAAATTTAGTGAATCCAGGAATAAGAATGGATAATAAAGTGTGCGTAAATAATCTTCTATTTGCTGACGATGTAATCATAATACAGAAAAATGAAGACGACTTACAGAAATCAATGCATGCATTAAATGAAATATGTAAATTATACGATCTAAAGATTTCTGTAAGGAAAACGAAGACCATGGCTTTTAGAGGAAGAGATCCAGTGAGATCCAAAATTATTTTAGAAAATCAAAGTATAGAACAGGTGTCTAGTTTCAAATATTTGGGCTGTGATGTTGGCTACAATGTGGAAAGAGATATTGACTCCAAAATAAATAAATTTCAGACGGTGTGTGGAACAATACAGAGAACATTCAAAAATAAAATTAGAAAAGAAACCAAGATAAAAATGTATAATGTTATGGCGGTTCCCATAATATTGTATGGATGTGAAACTTGGGCTCCAGTGAAAAGACAGAAGGATAGAATACAGACGGCAGAGATGCGGTTCCTAGGACAAGTAAAAGGATGTACAAGACTTGATAGAATAAGAAATGAGGATATAAGAGAAGAATTGAAAGTACAGCCTTTATTGGATAAAGTCACGAATTACAGACAGAAATGGATTGATCACATGGATGGAATGAGTAAGGAGAGATATCCATTGTTAGCAAGAAATTATCAAGCTAGAGGAAGACGTGATGTTGGAAGACCTAGAAGACGTTGGGCTGATGCATTATGAAGTCGGAACGGGCAATTGCCTAATCCCTGGAGTGATGATGATGATGATTAATTAGTCACTTATTTGTGCAAAAGTTAATCACTGATATGTTTCTATGACTGCCGATTAGGATATGGTATCTCTCACAGATATTTTCATACAGAACAAACGCACACTTATCTTCTGCCTCGTGTAATGATTTATTTACACATACGAGTATTTAATGGTGGTATCCGTGAACCGCTAAAGATATCATGAAGTGGCGAAGATGTTGGTTTACGCCTGTCCAGGTCTGGTTCATCATGGCTTCCGTTGTGAAGAATTCTTCCCAGATGTCCTCCCTCTTCTTTATCCTCCGGGTAGTGCTTTCTTCCAGCTGGGAGTGGAGGGCAGTCGAACCTCGTTTTAAGGTCTTCTATCAAGAAGGTATCTTGGGCGAGCACATGCATCAACCTGGAGAGAGTCTGTTTACACACTCCTAGCGTAAACCTTTAGGAAGCGAGCCTTTACGTTCTCTAGAGTATGGTGGTATTTCGTGTTGAGTTTGTCCCATGTTAGGTCTAGGTCATAAGTAAATAGGTCAACATTGGCCTATATTTATGAATGGTGTATGAAATGATAGTTAATGGCTATTGATAATTAAATTCGAAACACGTGTCTGCGATGATGACTTCGGAAAACCACGGAGAAATCCCCTTGTCAGTTTAATCGATACCTGAGGTATTTTTTTCCAATCTTCCCTTGTATAATCTACCTCCCTCAAATAATGGTTAATATTATTCTCCCACCTCATTCTTTGTTTACCAACGGACGTTTTACCTCTGGTTTTCCTAGAAGAAGCCTATCCGGAAAATTTTACCCGAGTGGAATCCATGTCTGCGTTTCTTGACGGTTGTATTTTTATACTGAAAAACACCGTCACTCTTTCTACAAACGTGCTTTTTTTTCGTATGGCTTATCGTCTTCGACCTGTTCGGCATGGGTTTCCCTTTCAGTAGCAATGCTATCGCCGGCATAGCTCTCAGGATCATTCAAGCACGCAAAGCCACTCCACCACGACAAGCTAAAGATACCATGGAGGGAGTTGATTATAATCAAATAGGCTATACAACATTTTATATTTGAAGAGAAAAATTATACGCTCAGACCGGGACTTGAACCCGGGACAACATTTTCCCTGAAAAAAAAGGAAAAACATGTTTCACACGTTCATTTCCAAGTAAATCACTTTACATTGGAATAGACGCTATATCAGAATTATAATTTTATTTATTGCAGTTAGGGGTTTAAATATATGAGCAGGAAGATTTATTTTACGGTCACGTAACCCACTGAAACAAACACTGAAAATATGGATCTGCTTCTGAAGTATTATTTAAAGCTGCTGAACATCATCTCAGATCACTAGTAGGACTTTATTAGACTAAAAGTAAGATATTACCCGTTTAAGGAGTAAGCGCAGTTGTTGACGGAGGGCGCTGCAGTCGTGTTTATGCAGGAATAGAACACGTGACACTGCTATCTAAGAGTCAGAGGGGAATGGGACGTGGGACGCTGACAGTGTACACTGCCCTAAATGACGTCATGTGCAGTAACAAACAGAGCTTCGTAATTCTTCCGTCTGCAGAGATATTTTGAATGGCCAATACATACAATTTTATTTACAAATATGGATCGCACGGGCAGTAAACCGTACGTGCCGTTGACAGTCCGTATCAATAAAGTAATGTTTGGTAATAATATAACGTTAAACAAAAAAAAAAACAAAAAAAGAAAAGAAAAGAAACCGTAATAATATTACAATTAGATAATACAATAACATTATTCATTAATTAAGTAGAATTATTAAGAATTAATGGTATTACATTTTGAAAACATATTTATTTATTCATGAATAAGTGTTGTCCTTATTTTCTGCGTTTTGTCCAGAAATTTGCCCACGTTTATCCAATTTTCTGGATTTGCCATTAACTCGTAGCATGCCAATCATTCACGATTTCAATTTAGAAATATTTTCGGTATTAACTGACGTCTCCGATATTCTAAATCGTTACTTTTCTTAAGTATATGTATCTCGTGTTCAAAGCTCCCGCCGCACGTTGGACATAATCGTATATAGTGAACGTAGCTAATTTTTAAAAAATAATTCCATGCCCCTAGCATAAACCAAGCAAGACCTGATCTCTCCTTAAATCCTACATTGAGTATATAAGATTCCTTTACCCCAAACTTGTTTTAGGTCTCTTTGTAAAACCAGTGAGCGTTTTCCCGCACATTCGGCGAAAATATTTTGTTGCTTTATATCTAAGCACCTCCTCCTTGTTTTTCTCCATACATTCTTGCGATTTTCAGTCCCTTTTTCCCATACCCAATCCATCCCAATCTTTTGGAGTTCTCTCCTAACCTCGTCTGCTCAGAATTTCACATTTATGTTCCTAATTTCGTGGTCGTAACAAATTGCTCTGAGCATTATCTGTTTCAGATCACTAAACCACATATCTAAGACCCCGTGGGGAAAGGGAGATAAATCGCCATTTCACTATTTTGCAGGGGAAAAATGTAAAGTTTGAAATGGAATGATTTTTCCCTGATAGCGATATGTTTAATTAAAACTATCTCACTAACTAGCTTACTGTTTAAGTATTATTCAGACTAAACATAGGTGTTAATAACTCACTTTTTTCCATTTATCAAGTAACCCCCTTTTCTTCTGGAGTATTTAAAAATTGTTTAGTAATTCTGAAAGTCTTGTCAAAAATAAAAATTCGCAGACTTCCTTAAAAAAATATATTTCATTAGCAACTTATGTAGTAATAAATAATAAATAATATTCACGATCATCAGCATGAAGGATTAGACCTTAAAGACTGTTCCGATCTCATGTCAGAATTGATCTGTTCATCTTTACTGGGTCGTCTTATATTTCCTCGTCCTGGTGGTCTGTAGTGAAGAATATGTTCGGGATTCTGTTGTTCAACAACATAAATAATATTCACAAATTATTAATATTGTTTGATTTGTGCATAAAGTCCGTTTTCTTTGGGTAATCAGGATAAATACAAAAATGGGTGTAATTAAGACCCTATTGTTAGATGCACATTTCCCCGTTTGCTGAATAAGGTTTCTTGATTAAAATTGTGGACAAGACTAAACTTGTTTTCCCAAATACTGCTCTTGGCGTCCGTCAATAAATGAAAACTTGAATTTTTGTTCTTGCCCTTATTGGAAGATGTCGGTTTTTTTTCAGTGTAATAATTACTTTACAAACTGAATATACATTTTATTTAATCTACGAATTATCAGAAAAAAAACACATAAGTAAAGTATTTATTATTTCAACAGCGAAAATAAACCCCTGACATAAATGCCTTGAGAGTTATGAGCCCATATTATTAAATAACTCACATGAAAGGATGAAAGGTGTTAAGGATACATTCGTATTCGTATTCGCACTTGAGACTTCTGAGTGATATTTTTTTTACTTGGGTGGGTTACCAGCCCAACCGCAAAACCCCCAACCTGGAGGACCAGAGTTTAATTTCGGAGTTGTGTTTCTCCTAGATAGACTGCCTTACAAGGCTGCAGAGCTCTGTCTGCCCCGAGCATTTGGTTTTATAGCGCCAGAAACTCGCCATTCACACTCCATCTTCAGTAAAAACAGTCCCACCACGTGAAGGTAGATGGAAGGGTTTGGTAGAGAGAGGCTATACTTTGCGCTGACTATTTGGAGCCTTTTGTAGAGTCTGAGAGCTTATCCTCAGATCCGCCCCAGTCATTTTCTACCCTTTAGCGATCAGGATACATTAATTCACACACACACACACACACATATATATAAATACATACATACATACTACATCAAATACTATCCTTAACACCTTTTATCCTTTCATGTGAGTTATTTTATAATATGGGCTCATAACTCTCAAGGAATTTGTTTATATATATATATATATATATATATATATATATTATATATAGATATACACATACATACATATACATATATAGGCCTATATATACAGGACTATTCAAAGAGAAGGAACAGACTTCAAACATTTATTTCTTCCAAACTACAAAACATAGAAACACAATTCCAATGTTCCTGGAAAGAGAAAACTTTGAAGTTCCGATCACGACCGCGTTGGGCGCTGTTGCTTGTCATGTTGTTTGTTTGTATCAAAATGGTGACACAACAGGACGTTCGATTGGAAGAGGAGGAGCAGGAAATCAACTTCATCGCCGGTGGCCTCCCAGGTCACCAGATTTTTTCTGTGGGAATACGTAAATGACCGTGTTTTATCCCCCCTATGCCTGACACTCTGGAAAATCTGCGACATCGAATTGTTGAAGCTGTGAAGTCGATAACTAGAGACCAGCAGATTCGTGTGTAGCAAGAAATGAGCCACTGTTTTGATATTTGTCGTGTAACACATGGTGCTCATATTGAATGTATAAAATAGTGAAATTTGAACTTTTCTCTTTCCAGGAACCTTGGAATTGTGTTTCTTTTTTTTAGTTGTTTGGGATAAATAAATGTTTGAACTCTGTATATATAGTGTTCTGCCCGAAGCGGGTCTTTCACTGCAATCATAACATTTTCCCACTATGCTTGGCAACTTTACTAGGGAATTATAGGTGTGGTAGCTTCCCGTTGCTTTCCACACCGGCGAAAGATGATAATGACGGCCAGATGATGTTCGGGGACCTTTTGGGCTTTAAAACTACCTGACATTTGTCTTACAGGTGAGGAAAGACCCCGGGGAAAAAACCTCACCCAGGAAGCTTGTCCGGATCGGGAATCGAACCCGGGCCCGCTGCGTGACAAGATAGCACGCTATCTCGAGACCACAGTGGTGAATATATATACACGGTGTAACAGGACCTCACCGACAAAATGATAGGGATGGCAAACCATGTAGAGGGGATCTTTTTTTGTGAAGGAACATATAGTCGCAAACATGTCATTTATGAGTTATACGCAGATGAAGGTGTCCACCCGTAAGGGTCGGAATTGAATACAAACAATTGTAAACGTATAATTTTATTGTACAAGACATATTTTTACAATAAGTGTTCAAACAATAAGAGTTTTGACGACGTCAAAAAGAATCCTGCCATGCTCGGCCGTGCTGGCCGATCGTTGCTGTGACGATATCAAAGATGCAATGAGGCACAGGGTCGACGTTTTGAGCACTTATTGTAAAAACATGTCTTTTTCATAAGTAATGCCACGAATGATTTCCAAATTATCGATAAATTCACGACTCATGATGTGAGGAGTGAATTTATCTAGAGAATTTGGAAATTGAGAGTGGCGTTTGTTAGGTCTATTTAACGAATAAAATTAAGCTCTTTACTAAAAAATAATTATTTGAATATAGTTACCGGTGTTTTAAAATATGTATATAGTTAATGTAAACGGCTATGTTTGAAAACAAATTAGAAATGTGAGGTTATGTACATTCACTGCAACTCGATCATATTATTTATTGCCAAATAGGATTGCAATATTGTAAGAATGCAGTCTAGTGGAGAAATAATGAAACACATCAAACTATTAAAATCAACATTATAGGTTAATCATTTATATTTTGAATAAACAACTCAGTAAAATCACTGAACCTATTCATTATTTGTTATATTCAATGTATTTGTTGGAGAAAAATAATGGTCTAACCTGTTCAGAATGTTAAAAAAAGGAGGAGCTTGCTTTATCACAAAAGCAGGAGCTGATAAAGAGAAATCGATAAAGAGCGAGGTGAAACACGACTGTCATTGGTGTAAAACAGAATTCATTGAAACGTGATTGGTCATAGACTACCATTTGCGAATGAGTTAAATAGTCAATAAAATGATACATGTACAATTGTTTGTATTCAATTCCGACCCTTACGGGTGAACACCTTCATCTGCGCATAACTCAAAAACGACGTACTTGCGACTATATGTTTCTTCACAAAATACATGACCCTCTCTGCATGACCTATCATTCCTATCATTTTGTCGGTGAGGTTCTGTTACATCTGTATATATATATATATATATATATATATATATATATATATATATATATATATATGTATATATGTATATATGTTATAATTAAATATTTAACATTGAGCAATGCAAGCTTAATATGGTATGATAAGAAAAATAAATGCGGACGGGATTCGAACCCGGATCTCTGAGTCTGTACCTCAGTGTGATATCCATTACACCACCAGGCGAATTCAATTCAAACATTTCATATATAAGAAAAATAAATGTTTGAATTGGATTCGCTTGGTGGTGTAATGGATATCACACTGAGGTACAGACTCAGAGATCCGGGTTCGAATCCCGTCCAGGCATTTATTTTTCTTATCATACCATATATATATATATATATATATATATATATATATATGTGTGTGTGTGTGTGTGTGTGTGTGTGTGTGTGCTTGCGTGATTTAACTCAAACTAGTTGTATTAAAACATCAAAAGTAAAAATACCGCTGAAAATGAAAGATGTAGAGTGTGCCGTAAATTTATTTTTGAAAAGCACACTGCTTTACATTATAGTATATAAATAATCAAGCAATTTGTTATACAATGAAAACTAAAGAAGATTAAGATATATACTCTGTTCTTTTAGTATTAAAAATAAGATAATATCTACAATTTGTAAGATGACTAAGGAAGTATTTTGATGTGTATTACACTGATGGAACATCGAATATCTATTAGTTCAGGTTATAGAAGTTTCTTTTTACGTAAAAATACTTTTTCACGCATGGCTTGTGATATTAGTTATAATTGGCTCGACTGAAGCGATGCGCTGTGACAAATTAACGAACTGATTCCTATTTGAAACTTCATTTCTATTTCTCCACAGGGAGTTACTTAATAACTTATCACAGTAATTGCTACTTCAATTTAAAGAAACTAAAAGAAAATTACTTCCCTTTTATATCACATTCTCTTATATACATTGAATTGAATATACAGAATATCCGTAACTTAGTCTTCTTAACCAAGCTGTAAAATAACCATCACTAGTTTATTGCTGGATGCAAGACTCCTGTCCATGACTTGCATATATATATCTTCTTCTCTTCTTTTTCTTTTTCTTCGTCAGGCTCTACGACTTCCAGTGGAATGTCTTGGCCTTCTCAACCAGTTTACGCCACTTCTTCCTATCTTGTGTAGTAGATTTCAAATCAAAAATCCCCATCTCTCTCAAATCTTCAATTACGTCATCTTCCCATCGATCCTTGGGTCTTCCCCTTGGTCTTGTTCCCTGTGGCTTCCAATTTAAAATATCATTCGGCAATCTTCCCTTTGGCATTCTTAGTGTATGTCCAAATCATTGTAATCTTTTGGATTTGATAAAACTAACTATATTTTCTTTATTATTCTTGAGGTATAATTCGTCATTCCTTCTCAACCTCCAAGTTCCATTTTCCTTTACTGGACCTGGCACTCTTCAAAATATTTTCCTCTCAAACGTAATAGTCTTAATTTATCTGCTTCTTTTAGTACCCAGGTTTCAGCTCCATAACATATGATTGATCTTATTATTGCTGTATATAATTTGAATTTAACATTTTTTTATATTAATTTGCTTTTGAATATATCGAAATTAGCAAAATATGCTTTATTCCCTTGCGATATTCTTGTTCTGATTTCTTCTTCAACAGTATTATTATCGTTTAGTATTGTGCCTAGGTACTTAAAGGAGTTAATTTGATCAATACAGTCACAATTTATAGTTATTTCAGTCAAATTTGTTTTATTTCTCATACATCTTAAATATTTTGTTTTATTTAGATTGATTACAAGCCCATATTTTATACTTTCATTTTTCAATTTGTCAAAGGTTTCCAGTTCCGAGATAAGTTCCAGTTGCACTTTAAACAAATTTACATAAAGTATTACTTCGCCGATACCGTCTATTAGGGGAACCGTGGTGCTACTTTTACCCGCCATATGACTGATTGTGTATACAGTTGTCATCGACATAAACATTATTCTTAGGCAATATAGGAAATAAGACTCAATACAAGGTATGATTGTACCATTATTTGGGAAACTGCTCCATTTCTTATTTACTTATGGCAAAAAATTACATATGGGCCTATTTAATCAGATGTTTACGTTTTTTTTTTCCTTGATGTCGATAGATATATTTTATTCACAATTTCATTACCTGCAGAATTTATGCTCCATGCTGATTTTCCTGTAATCTCTGCTATCATTTTGACACCTCAATGGATAATGTGGGATATTTTTCTCTAAACTATTTGAAAACATTCAAAATTATTCGTTTCTCTCCGCTTTTCAGAGGTTTTTCTTTTTGTTGCTTTATAATTTTATAGAAGCAGCCATTTGGAACAATTGAAATTATAATGTATTCTACTTTGAGCACGCGTAAGAATTAAACAATGAAATGCTTATTTATTTAATCTAATAAAATTATAATTATATATTTTAAGATTCCCCCTTATAACTTATATAGACATGTGCTAAATGATATATGTTTTTTATTATTATTTATTTTATTTCCAGTGTTAGAGAGCGTGCTACATTTCCTTACACACTTAAAGGTAACACCATCACTCGGCCAATGAAAACGCAGCCATACGTCTGGTTTGTTTAACATTATAACTGGACCTTAGCTCGGAAGAGGTATATATGCTTAGACATGTACAGCCTAGACACGGCCTTCTTGAGGTTTAATTTTTCCACGTTCTGAATCTGCGAGCGCCTGATATAAAAGCATGCGATAAAATGTTATTGGTTGAAGTAAACATATGGAATACATTCACTTCTGTCTAACTCTGTGGTGTGCTTGTTTATACCTCTCCATTACATCATAACTAAACGTTTCGACGGTCAGACGGTAGAATTCCGTGTATAGAAGATTCTAGCTCCAGTTTGTAAAGTTTGATTCAAAGTAAGAGCAACGTCGCTTAGTACGTTTTGCAGAATAACACACTTATTATTTTAAAGGACGAGACATGTCTAGAAATCCGCTGTTTGACTCTGTTAGGCATACAATTATAACATTTCCGACATTAATGTTTATTTCGATCCAAAGATCCAAAGATTAGTGACGCAAAGAGAATGTTAATAGTGGACATTGGAGTGATATCGTCCATGCTCAGGAAGTTATCAGGCACTATTACTCAATTCATCTTACACTAATGGCTAATAGGTATCTTAATATTAAAATAAACCAAGTTCAACACTTAAATTGGCTAAACGCCAATTATCCTGTCAATTTTTTAATTGTGTCGGACCATAATGAAAACAAAATCATGCGTGCTGTAAATTATACGTTATTGTGAAGTTGGACACAAATTTAAGTGATTTCTACTCGTTTACATTTCTGCTATTTTATATCAAATATTGAACAAATTAAACCAATGTATATTACAGGATGGGGGCACGCCGTAGCGTAGTGGTTAAGGCACTGAGCTACAAGCCGAAGGGTCGAGGGTTCAAGTCCCGTTGGGGTCAGGATTTTTAAACTGACCCAAACCCTCTGGCGGCACTATGGCCCTGGGGTCGACTCAGCCTCTAACTGAAATGAGTACCAGACACTTGTTCTGGGGTAAAGGCGGCCGTCACGCAGGGCTGACAACCCGGCTGACATAAAGTGTCGATTGTCTAGAAAAAGTGGGAGCCTTAACCTCCTACTACTCCAAGGGCATCCTGAGGCCTGTTGTGGGATCACTTTACTTTTTATATTGCAGGATGCACAGGCAATTTAATAGTTAATGTTCTGTAATACAGTAAAACTTGTTCAAAGCGGAATCGCATGGGACAATTTTTTCCACATTCCGCATTATAAAAAATTTAAAAAAATCAATCTTAGATTATAGAGCACCGTATTTGTATTTTTATGTACCTTGGATTAATTGTAGTTCCGCTGCCGTTGGAAAGTGAAGTATAGTATGTACGAGCGACTTCGACGGTAACGCGCGAAAAAAAACAGTCCCGTTTCGTCAGCGTTAAATGTGTCTCTAAGGCGAGTGTCCTGAAATTAAAGTATGCAGTTTCGGTTTCCACTCACTAACTATAATTTTGGTCCACATCCTTTGACTCCCCGCAAATTTCATTCCACACTACATTGTGAAGTCTTTTAAAACTGTCCACAACCTACCTGAATGAAGTTGCCTTGAAATCACTATTACCTAGGGATATAGCAACAGCTAGAGATTGACTTTGGAGCATCGGGACGGAAATTTGGAGATTGATTGATCGTGGACTTGTAAAATATACCTCTTTCTTTCTTTCTTTCTTTCTCTCTCTCTCTCTCTCTCTCTCTCTCTCTCTCTCTCTCTCTCTTAATTTTACCATTTCCTTACATCCATTCATTCGTTATTTTTCTTTGTGTTTTAAAAATCTCACAAACTTGGGGTTTTCCACATTTAAATTAAGTCATTATTTCGCGTACTGAGAGTTTGTTCTTCTTCATCTTTAATTACTTTCACTTTTTCATTTAATGACAATGATTATTATTATATTATTATACATACGATTTAGCCATCTTTATTTCGTAAATTCAGAACGCTATCTGTAAAAGATACGGACAATCGGTCTCAGAACTTCAATTAATTTAAGATTTTACAGTGCACTGGTTATTTGTGAGACAGATGTCACACGCCAAATATTTGTATAACGAACTTGTATTCCCCAAAACGGGTTGCAGTGAGGCCGAAAGAAAATTCCAGATACAGGTAGATACTTTACTTCACCCCGCGCGGGCGGCAGGAATCATCACTTATTGTTAATTCGCCTAACGGGAGTTACAATGAAGTGGAAACTAATATATTTCTCTCTATATATTTCCACCTTATAAACGTATTTTTCATGAATTGTGTAGAAATATCCTTCCGTTTCCGCATTGGACAGATTCCGTTGTATACAAATTAAATACACGTAAAATTACTATAATTTCGCCGGGACCATAAAATTTTGTTCACATTGGACAGATTTCCGCATTATTCATGTTACGGATTAAACAAGTTTTACTGTATTTATATATATATAAACGAATGTGTCTGTCTGCCTATCCATCTATTTGTCTTTTATGCGCTGCCGATTGTGGGTTTTTTTTTTTTGCAAAATGTTCGGGAAGGTTTTGGGCTATAAGAGAGTTGTAATACTCAACCCCTTCACCCTAAAAATGATCCTCTTTAGTGAAAAAGTTGCTTTTTTGGACACTTGAATGGCTTACGCTGCCTAAACCATAACAAATAGAACAAATTAATGTACACAGAACTGAATATCACGAAAAACCCTGCAAAAAACTGAGTGACAGCATATGTTCAACTTTTACGGACAACTGGCAATAACCATTATTGTCTTTCATTGATGCCAATTAGATAGATATAAGTACGATTCTCGTAATAGCGGACAGCGGATTTTCTTTTAACGAATTTTGTCTTGCAGCTCATTTATGCCAAGAAGATCGGGATAAGTAGATTCCCAGGCAATACCGGGTAATCAGCACGGGGTATCCAAAAATAATTACGATATACAGTTATAATTATTTTTTCCATCCGCTTATTCAACTAAACATAAAAATTCATTAATTTTCATTTATTTAGGCGTAACAGCGGACGTCGGGTATTTGCTAGTTTATAACATAAAAAATATGAATTCTCTTAATTTTCGATATAAAAATTCTATTCTCTTGTAATTCTGTCCGAGTATAGGTCTTTCATTGAAATAATGGCATTTTCATGCTATGCTTTACTAAGGAATTATAAGTGTGGTAGCTGTCCGTTAATTTCCACACCGGTGAGGGATGATGATGATGATAATGATGCTGGCCGGATTATTTTCGGATACCGTTGGACCCTGAGCCTCCTGACATTTGTCTTAAAGGTGAGGAACATCCCGAAAAGAACCCAATAATTTCTTAAATTTAAATGAAATATATACTTATTAAAATTGAATAATATCTTCTGATTATTAGCATACGAATAAACATCCGGCTTTGATATGTGACCATATGTATAATATGCTCATTTTAATGTAACTAGGTCAGCGCTTCTATAGCCTACTTTCTAAACAACTCATGATCTTTCTAATTCTGCAAAAAAAGTGTTATCTTGCACTCAATCCCTTTACAATATCTTCCGTTTAATTACACCAACCATCAGGTCAATATTCTTGCATACTGACCATACACCGAAGTATTGAAAAAAAAAAATAGAAACTTTACGTAAACATTTGTGAAGTTAAATTAAATAAATGACATCTGTTTCCTACGTTACCACGATCCGCGACAATATGATACATGTCTAATACTTTCCTTTGTAATGAGTCACCGGAGTCCATGGGTTATTTACATTAAAAAACTCATGCAACATCCATAAACAATACGATTCTGCATTTTAGAAAAATGGAGAATTCTGCTTGATTAAAAAAGATAGCTTGGTTTTTGAACTGATATTTCTGTGTTGTTAGAAAATTATTAACAAAACAAACAAATGTAAATATTTTCATAGAAGGAAACAAAATCGATTTTGTAATATTCATATATTTACAAGCTAAGGTAACATTAATGATAAAGAATCCACTTTATACAGAATTACATTAACTACAAAAAAGTTATAAAATTAAACATAATTACACACAATGTTAAGATATATCTACACAAATTAAAGTTGCTATTTAAAATTATTAGCATTAAGTTCAATTAAAAACAGGGCTAACAGTTCACCACAGAATATATATTTACACTGTTTGAAGGCGATGCTTGAAATTGTAAGTCCTTTGTGAAGAATTGCATTAACTACGATAGAGTTATATATTTATATCTAAATACACACTAAGTCATACATTCGCATTATTATTAAAATTATTAGCATTAAGTTAAAGAATAAACAGGGCTAACAGCTCAATACAATATATATTTACACTATTTCAATAAGTTGCTTAAAATTATACGAATTGACATGAGGTACGAAATAATCTCTCACCGACCTAATGATAGTGATAGCACTGATAAATCTGATATAAAAATTAACTTTTTTTATACATAATTACGGATAGATTAAATCATTGCCTATAGTATACATTGTCGTTGTTGAAGATCAGAATTATTGTGTAGGCGTTAGGCGTCTTTAGTAGTGAAATTTTATCCTTAATCGCACAGGAAGTGCATAAACTTCAGAAAGAACACTCATGAGTGGAACAAAATACTGTGACAAGCTCACACCAGTACACCAATAGTGCAGCCATTTTATAGCTTATGGAACTTCTCCCGAGACTCAGGGAGCATGCCGTGGGACATTTTCGCCTCTTATCCCAATGGAGGGTCCCGATATTCTTCTTGTTTCTCCCTCGGGAGTCGAGGAAAATGTTGTGGGATGTTTTCGCCTCTTCTCCCAATGGAGGATCCCGATATTCTTCTTGTTTCTCCCTCGGGAATCGGGGTAAATGTTGTGGGATGTTTTAGCCTCTTCTCCCACTGGAGGATCCCGATATTCGTCTCGTTTCTCTCTCGGGAGTCGGGGAAAATGTTGTGGGATATTTTCGCCTCTTCTCCCACTGGAGGGTCCCGATATTCTTCTTGTTTCTCCCTCGGGAGTCGGGGAAAATGTTGTGGGATATTATCGCCTCTTCTCCCACTGGAGGATCCCGATATTCTTCTTGTTTCTCCCTCGGGAGTCGGGGAAAATCATGTGGGATGTTTTCGCCTCTTCTCCCACTGGAGGATCCCGATATTCTTCTTGTTTCTCCCTCGGGAGTCGGGGAAAATGCTGTAGGAGGTTTTAGCCTCATCTCCCACTGGAGGATCCCGATATTCTTCTTGTTTCTCCCTCGGGAGTCGGGGAAAATGTTATGGGATGTTTTAGCCTCTTCTCCCAATGGAGGGTCCCGATATACTTCTTGTGTCTCCCTCGGGAGTCGGGGAAAATGTTGTGGGATATTTTCGCCTCTTCTCCCACTGGAGGGTCCCGATATTCTTCTCGTTTCTCCCTCGGGAGTCGGGGAAAATGTTGTGGGATATTTTCGCCTCTTCTCCCATTGGAGGATCCCGATATTCTTCTTGTTTCTCCCTCGGGAGTCGGGGAAAATGTTGTGGGATATTTTCGCCACTTCTCCCACTGGAGGGTTACGATATTCTTCTTGTTTCTCCCTCGGGAGTAGGGGAAAATGTTGTGGGATATTTTCTCCTCTTCTCCCACTGGAGGATCCCTATATTGTTCTTGTTTCTCCCTCGGGAGTCGGGGAAAATGATGTGGGATGTTTTCGCCTCTTCTCCCGCTGGAGGATCCCGATATTCTTCTTGTTTCTCTCTCGGGAGTCGGGGAAAATGTTGTGGGATGTTTTAGTCTCTTCTCCCACTGGAGGATCCCGATATTGTTCTTGTTTCTCCCTCGTGAGTCGGGGAAAATGTTGTGGGATATTTTCGCCTCATCTCCCACTGGAGGGTCCCGATATTCTTCTTGTTTCTCCCTCGGGAGTCGGGGAAAATGTTGTGGGATGTTTTCGCCTCTTCTCCCACTGGAGGGTCCCGATATTCTTCTTGTGTCTCCCTCGGGAGTCGGGGAAAATGTTGTGGGATATTTTCGCCACTTCTCCCATTGGAGGGTCCCGGTATTCTTCTTGTTTCTCCCTCGGGAGTCGGGGAAAATGTTGTGGGATATTTTCGCCTCTTCTCCCACTGGAGGATCCCGATATTCTTCTTGTTTCTCCCTCGGGAGTCGTGGAAAATGTTGTGGGATATTTTCTCCACTTCTCCCACTGGAGGATCCCGATATTGTTCCTGTTTCTCCCTCGGGAGTCGGGGAAAATGATGTTGGATGTTTTCGCCTCTTCTCCCACTGGAGGATCCCGATATTCTTCTCGTTTTTCCCTCGGGAGTCGGGGAAAATGTTGTGGGATATTTTCGCCTCTTCTCCCACTGGAGGGTCCCGATATCCTTCTTGTTTCTCCCTCGGTAGTCGGGGAAAATGTTGTGGGATTTTTCGCCTCTTCTCCCAATGGAGGGTCCCGATATTCTTCTTGTGTCTCCCTCGGGAGTCGGGGAAAATGTTGTGGGATATTTTCGCCTCTTCTCCCAATGGAGGATCCCGATATTCTTCTTGTTTCTCCCTCGGGAGTAGGGGAAAATGTTGTGGGATATTTTCGCCTCTACTCCCGCTGGAGGATCCCGATATTCTTCTTGTTTCTCCCTCGGGAGTCGGGGAAAATGTTGTGGGATATTTTCGCCTCTTCTCCCGCTGGAGGATCCCGATATTCTTCTTGTTTCTCCCTCGGGAGTAGGGGAAAATGTTGTGGGATATTTTCGCCTTTTCTCCCACTGGAGGATCCCGATATTCTTCTTGTTTCTCCCTCGGGAGTAGGGGAAAATGTTGTGGGATATTTTCGCCTCTTCTCCCACTGGAGGATCCCGATATTCTTCTTGTTTCTCCCTAGGGAGTAGGGGAAAATGTTGTTGGGATATTTTCGCCTCTTCTCCCACTGGAGGATCCCGATATTCTTCTTGTTTCTCCCTCGGGAGTAGGGGAAAATGTTGTGGGATATTTTCGCCTCTTCTCCCGCTGGAGGATCCCGATATTCTTCTTGTTTCTCCCTCGGGAGTAGGGGAAAATGTTGTGGGATATTTTCGCCTCTTCTCCCGCTGGAGGATCCCGATATTCTTCTTGTTTCTCCCTCGGGAGTAGGGGAAAATATTGTGGGATATTTTCGCCTCTTCTCCCACTGGAGGATCCCGATATTCTTCTTGTTTCTCCCTCGGGAGTCGGGGAAAATGTTGTGGGATATTTTCGCCTCTTCTGCCACTGGAGGGTTACAATATTCTTCTTGTTTCTCCCTCGGAAGTCGGGGAAAATGTTGTGGGATATTTTCGCCTCTTCTCCCACTGGAGGGTCCCGATATCCTTCTTGTTTCTCCCTCGGGAGTCGGGGAAAATGTTGTGGGATTTTTCGCCTCTTCTCCCAATGGAGGGTCCCGATATTCTTCTTGTGTCTCCCTCGGGAGTCGGGGAAAATGTTGTGGGATATTTTCGCCTCTTCTCCCACTGGAGGGTCCCGATATTCTTCTTGTTTCTCCCTCGGGAGTCGGGAAAAATGTTGTGGGATATTTTCGCCTCTTCTCCCACTGGAGGATCCCGATATTCTTCTTGTATCTCCCTCGGGAGTCGGGGAAAATGTTGTGAGATATTTTCGCCTCTTCTCCCACTGGAGGGTCCCGATATTCTTCTTGTTTCTCCCTCGGGAGTCGGGAAAAATGTTGTGGGATGTTTTCGCCTCTTCTCCCACTGGAAATTTCCGATATTGTTCTTGTTTCTCCCTCGGGAGTCGGGGAAAATGTTGTGGGATGTTTTCGCCTCTTCTCCCACTGGAGGGTCCCGATATTCTTCTTGTTTCTCCCTCGGGAGTCGGGGAAAATGTTGTGGGATGTTTTCGCCTCTTCTCCCACTGGAGGGTCCCGATATTCTTCTTGTTTCTCCCTCGTGAGTCGGGGAAAATGTTGTGGGATATTTTCGCCTCTTCTCCCACTGGAGGGTCCCGATATTCTTCTTGTTTCTCCCTCGGGAGTCGGGGAAAATGTTGTGGGATGTTTTCGCCTCTTCTCCCACTGGAGGGTCCCGATATTCTTCTTGTTTCTCCCTCGGGAGTCGGGGAAAATGTTGTGGGATATTTTCGCCTCTTCTCCCACTATAGGATCCCGATATTCTTCTGGTTTCTTCCTCGGGAGTCGGGGAAAATGTTCTGGGATATTTTCTCCACTTCTCCCACTGGAGGATCCCGATATTGTTCTTGTTTCTCCCTCGGGAGTCGGGGAAAATGTTGTGGGATGTTTTCGCCTCTTCTCCCACTGGAGGGTCCCGATATTCTTCTTGTTTCTCCCTCGGGAGTCGGGGAAAATGTTGTGGGATGTTTTCGCCTCTTCTCCCACTGGAGGGTCCCGATATTCTTCTTGTTTCTCCCTCGGGAGTCGGGGAAAATGTTGTGGGATATTTTCGCCTCTTCTCTCACTGGAGGGTCCCGATATTCTTCTTGTTTCTCCCTCGGGAGTCGGGGAAAATGTTGTGGGATGTTTTCGCCTCTTCTCCCACTGGAGGATCCCGATATTCTTCTTTTTTCTCCCTCGGGAGTCGGGGAAAATGTTGTGGGATGTTTTCGTCTCTTCTTCCACTGGAGGGTCCCGATATTCTTCTTGTTTCTCCCTCGGGAGTCGGGGAAAATGTTGTGGGATGTTTTCGCCTCTTCTCCCACTGGAGGGTCCCGATATTCTTCTTGTTTCTCCCTCGGGAGTCGGGGAAAATGTTGTGGGATGTTTTCGCCTCTTCTCCCACTGGAGGGTCCCGATATTCTTCTTGTTTCTCCCTCGGGAGTCGGGGAAAATGTTGTGGGATGTTTTCGCCTCTTCTCCCACTGGAGGGTCCCGATATTCTTCTTGTTTCTCCCTCGGGAGTCGGGGAAAATGTTGTGGGATATTTTCGCCTCTTCTCCCACTGGAGGAACCCGATATTGTTCTTGTTTCTCCCTCGGGAGTCGGGGAAAATGATGTGGGATGTTTTCGCCTCTTCTCCCACTGGAGGATCCCGATTATCTTCTCGTTTCTCCCTCGGGAGTCGGGGAAAATGTTGTGGGATATTTTCGCCTCTTCTCCCACTGGAGGGTCCCGATATTCTTCTTGTTTCTCCCTCGGGAGTCGGGGAAAATGTTGTGGGATGTTTTCGCCTCTTCTCCCAATGGAGGGTCCCGATATTATTCTTGTTTCTCCCTCGGGAGTCGGGAAAATGTTGTGGGATGTTTTCGCCTCTTCTCCCACTGGAGGGTCCCGATATTCTTCTTGTTTCTCCCTCGGGAGTAGGGGAAAATGTTGTGGGATGTTTTCGCCTCTTCTCCCACTGGAGGATCCCGATATTCTTCTTGTTTCTCCCTCGGGAGTCGGGGAAAATGTTGTGGGATATTTTCGCCTCTTCTCCCGCTGGAGGATCCCGATATTCTTCTTGTTTCTCCCTCGGGAGTAGGGGAAAATGTTGTGGGATATTTTCGCCTATTCTCCCACTGGAGGATCCCGATATTCTTCTTGTTTCTCCCTCGGGAGTAGGGGAAAATGTTGTGGGATATTTTCGCCTCTTCTCCCACTGGAGGATCCCGATATTCTTCTTGTTTCTCCCTCGGGAGTAGGGGAAAATGTTGTGGGATATTTTCGCCTCTTCTCCCACTGGAGGATCCCGATATTCTTCTTGTTTCTCCCTCGGGAGTAGGGGAAAATGTTGTGGGATATTTTCGCCTCTTCTCCCGCTGGAGGATCCCGATATTCTTCTTGTTTCTCCCTCGGGAGTAGGGGAAAATGTTGTGGGATATTTTCGCCTCTTCTCCCGCTGGAGGATCCCGATATTCTTCTTGTTTCTCCCTCGGGAGTAGGGGAAAATGTTGTGGGATATTTTCGCCTCTTCTCCCACTGGAGGATCCCGATATTCTTCTTGTTTCTCCCTCGGGTGTAGGGGAAAATGTTGTGGGATATTTTCGCCTCTTCTGCCACTGGAGGGTTACAATATTCTTCTTGTTTCTCCCTCGGGAGTCGGGGAAAATGTTGTGGGATATTTTCGCCTCTTCTCCCACTGGAGGGTCCCGATATCCTTCTTGTTTCTCCCTCGGGAGTCGGGGAAAATGTTGTGGGATTTTTCGCCTCTTCTCCCAATGGAGGGTCCCGATATTCTTCTTGTGTCTCCCTCGGGAGTCGGGGAAAATGTTGTGGGATATTTTCGCCTCTTCTCCCACTGGAGGGTCCCGATATTCTTCTTGTTTCTCCCTCGGGAGTCGGGAAAAATGTTGTGGGATATTTTCGCCTCTTCTCCCACTGGAGGATCCCGATATTCTTCTTGTATCTCCCTCGGGAGTCGGGGAAAATGTTGTGGGATATTTTCGCCTCTTCTGCCACTGGAGGGTTACAATATTCTTCTTGTTTCTCCCTCGGGAGTAGGGAAAAATGTTGTGGGATATTTTCTCCTCTTCTCCCACTGGAAATTTCCGATATTGTTCTTGTTTCTCCCTCGGGAGTCGGGGAAAATGTTGTGGGATGTTTAGCTCTTTCTCCCAATGGAGGATCCCGATATTGTTCTTGTTTCTCCCTCGTGAGTCGGGGAAAAGTGTGTGGGATATTTTCGCGTCTTCTCCCACTGGAGGGTCCCGATATTCTTCTTGTTTCTCTCCCTCGGGAGTCGGGGAAAATGTTGTGGGATGTTTTCGCCTCTCTTCTCCCCTGGAGGGTCCCGATATTCTTTTGTTTCTCCCTCGGGAGTGGGGGAAAATGTTGTGGGATATTTTCGCCTCTTCTCCCACTATAGGATCCCGATATTCTTCTTGTTTCTTCCTCGGGAGTCGGGGAAAATGTTGTGGGATATTTTCTCCACTTCTCCCACTGGAGGATCCCGATATATTGTTCTTGTTTCTCCCTCGGGAGTCGGGGAAAATGATGTGGGATGTTTTCGCCTCTTCTCCAGCTGGAGGATCCCGATATTCTTCTTGTTTCTCCCTCGGGAGTCGGGGAAAATGTTGTGGGATATTTTCGCCTCTTCTCCCACTGGAGGGTCCCAATATTCTTCTTGTTTCACCCACAACGTCGGGAGTCGGGGGAAAATGTGTGGGGATATTTTCGCCTTTCTCCCAGTGGAGGATCCCGATATTCTTCTTGTTGTTTCTCCCTCGGGGGTCGGGGAAAATGTTTGTGGGATATGTTCGTCTCTTCTTCCACTGGAGGATCCCGATATTGTTCTTGTTTCTCCCTCGGGAGTCGGGGAAAATGATAATGGGATGTTTTTCGCCTTCTTCTCCAGCTGGAGGATCCCGATATTCTTTCTTGTTTTCGCCTCGGGAGGACGGGGAAAATGGAAAACATGTCTGTGGGATATTTTCGCCTCTTCTTCCCACTGGAGGGTCCCAAAATTCTTCTTGTTTCAACCCTCGGGAGTCGGGGAAAATGTTTGTGGGATATTTTCCGCCTCTCTTCCCAGTGGAGGAATCCCGATATTCTTCTGTTTTTTCTCCTCGGGGGTCGGGGGCAAAATGTTGTGGGATATGTTCGTCTCTTCATTCCACTGGAGGATCCCGATATCTTCTTCTTGTTTCTTCCTCGGGAGTCGGGAGAAGAAAATGTTGTGGGATATTTTCTCCCACTTCTCCCCACTGGAGGATCCCGATATTGTTCTTGTTTCTCCCTCGGGAGTCGGGGAAAATGATGTGGGATGTTTTCGCGCTCTTCTCCACCTGGAGGATCCCGATATCTTCTCTTGTTTCTTTCTCCCTCGGGAGTCGGGGAAAATGTTGTGGGATATTTTCGCCTCTTCTCCCACTGGAGGGTCCCAATATTCTTCTTGTTTCACCCTCGGGAGTCGGGGAAAATGTTGTGGGATATTTTCGCCTCTTCTCCCAGTGGAGGATCCCGATATTCTTCTTTTTTCTCCCTCGGGGGTCGGGGAAAATGTTGTGGGATATGTTCGTCTCTTCTTCCACTGGAGGATCCCGATATTGTTCTTGTTTCTCCCTCGGGAGTCGGGGAAAATGATATGGGATGTTTTCGCCTCTTCTCCAGCTGGAGGATCCCGATATTCTTCTTGTTTCTCCCTCGGGAGTCGGGGAAAATGTTGTGGGATATTTTCGCCTCTTCTCCCAGTGGAGGATCCCGATATTCTTCTTTTTTCTCCCTCGGGGGTCGGGGAAAATGTTGTGGGATATGTTCGTCTCTTCTGCCACTGGAGGATCCCGATATTGTTCTTGTTTCTCCCTCGGGAGTCGGGGAAAATGTTGTGGGATATTTTCGCCTCTTCTCCCAGTGGAGGATCCCGATATTCTCTCTTTTTCTCCCTTGGGGGTCGGGAAAATTGTTGTGGGATATGTTCGTCTCTTCTGCCACTGGAGGATCCCGATATTGTTCTTGTTTCTCCCTCGGGAGTCGGGGAAAATGTTGTGGGATATTTTCGCCTCTTCTCCCAGTGGAGGATCCCGATATTCTTCTTGTTTTCCCTCGGGAGTCGGGGAAAATGTTGTGGGATATTTTCGCCTCTTCTCCCAGTGGAGGATCCCGATATTCTTCTTTTTTCTCCCTCGGGGGTCGGGGAAAATGTTGTGGGATATGTTCGTCTCTCTTCCCCGCTGGAGGATCCCGATATTCTTCTTTGTTCTCGTCCCTCGGGAGTAGGGGAAAATGTTGTGGGATATTTTTTCGCCCTCTTCCCCCCTGGAGGATCCCGATATCTTCTTGTTTCTCCCTCGGGAAGTAGGGAAAAATGTTGTTGGAATCTGCTCGCCTCTTCTCACCAGTGGAGGGATCCCGATATTCTTCTGTTTCTCCCAGGGAGTAGTGGAGAAAAAGGTTGTGGGATATTTTCGCCTCTT